>JASFAT010004520.1:1200000-1800000 GCA_031353405.1 Baronia brevicornis | reverse complement strand
GGGAATAGGGACGCGCGCAAACTCAGTGTTTATACGACTACGGGGTGCGGTGGACGTTTGCCCACTATTAAACTTTAAAAAAAAACCGCGAAAGTGTATCCTTTGTATTTGTGCAATCGAATCATTGAGGACGTAAATCCGTAACACTGGAGGATCGACTGAAGTATCATTTGTAAGTACCTTATGGTATTTATCGAACGGTTGAGCCCCATAGAAGCTAAAGTAGGTCATGCTTCCGCGTCCAACATTTTTTATTCATTTGTGAATGGTTCACGAAGTGCTTGCGTTTATTTTACTATTGTGGGTGTTAATATATCCATATACACTACATGTATATACATATATACATAAAATAATAATTTTTTTAGATCTTTTCTTTCCTGCGACAGTAATAAATACTTAACAAACAATGGGCACAACTTTTCCACTTCAATATCAAAAATAAGTTATAATTCTAGTATGTCCTTTCCTTGTACAGTTTCTTTAAACCTTAAAGATTTAATCTCGTAGTTAATACATACGTACACCCACAAATTTTTCTGACTTCAAAATATTTAAACCTTGCTTCTATATCTGTTTTATGTTTTAATAAATCGCACTGTTTATTACTATGGCGCCAGGAGTCTTGAAAGAAATTTACGAGAGTTTACATGATACGGAATGAATCAACGTTTGATCACCTGCTGCACACAGCATACAAGTTAGCGTCGATGCGTCAAGACTCAGTTGATATACAATCGAGGAAAATACTTTTAACTTCCACGCCAAGCTGAGTTACAGTTGGAAGCATTCGTCTCGGCATCTGTCGATTACGCTCCGATAATTTCGATCGAATCTGCTCTATGTTTGAACCAACTGGAGAAAGTTTGTTGGCATTAGAACAGTAAGGTGTTATTTATTTAAACGCTGAAATGGCCAATTTAATTTATGGAAAGCGCATTATATCATTATTACACAACACAGTATTTGTTGTTGCATGTGTAATGAGTGGACTTACTTCTTTATTCCTAAGAGCGTAAAGCACGTAACTGCTTTTAATACGCGTACGTCCGATTGCGAAAATCGGTCAGATTTTTAAGTATTTTTATACTATCGTTTCAAGTCAATACTATCGAAGCAAAACCTGGACGAAAATAAATTTTTGGTGTTCTTTTTGATATTCTTTTTTTTTATACAATTTAAAAAAATCATGGTGTTGTTTAATTGCATCAAAAAACATAGGGTTATGTTAATAAGTTAAATTATGTTTTTATTAACATATAATCCAACCGTTATTAATTTTTTATGTTAAATTATTATGAGAATTTTTTTGACAATACCAACAAGATTATTAGGGTCGTTGATCCCGCCATCACCTTTGATTATAGTCTGCGTGTGCTCGCCCGTACTCACTTCCTGTCATGTCAGGTGGTCGGGTTTATTTCTGCCTTTTCGTTAAACTCTTTGTTTTAGGAATTCACGTTCTAAGTACAATAGTAGTATTTTAAAAGCAGGAACTTAAAGCTCATAGTTTGTGAAATTTCCCAAGGGCTTCAAGTCGACCTGTAAACGGAGTAGATAGGTTCACATGTGGTTCCCCGTTACATTTAATAACATTACTACGTCTAGATAAATACTTCGCTCACGCCCTTGGACTAAATCGAGTTCGGAAGCATATGATCGTTCCATTTAACCGCCGACTCTCGGCGTGCATTCGAACAATGCTCGCATGACCCGGTTTCGTGGCACAAGCTTTGCAATGCACTGCAATCGACCTATATCTCGATTACCAATTGTTGCTTTTCGCACTGCGTTCGTTCTGTTGGTTGTTTTCTAATAATTTTCTACGAAATACATATGTACTTCGCTTGAGGTCGGTATAGTCTCGGCTTGTACGTAGCGTGCGTGGATAGCAGTCCCGCCTAAATATAAACGCAAAATTTATTCCGTCTCGCATACACTACCTTGCGCGCTCATCGCGTACTTATAAAAAGAGGCGAGGTCAAAGCGCGGAACGCGACCGGACAGTGCGGAGCCCGCTAGCGCCCTGTACAGACGGTGTTATCGATGATATATCGATAGTTCATTATCACGTTGTGTATCACTGACGTTACACGTCGATGCAACGACCGTGCGAATGGGTCTTGGCACTGACTCTCGATTAAGGATTCAGTTTCACAAGTGTGCGTAGTGCGGTGCTGAAAGGTCGTGTCCGTATGGTGCAAACTCTGATGGCCGAGTTGAAGGTGCTCATTGGGAGGCGGCCTCCAGTGGGGGGGCCGCCCCCAGCGCCGCCGCCCGTAAACCAACAATATACGCGAAGGGACCTTAAAGCTAATCTCCACAGGCACATGAGTATAGTTCTCGACAGGTTAGTGAAACTGAACGATTGTCTTCACTTTCACTTCGAATGGTGCATGATAAAAACGCGTGCTAAAAAGTTGTTTTTATGGTAAAGTCAACCCACGCGCTCATTATTGCTTTCCATCAGGCGACACGCTTGCTACCTGCCCATCCCATAAAAACATAAACACATGACCTTAAAAATAGTTGGCGAAAGCCTAAACGCTCTGTTTTCTTCAACGTCCGAATTACAAAAGAAATATGGAAAATTTTGCGGCAAAATTCCCTGTGCCCTACATAAAGTCCAGAAATTTTGGCTGTATGTTTATTAATATTATTTTACATACTTCAACATGAAAATTACATAATAAATTGTAAATGAAGCTGATATTATTTAAAAATGTATGCGCATCGTTTTCATTTTTATTGTATAATTTAAATTAATGTATCAGCATGGGATACCTGCGTGTCTTAAACACCTTCACCTAGGAAGCGCTGATGCTAATTTAGTGTGACCTGATACTGGCCGAATACATAAAATTAACCATCAATACGATCCGAAGAATATGTTATCTAAATAACCCAATGAATGGTAGTGAATGAAAATTTGGTAAAATTTTTTGTTGAATTATTTAATTATTGCGAACCGTAGTCATGTCTGTAATTAAATCGTTCGTTAGATAACAGTACGTTCAATGATAATGTTATCATTATAAAACATGAAATGAGCAAACCAACCACCTTTATTGATTGATAAAATACCGATCGACAAGTGTAGAATGATATATTCTTACTCCTACTCTCGATAATAATACAAATATAAAAATCTTCATTATATATAATCGTAAGAGGATCGATCTACATTCTAAAATCGATATGCAATCGAGTAAATGACGAATACTTTTCGATAATTTCAATCTAATTTTCTCAGTGTTTGGTCCAACTATATCCCATAATAGCAATATAACTTTCATTAGACTAACAGATTGGGATGGTCTCCAAATACGTTAAATATGTGATAGTATATTACCTTTCAGAAGTAAGCGGTTGGTATATTTTTCTTTTAACTGCTTTCTGTGAGTACCAGGTATATAATTACACTCACATCGAGTTATCGATTTTTTATGAGTCTAGTCATTCTATCAATAATAGGTATAAAAACCGATAAATAGAATGTAAGCACACCATAGCAATTCATGTCCTTTTTTTCATATTGAATGAATTCGTACGCTAACAGAACGCTTTTTGTGTGTTACCACATATGCACAAAACTGGAATGGATGTCCGTAAAGTTTGCTTTAATCGGTTAGAAGGAAAACATCGACTAAATAATGATTTAAAATTATTTAACTTTACAAAAGTTTCGTCTGTTATACCGTTAAGAAAAGAAGCAGAACGGCACTGGAGCAAAGTGCTTGTATATAAATCATTATTAGGATCATACACTCACTGCTCAAATCTAATTAAACACTTGTTTACGATCGCCCTAATGATGTATCCATTTACATGACGGCGATTTGTCGGAAGCGGCGTAGGGCGCGTGGCGGAACGCGTCGCAAAGTTGTCGCGTTGCCAGTGTATTAAAGCGTTTGCAGTGACCGCTGTCAATATTTCCACTCGCCTTGGCATCTCAAGTGTTTTTGACATCGCTGTTGATTGATATTCTGAATGCTTATCTTGATTATTTTATCAAGATAAACATTCCGAATAACAATCAGTACATTTACAAAATTTATTTTACACGCTCGTATCATTAGAGAAATTTATACATTGAGCAACGGGCAAGATTCTGACAAATCACTAGTGGCCATATAATCATCCAGATAAAGGCTTAATAATAGGCCAATAACCAAGATATCCGATATTGGTTTATGGCTAGCCTTTATCACCAGCATGACACCTCATGAAAAGCAAGCAACGTAGCTCATAGATATCCGCAGTGCCATAGGCATTGCGGAAGCGTTGCCATCTTTTTTAGGCTTGTTTTTTGAGGGTTCCAATGTCGTATCATTAGAAACACGTCTGTTCCTCAGGATAGTAGTGCGTGAATTCATCTAGATGGTCGGAATGAAACTGATCAAGACGAAACATGTTGAGAAATGAAATATCTTCATTATAAACCATATTATAAGTAAGTTATGCCTCCATTCTAAAAACTTATCCAAAATCAACCTTAATACATAAATACATACATTAACATCATATATACTGATCTAACTTGAAATCGCAGTCTTAAATTATGAGTCGTGTGAAAAACAGAAAAAAAGCTATTTGCTTTCTTCAAATGAACTATTTTTATAGTTAACCGCTGCACAATATAGAACTGCTTACCTAGGTTTACTTTTAAATGCGGTATCGCATTCAAAAATAGCATTTAACATATTCATATTTTGAAAATCGAACGAGTAGACGCTGCGACGAGTCGAGCAAGCTATTTATGAAGATTAAGGTTATATGTTGAAAAAAAAAATAATTTTGTGAAAAATGTTGTTTACGCTGATGTTTTGAACTTTGACTTAGACTAACGTAAAACGCCGACGCCGAGAAAAAGATGCTTTGTTCTGAAACAGCCATACCTGTTCACACGACACCGCTAGTATTGCGATACCATCACGTTACACACTTCAAGAAATTCATACAAAATAAGTGGTAAGACGCAGCGCCTCGGCTAGCATTTTCAACATCACGCAACAATGCAAGATGCTCTCATGTCTGTGATAAACCAATTATCCACAATAAAATTAAAACCTTGTTGATGTGTTCTTTTGAAGGACATACAAAAACGCAATATAATAAAGTCATCAATGGCCACAAGATCTTAAAAGAGAAAAGCTTAAATCAAATATCCTATTTCCATTTATCTTTGTAAAATCTCGGCTCTCGCCAAACTTCTTTTTTGTATGGGCAGAAAGGCAAACGAGAATCGTGAGAGAACGAATCATATCTGCACCATACACATTGCAGAAGCAGTTTTGGAAATATGTACTTCCTTCCCTTCCTTTTTCCCCTCCTCCGTCAGAGTAGGCAATGTATCTGCTCTGCCCACAGTATTGCTTACATCCAAGGGCGGCCGCTATCGCGTTTGTCTCGTTGTTCGGTAAAATAAAAAAAGAACTATGCATTGACAAAATTTTCGTAGGTTTTTACTTCGTTGGCTCAATGACTATTTATTTTTGGTTCTACAGGATAGTGGTGTGTGAAAAGAAGTTTCTGGAAAAACGCACCGTACGTAGATCGCCACTCATCCAGATCCCATTATTCTCGCTCAATCAACCTGCGGGTGAACTGAGAACATTGCTTGGGAATTGATGCAGCTAGTAATAAAAAGATATTATGCATAACAATATAACAATAAATAACTATAGAATGCATAAAAAACTATAGATATACAACATATATACATTAAATACATACTATGTATAATATTAATATATACAAAAAGAAACTAAATAAATAATAAACACCTGCAGTGAGTAATCTTAACCCTGCAAAGAGTATTTAAAAATTCCCTATCTTTGCTATTGAAGATGAATATTATACATATTTTTTTTATAGACGACGGGCAAACGAGCATGCGGGTTACCTGGTGGTAAGTGATCACCGCCGCCCATAGACATCCGCAACGCTGCAGGTCTTTAACGAACACACGCTCTTCTCTTGAATGTCGTAAACACGGGAACATCGCAGGTGTTCCACATTCCCACAGTTCGTGGCAGAAAACGACTAAACCACATACATAAGTGTGTCATATTGTTTACTGCATTACTGAATCAAACATTGACAAAGCACAATGCCGTGTTGTGCTAGTAGAACGAAAATGATTTTGTTAGCAGTTCAAAAGTAAGAGAAACAGTGCCACTTTAAACTTTTGCGTCGTCCAATAAATATAAATCAAATCGCGTGATAAACTTGTCGCGAAGTTCCATCGTTGGCGGCGGTGTTACAAATATTATTTATAAACCCAAGCGGACAACTTTTTGCATTTATTTCTTGCAGCCGACCTATTCCACGATTAACCCGACAAAATTGTGTACAACGCGATTTATTTTCTAGGGTACCGAAATAAAAACAGTTGTGAGCGGTAAAAGTAACGTCCTTGTACCACCGGTCCGGATTCGTAATTATAAACTCTGCAGAGATAACATTCCTCGCACAGACGTGGTACTTCTTTATTTGAAAATATCTAATGCCTGTAGCGAAACTTTTATTGTAAACAAGCTGACCTTACTGACGCGGTCATGTCCAAATTTTCAACTTTACTTTGTAATTGTCCTGATTTTTTTCCTGGAAACATTTCCAGGACCATAACTGAAACAATAATCTCAATTGAAATCCTTATATGAAAAGACGCCTGTCTTTTCATATGAAGAAATTCGGTTGAGAGAGTATAATTTTCCTATATTTAAACAAAAGACCACTACAGGTTATATATATATATATATATATATATATAGGTTATTTTATTTGCTTTAGAAATTTATATTAACTGCATTCAAACAAGCATAATTTTTAATGAAATATTAAATAATTTTATATCCTCATTTTAAAGATATGGTTATGGTAACTTTTTTTTTGATAACTATATTTCCCGTGAATTTAAACATTTGAGACAAACTGTCTCATATCACTCTTATACACATGCGCTCGCTCTGGGCGCAATCACATAATAATCATAAATTTGTGCACTTCCATATCTAAAATATCTTTTACGTATATATCTGCTATCCAAACATATCTCTGACTGTGAATGCATTTTAACAAATGTAAATGTCGCATTTGTTCGACGCTATTTACGACGTTAGTGAATTACAGAGCTTGATTGAACGCAATACGAATGCGCGAATCGCGCTATTCTCACTGAGCACCTGGATGACATCCAGTGGAATGTCGAATAGCGTAGTAGTGATAATACACCGCGCGACACCACAAGTCGCACGATGTCCGCACGCTGTAATCACCGCAAACATTGATACACTCACTAGTGTTCCGTTCGAATTACGGCGACCGCCGGGGGTGTTTTATACACTTAGCCGTGGTGACCGCAGTCGCTTGCGCCGAGTCCATCGTACTCGGCCGCCCTTCGCCCGCCGAGTCCACCCCGAAGCCGTGCTAGGTCCCGCCATGTAGGTCAATACACTTATTTCACGTGTACGACTTATCGCGTTCCTTTTATCGCACTAAGCCTATTTTGGTCGTGTATCGATCGATTTCACGGTCGGGCGAAACGCAGTCTTGACTTTTATGAGTGGCGTGCAGGAGCGGCGACGCGTGTGTAGCTAGTCGGATGACATCAGTTGAGGCTACCACGTCCGCTGGGAACAATAAGCGCTCAACGCTCAGTGCCCGCGTCGTGGCCGGCTCGGACGCACGAGGACTTTCATGGAGGACGAACGTTGCGCGACTTGCGAGGCTCTAGGGCGGCGCAGCCTCTCTAGTAAGCTCCTTCAGGTGGCCATCGCGCAGGCGCACATAAGAACATGTTCGCACGCTTCTTCGCCACCCGAGGTACATGGCTCGGACCTCGCGACTCGCGCTCTTGCTGCAAAAAGACGGAAATCCATTGCCGGTTTTAAACTAAACTTACCCCAGGATGCAGCGCCGAAGTCGACAGTGACCAATGCACCGAGATCTACGTTCGCACGCAGGAATACGTGGTGCTCGTAAGTTGTACCCTATAATAATCAAATAAAATACTTTTTCGAAACTCGATTTATTTACACTGGTGGGTGCACCTTACTCATATCCTTGTGACTAACAGTTATCTTATTTGTGTACATTATCATGTATTGTCATATCATGCGCTTCCTTATCAAATATATGTTCATGCGTAAGTCACAAGAAGTACGTGATTTTTGCAACGATGCAACTTGTATGTATACACTTTTCTAAACATTAAATGTCACCTTGAAAGTTCAAAAAGCGATAAATTGATAATATCGGTGGTCATGACAACCGCTTTGTAACCATACAAAGTTGTACATTTAATCAAAGATAAAAAGAGCTCTTTTGTTTGATTTATTTTACACAAGTTTTTATTTGATGTGTAAGATGTGGAAATATTAAAACATTAGATAACAATAACCGGTATTAAATCTTCCTATTTTACTTTATAAATTAAAATGTAAATTAAGGTTTTTTTATTAGAATACGAAGAGTTGAGTTGCATATATGACAAATAAATTAACAATTATGTTATTATCAATTTCAAAACAAACGAATGTCTTCATTGATCAATATACTAATGAGATTAACTTGACTGAAGAATCAATAAATCTCATTTACTAACGGTCGTGTCGTAAACTAGCCAACACGAATCATCGAAACTATCGCCTTGGTATTTTGATTTGACCTTCTTTTTCAAATTTTTGGTTCAAAGTAAAACTAGTAGTGTACTGAGACTGCATTAAATGAACTTAATGTCATCATATTACCGGCGTCTGATCCTAAACTAACGGAAATTTCAATTTATTCAACTTGTGTCTCATTGAAGCAATATACGATGCCAGGAACATGTCACTTGAAACCATTTCTATACTATTTACTGCATATCATAATGAAACTTAGTATGATAACTGTTCAATTTTTTACAAGCTTGTTTTCATTAGTTTATTTACGTACCATTCTCTTATATGTATTTATTTCCCTATATGTGCAACGATAGATTCGTTTTGTGAGCGCTTTCTTTATCACTTTGCGTTCAATAATTACTTGTACATGTGTTCTTTTCCACTGCAATGGAAGACCATTTATTTTTTTATTGAAAGTCCTTAGCTATTACAGCGTAAATGTAGAAAAATAGCAGTTTAATATCCGGTGCCAAATCCAATGACAGCCAAATGTGTTTTTAAACTAGATTTCAATTACAATTTCAATCGAGACTATCATATGTTTCAATTGATGATTTATAATTTTTAGTAATTATTTTCTACGAAATTAGATACTACTACTAACACATACAAAGTATCTTCTGGTGTTTAATCCATTGACGGTACAAAAAATATCAGATAAATTAAAAAGGGTGCGACATAGTCATAAGATATCATAAAGTAATACATGAAGTATTAATATGAACACATACGGCCATGGGAGTAACTTTACATCGATGTTCCCTGAGTAGATAGCAGGACAAATTGAAGAGACTATCTTGAAACAGGTGGACGCGTGAAATGTAACACAGGCTGCTAGGAGCTAGCTTTGTAAGATTTACCAAACTCTAGTTTAAACTGACACAGACCAGCAGATGAACTGTTATCCTGGCTCTCGTTTCTGTTAATTTCTGTATCAAGTTTATTCTTATTACTTTGGAGTACTAGGTATCCAGCAATTGCTGGATGCCTATCGATTGCTCTAGGCTAGTGATAACCTTCCTCCTCCGTAATTGTTTGTAGGTTCTACTTGAGTGTTGACTAATTCTAGATTGTAGTATTAATAATCGCCATTAATCATTGTTTAGGTATTTTCATGTCTTACGTGATCAAATCCGATCATCAAAGACACGGACGTCTTCTAAAAATAGCTAACCATGCAGTTGATTCAATATGAGTGACGTTATACATACTGTACTTTTTATACTTCGTCATTAGCATTAGTTCCTGCTATTATCTTTATTATCTGTCAGGTACTCGTTTTTAATGGCGATAATACGTTTATAATTTCACGTTTGTGCTCGCAAAAACTTGATAACTTCTTTGTCCCCGCCGCTACAAAATATCAGGTGTCGTCATTTTAATAGTTAAATGTCAATGATGTTACTGGGAAACAGGATATAGTTGTGCAATAGTCATCATTAACTTAATTATAATCAGTTACTACGTTTTAATGATTATATATTTGTTGTATAATGATAAAATGGTATGTAATCGTCAAATTACACCTAATTTGTTGAGAAAAATGACGGCGACGTGGTTCGCCTCCCGTCACGTCCTGATTCTCACGAGGGCGAAAAGCGACCAATGGAGAGCCGTTTCGCTGCGATGATTGGTAGCGGACAGAGCTCTATGGTCTCTGGCAAACCCCTGCGAAGGATAGGCGTGAATATATATAAAAATAAAATAATACACCGAATAACGACTACTTAATTTAAGCTTCTTCTCGTGTATACAGTAAAACAATACAAGGGCGTTATTTCCTTTGTATTGTCTAAATGGCGTGTTATTTAACCTTTTTTGTTTGTAATGCGCATATCTTTGAACTATTTTTGAGTTTATCGTAGCTCGGATTTATAAACATGTTTCTTTCATTACAATTGTAGTAACTTTCTGCATTCAAAAATCTTTTTATAAAGACAATCCTATATTTGATTTTTCAATAGTGTTTGAATTTTTGTTGTAAACTATATACAAAACATAATCTGAAGGATCTTGGGGTAAAGATTGAATTTGCAGCGACGAAATATGGCTGTATTACATATAATTGCAACTAATTTCAAAATTTAAAAATATATAAAACTTTATTTCTTAATTAACGAATTTTTTTTATATATTCACGCCTATCCCCGCAAGGGTTGGCAGAGATCACAGAGCTCCATCCGCTACCACGATTTTATTACGATACGATTAACGAAATAAATTGATAATACAAGTGATTTGACTAATTATAAATATGTGAATGTAATCCGTGGTTCTAGACGTTTTGCCTGTCAATTATTTCCTGCCATCTTTGCGATGACTTAACGCATTCTTGTACAAATCGGACGTACCTTTGTTCCGAGTGTTACATGGCATTCGTTAATTTTCATTCGCACGATGCGAAGCTTTCATTGTGAAATCTATCTTGACTTTCATAGCAAACAACAACCTTTGTGTTTGTTAGACCTTGGAGAACGTTTCAACATTCGGTGTGTGTAGGACATAATAGTGTTTGCGTTATGCAACGGTGATATCACCATAATGAAAATTAACACAGCTTATTGGCTATTAAAGCGTCTCGGCAAGGCATTAACTATTATACATTATCATTTACAACAACACATCGTAAAATGTTCAGTTGATGCTCATATTTTTAATAGCACTCTCTATGTTTGCACAACTGTACGTGTGTATACATGTGTTCGTTTATGACAACGCAATTGAAACTATAATTCTCTCACAGAGTAGTGAATGGAAAGAAGTTCAGCGAAAAATCCACCGTACTGAATCGCCACTAATCCAGATGGCAGCCATAAATCTCTCTTTTACGAGGATTTCGAATAATTGCTCGGATCATTGTTAAGCCATAAAAGATGCTGTGAGATGACATTTCCCCGCAAAGATTGTGATCAACGACGAATTGAATTAACCGCCTCTTTAAGCAGTCAATAGCAGAAATTTTTAAATTAAAACATTTTGATAGAAATCTACTTCACATTTTTTATTTAAAAAAAATAATCAGCAATGCTCCATAAACATTACAATTACTGTCTTTAACCGTTTCATCTACGCTATTTGTTCTGGTTATAAAAAAATGATACTTTGAAAAGCGAACCCACGACGTTAGATTATAAGTGCAATGCGTGCTTATAAGTCCTTTTTTTTAAATTCTAATAGTCATTGATATCACTCGTTCCGCAATACTGTTACGTGAAATTCATTCAAAATAGTATTACTTATCACCATACTATTTAAAAAACCTCATGACTATAAATAAACAAAGATCAGTTCTGAGGCGCAAGCGGAAGCCATTCAGCTAGTTAGTCCCTTAGCTATACACATCATCGAGAGAAACAAATGAAAGAAACCGTACGGCACATAATTGATTTGCAAAAGAATACACTAATTTCATATGCTTTCCATAACTCACTGTCATATACATAGATATAAAAAACACACATGACGTAACAAAAAGCAAGTAAGTATAATAATGCTCTTATTTAATAATATGGCATGATTTTATTATTGGGCACGGAGAATGGGGAGCAATTATACCTAAAGCAGTAAGATATTATATACGTATGCTGATCTAGCCGTTTTTTTTTCTTAAAGAAAAATGAACATAGTATTATAGTAATTTCTTGGAGCGAAAAACTTATATTTTTCCGCTAGATTCTCATTAAAAATGTTCTCATTAAAAACATTTGACACTGAAAGAAGCAAGGTTAATACAATTTACATAATAAAACCCACGTAATCCAGTTCATTGTGTCAATATCAACCATATATCGTATATCTCCAACATTACGACAAAGGTTTTTTGTACAGTTTGTTGCAACACGGAAACTAAATTTAGCGCGAATTGTTTTCAAACACGCGTCAGTGTCGAAATGGTCTCAATAATTATTTTATTAACCAACACAATTGTGTTTCATCATTTCATAATATGTTTGTGAATTCTGTAAGATGAACCGCTGAGACTATCTTTTTTTCTTTTCTTTGATGGCAATTAGTTATAAGTATTATGCCAGGGTCAAGTAAAATACGATAACATCAAATCTCTTGAAATATACTAGTCAACTTATCATATTACGTCTTAATAAAATGGTGGCTATTCTACCAAAACCTTCTATGGAGTTTTTCAACCATCTTAAAAAGTCACGATTCACGCATTTATTTCATTTCACTTCACTTATACACCTTAATCGAACTATATTGTAAAATACGCCATCATAATTGAACAATATAACTGATAATATAAGATTATAAAAATTAAATAAAAACAGAAAGTCACTAAATTAAGTTTTAAAGGCAGAAAAGTCCGCAGTCCGCAATTTGCATACTATTGATAACAAAACGATGACAACTTGGCGAAGAAGGCTGCTTCACAATCCTATAACCTTTATAAAGGGATTAAAGGTGCATCACGATAGCACAAGATTAGCTCAATGTCCAAGGGTCTCAGAATATGCCAAGACCAAAGCTTAAATGCCTATCGAGACTTGTAGTAAATAATAACTGAATTAAAAATTCTCCTGTATTTATTTATACTCTACGGACTGTATATGTATATACGTATGTGTAAATAATTCATTATTCATATATCATTTATTTCGACGCCACAAGTTACTATTATTTGGTTACAATATAAGAGTTATTCTTGTATAGCGGGTTAGTGCCTGAACTAGAGCTAAGCCTGTATTTCAGATTGCTAGTCAGCGTAAGTACAAGAAAAACACATAGAAATAAGGGGTGGAAGGGAACACCCCTTATTTCTATGTGTTTTTCTTGTACTTCTATTTCAATGTATACAAATTTCCATTATGCCGAAATTATATTGATTGATCGATATGAACTGTGTATTCACTTTGTTACAATCGACAGTAATATTGACTTTGAATTGACGCCAACCAACTAACGTCGAGTTATATTCACTCTACTTTATACATTGCAGTGTGTTATGGATTTTTATTTCCTATTATAACCTGACTTTGCAATTTTTTTTAAAGGGCTAGTAATGCAAACAAGCAGGCGTGTAACCTGATGGAAAGCAATCAACGCCGCGCATAGACAACCGCAGTGTCATAGGCAGTGCAGTAGCGTTGCCGGCATTTAAGGAAAGTGTCATTGTGAGAGGGAGAGTTGGAGTTTTGGGCCTCCGGAACTCAACCCCTCACCGGACGAAGCACGGTAGCTAAGCTACCACTCAGACACCGGTTTTCTGCGGGAGTGTGGTACTTCCCCGGACGACGCGGCCCATTCAATATAAGACAAATACAGACAAATAGTATGCCATTCTTGACAAAGTATTCGACGTCTGCAGCGTGGCTCTACCTACACAAATTTGTCTTTTCTTAAAAAGTAGTACTAATGTTCGCAATTTCGCCTTTTATATGTTACAACATTTGCAATTTTCTAGAAATATTGGAACTTTTCTTCTGGCTTCTTGACGTATATAGTAATGATCATCGGAAGCCCAGCTCATTTTAAATCCATTTAACTTTTTACATGCATCATATTCAACAGACGTAATGAATATAATATACAAATGTTATGCTCTACGTTATATAACCCTTGTCTTCAATTTATAGCATCTACTAAGGTTACTACGATATCTGTACTGAAAGAATATTATAAATGATTATAATTTGTAAGACATATATGACAGTTACTTTTGTACCCACAACATTAATTGTTCCGATCTATGCATAAATATCGCACTTGTCACGAGCAATTTGTCCAACTATACTGATTATTCTTTAAGTATCTCCCAAGGGTCTCGAGTACAAACAACAATAGCATTGTGATAAGATTTGAAATTCTCGTCTGTAGTTCTTTTGTTGCAATGGATGTAGTTCCGTGTAGAAAGAACAATACACCAAACATTTACAATAATGGACGTCACGCTGCTATGATACGATTCGTCTAGTTAAGCCGTTCCGTTGGCAATAATGTCTCATTGAGACCGGCTCAGTTTACATCGTCCTAAGACATTATTTTGAATTGTATCCAGACCTTGGATACAATTCCATTTCATTCGATTGCAATTTCAAAACAAGCGAAGTTCAATTACCAAACTATTTTTATGCAATGTATATTAAGCTCAAAAGATTTTGTTTCCTCAATTATCAACTTTATTTGCGTAGCGCATCCTAATAAACAACAGATAAGGCTTAGAAGGCCATAAATATTCTTAGTTTGAGGAGTTATGACGTTGAAATGAAAGCCCTATATTTTTACCATGAAAAGATTAAATTTCGAGTCTCAAATAGTGTACATCTTTTTTATTAATCAGAGCATAATAGTTTGTCAATTCAATAGTTTATATTCCTTATTTTTATTTAAAATCTCTAATTAAAGTTTAAAATAAGTTATTTGTCATTTTAAAATAGTAACGATTATTATGCATAGTTTTAGACTGTTGAGTTTAATTTGTCTTTAGTATACTAAATAGTATAATTATCCAATGTCAAAGTTTTCTTCAATTTAGTTAACCATATATGTATCGCACAAATACAACATCGGCTTCATGCGCCGCACACCTGTTCGTTTCGTTTTATTTTTGTGCGGTGCACAAAAAACCCGTCCAAATCTCGTCAGCCTTGAACCTAAACGATAGTATGATTCAAAATGAACGCCCGTCGCAGTACATACGGCAGCATTAAGTGCACGATTCGGCAGCTACGGGATTCATTCTTGTTCTAAAGTACGACGCCCGGGTGTGTCGCAAAAGCGTTGCCTAGGTGTTTTGAGGCGCCATCGTAGACCCGTAGTAGGCAGAGCGGTGCGCGCGCCACTTGCTCGGCTCGCGTTCCCCCCCTCCTCCGTCCCCGAGACCGGCCCCGGTCCCAGTTCACCGCAACGCGTCGGTTTGGTCGCTCGCGTACCGACGACCCAACTATTTCCAACAAGCACTACCTCTGTTCTACGTCTGACACGCACAACGCTTACGAACAAAATTACAAAACGGCTCCGTTAAACCCGACGCCCGGGGCACGTCCGTCCCGCATCGTACAGCCGAGAGGCGAAGGAACCATGCAAACTAAACTCATAAGTAATACCTACTCGTCAATCATGAATAAACAGGATTTGCTCAGAGAAGTCGTTGTCAAGTACATCGATTACTTCTATCCAGTGTGAGTACGTTTTTCCGCATTACATCTCTTTCTTCACATCTTTGCTCTATTGACGCATTGCAGCTTTTCGTGTGGCTTTTTTCTATGTAAAAGATATTATTACCGCTGACACAAGAGTTCAACTAATTACCGAACCGATAAGTCCAGTGAAGGTTTGATGGCAATTCGGCTGTATGACTGCAGCCAGACGAACGGTTGCGATTGGCTGACGTCAGCGCCGCCTATTGAACTTAGTCGTCTCTATCGCCTGACTGCTGCTGTATCGATCCGCTGCACTAAACACCAAATCTTTATACGTTACACACCATGTTTTACATGTCTGTCTCAATAAGTCCAGCTTTGACCTCGAAAAACTGTCATTGATCCCCTATCAAAGATATTTTTGTTCGCCTTTATTTTATTTACTTCAAGAATTTTATTGCCTTTAAAATGTAAAAAGAAAAATTAATTGTCTATGACTTGAATAAAAGGAGCATTCCTTTTATTTTCTATTTATCTATCAACCAACGCAACGTTAACAGTTTTAACTCCGGATATTAACCACTCTTCCATTTGAAGGGTATTACCGTAACCCCCATGCTTGGCGGGCGGATTGGGAATCTTAGGTTGGTTTTCCCATAGTCGCCTTACACGACGCCCATTGAATGAAATGGCTACCCCCATTTCCTTTACATACATGTAGCATATTTTAACATTACATTAAGTAATATAAAAAATATTCTATTGTTTACAAATTCTCCAAGATCTGCTTCAATATACAGAATCAGATGTACATTTTGTTTACGTCATTTATAACGGCAAAGCTGAATTAGATGACCGTTTAGCGTGACCAGTAGGCGCCGATTCCAAACTATATCCAAACCATGTCTTCCTAATATCCTTTGTGTCCATTTTATGTTTCCATTTTATAGATCCTATCGCTACGTTATGTGTACGCCATGCCAAATCAGCTTTATAGTTTCATGTGATACGATTTCTTAACTAACTTCACCTGTGAAATGGGAACAATGAAATTCGTTTTATAAAAAGATCAGATTTTGAAATCAATGTTCAAGTTCAAAGTGAAAATATCAAAGAATTAAAAAAGTTAATATGTACGATATTTGTGTTTTTAACAATTAAATTTTAATGAATAATATGAAGGTGGTATGGTTATATAAAGAAAAAATAAACGAAATTTTAATTTTCACATATATTTTTTAAATACATATTTTTAGATCATATATTCTTAGACACTTACTTGACTTCACGGTAAACGCTCTTCGCTTAAGACATGCTAATTATTTATAAGACCAAAAAGAAATCTTAATTTGCCATGACAAAAATATAGTGCTTACAATTTTTATATATATCCCATTAACTAACTAAAACTAACTTTGTTGACGCAGGGACCCAAAATGGATCATGGCCTCCGAACAGATTTTACGCCACAATATTTATACGTCAATTTTATTATCATATTATTGTAATTGTTTTTTAAATTTAAGTCTATTTTTGGAGATATAGTGTAATTTGATGGACTTACGGACCTAAGTAGGATGCGGTCCTAAGCATCTGGGGGTTTTGCGAAGGGTTAACACCCCTCTCATAGAAAACAAATTGTTAAGAAACAGACCCGATCCTACATCTTCAGTACAGCCCTTTCAAACTCTTTTACATTTGCCTTTTCTTAGTTCGTAAGAAAATACTATAATAATTTCAGTGGCTTATTATATGTACACGTGAACGATTATCTATGTAATAGTTTATTATATTAAATGAATAATAATAATGTTGTATTATTTTATTTAATAATAATAATAAGTAATAATATGTCAAAAACCTACAAATTACCTATTTTTTATATATAACTTCGCATTTTACTCATCATCAGAGACATTCTTCGCAGCGTAAAACAGATATGACATATGTGAAGGATTTCAACATTTTAAAAGGCAGTCGTAAGATTTAGCTGTCGCGTTAAAATACAATCGGTGTCGATGCAACTCAACAGCCGTTGATTTCCCTTCGATAACCTTGGACGATCGCGCACTCTGCTCGCTTGCCAATAACAAACCAACATTACTGCATACTGACGTTAACTATGCTTATCGGTTAACATACAAATAACATACATAATCACACGTCTCTCTTCGTGATACAAAGTGCGACGGTTGTAACCGAGTTATTTGCAATGTAGAATGGCAATACACGCACACACACATACATATACACATCACCCCTCCTGTTTCCCTTAAGGGTAAGCAGAGACCACAGATCTCTATCTCCTACGATCTCGGCACACTTTCTTTGCTTCATCCACACTCATCGCTACTCTCTTCATACAAGCTGGCCCGTTAAGGATACTTTTGACCTGGCCTTTCTTAAGAATTGTGGCAATTATCCCAAATACGTCTTACTTGCCCGCGGGCCCAGTATTCGATAAAGCTGTTAAAGCCAACAGGCTACCAGCATTAACATCTTCGAATCAAATAACTTAAGCGTATCTTACTTTTGAAGGAAAGGATTAGTGGAGTCGAAACTACAATTTATTTAATATATTTACCATGTACAAAACTCTAATGCCCTAGTTCCGTAACAAAAATCAGACAAAAGAGTACCTAGTATGACCAAACACACATAATAAATATCCATTTACATCCTACCGCCAATCCACGGTCTGCCGTGCCAATGGATGCGTGGCTAGGGGCGAGCCTAGTCGCGAGCGTGCCGATCGTTCCGGGATCGGGCTCCCCCGGGTACTATGGTGCCTTACCTCAGCATGCAGGGCTCTGCTGGGGCTGACCTCCATCCTCCCTTGCGGCTCGTGGGATTCACTAAGACGAATTTAATATATCTAATTTGTTGAAAATGACGGCGACGTGATTCGCTAACCGTCACGTCCTGATTCTTATGAGGGCGAAAAGCGACTAATGAATAGCCGTTTCTCTACGATGAATGATAGCAGATGGAGCTCTGTGGTCTCTGCCAACCCCTGCGGGGGATAGGCGTGAATATATAAAAAAAATTACATCCTTGCACAGTTAACGCTACTTGGTTCTCTTAGATATTGCTGTAGAGAAACGGCTTGGAGAATCATCATGTTTATCTATTTGTTTATATGTGACATTGAGTTACAATATCCACCTCTGTCCGACTAAACTATACCACCTTTTGGACACATATCTGATTATATTATCGTACTTTCGTCGTATGCCGTCGAAGATTGAACTAACTCTGTATGTGAGTCTATAATTAAATGAAGTATCGGGATTTCTTTTGTTATAGCAGAGTAGGCACACGAGCATGCGGGGTCGCCTTGTGGTAAATGACCACCGCCTTCCATAGACATCCACAACACCGGAGGCGTCTAAGATGCGTTGCCCGCCTTTAGAGAATACATACACTCCTTTCTTAAATGTCCCCCTTTGTCGTATTCATTTGGGAACACCGTAGGTGATAAATCTTTCCACATTTGCACAGTTCGTGGCAGAAAACTGCGACTAAATCGCACGGTAGTAGACAGCCAGCCATCCAAAACAATAATAGAACAATAATAAAGAATGACTCTATTATAGTGTATGAGTAATGTAACTACTAAATTTTAATGAGACTCGCGCATTCATTACGTGACCTCTGTTCCCTAAGCGACATTAATTGATACGCAACCCGGCGTATGATTCACAAAAGTCACTGTTTGTTTATGTTACTTATTCCGTAATCGCTTTCACACAATAGTCTTCATGTACAATAGGTGCCAATTGTGTTGTACATTGTCGTATATATATATTTTTTTCATTTTTGTTGCTGGTCAACGAATTCCATTACACTTAAACTATTCTGGACTTCGTCCAGATTTCATAACGGGATTGTAAATACACCCATACAAAACAAAAGTAACGCTACAATTTTCATTACCCACCGAACGCCTTATTCTATAAGTTTTAAAATTGAATTCACTGCCCATTTTGAAGTCATAAAAACGAATTGCGAACATCGGTATAGTTTTCTTTTATTATCTGCCTTTGAAGTTTTTTTTTTAATTAACGGATACTCTTGTCGTGAATATGGTAAAACCAAATGTGTATTATGCACTAAATATGATGCGCGTTCTCATCACTAAAGGCTTTCTTTGAACTTTTCTCAGGGGTCTACCATATTAATTCTTTGTTCGGGTGGGTACCTCTTGTTTAAGATGTACTAAGTCATAGGTTCTGAAGCACGCACGTGCGTTCTGACAAAACGCTTATCTTCTCTTTGTTTGCGAACGTCTTGTATTTACTGAACACCTCAAAGCGCTCACTATATTTATTTGCTGCTTATGTCCTTGCTTTACATAGATAATTGCAGACGCTTACTTTCACACTAGTCGACGATCCCTAGCATCCACATTTAACTCTTTTTAGTCTTACCTTCACAACGATGCAAGTCAGAATGAAAAAGTGTATGTACTGCTGACACTTTTGAGCAATAAGTCAAAAGCAGTCAGAAAATGTTCTTAGCAGACCGTGCCGCTGAGTTACACGCATGACTCGTCCGCCAGTGGTGTATTTGGCAATAAATTGTCTCTCACGGATTGCTCTTGAAAGTCACGTCAGTCGACTTTTTATTGCTTTTACGGTTTCACAATTGCCAATGCATTCGAAAGGATTATATACTCCTTTGCAAAGAAAACGGGCGGTTTTGAGTTTTCCACATTATTGGTAATAATTTTGTTCGAAAGAGGTTTTAATAGCCAAACTATGATACTGGTACTTAATAAAGAGTCTGGGTATGAAAAGAAGTCAATTCCAAATTCGAAGTTTTTGTTTATAAAAAATAATCCCTTTTTTAGTTTGTGACATTTTACTTAGTTTGTAGTCGTATAGTCGTGTAGTCGGGTTTGTTGTTATCGGGCAACTAAAACTAACTTCTTGTTATTTTTAGTAAAATAATTTATGTTTGTCGCATTATCCTGCCTTATTTTGAGGTAAAACAGATATCTTTGTGTCCATCCGTTCAACCATCCTAAGAACCTGGACTCGATACCAAGATACAGGTTCCGTTCAGAGAAGGCAAGGTTTCTGGAAGAAAACGTTGCACACACCTACGAGATGACCGCTTTTAAGTGACTCAGGCGCTGTGGAACCGCAAATGCAGTTATATAGACCTCAAAAGAAACCTAGAACAGGTTAGCCTATGAACTAGAGGAGGATGTTTTTTGAGTTTATTTTTTATTTCAACATAAAATTGTCAATAAAATTAAAAACTTGTGAATCAAAGATATATAATAGAATAATTGGCGATAACAAAAACCATTTAATATTATGGTTTAAATGGTTTTTGTTATCGCTAAAAAAAGCAAAGAACAACCATATTACTTTTCTGTGCTTTTTTGCTGTAATAATTAAACTTTGTGGTCGAACCAATACTTTCTCCGCTATCCGCTTCTCCTGTGTCAACTTTTTCATACACTTTGTTACTATTTGCGCACAATTCTGTCAACTACCTAACTTGCATAATCATTTTATAATAACTAAACTTGTTTTTAGCTTATTCCAATGAGAGAAAGCCAATTTTTATTTAAATATATTATTATATTAGTCTTTCAAGAAATTATTTGCCAATCGCCCACTCTATGTCGCATTTATGGCCTTACGGTCGTTTTATTGCATGTCACCGTTTCTTATTTACATAAGGATCTTGAATACTACACGCATTGAGTAGTTCTGTGTACAGCCTTAGGGTTGCGAATTTTTGACAACATCTGGCAGTCAAAAACGCTTCATTATTCTTTCTTTTTTTTTTACTCAAATCTCAGAACGTGAATACTTTCACAATCGCAATTAATTTACTTACTCCACTAGCTCAATAACCCGAAATATGTATTGGCGTTTTGACACAAAAAGACTCCACTGATCGATCACTGATGATTTCTAACCAGTTGGTTGCATGAAGCTCGTTCAAATCGGTAACGTACGATTTTCCTAAGTATACCTTTTTGTCAGCGCGCTTATCTCTTATCCTCCCCAAGTAACTGAACACTCGGAATTTATTTCTTCCCTATCTCTTTGGATCTCCGAATATGTTGACGTGATCACAAGCTCTTCAATTTCAGTATTCATAAGGAATCTCTAGTTTCAGCTGTAGCACCATTGTAATTAGCTATCTATTTTTTTCTTTATATATTCATTTTGTATTTCAAGAAGATTGGCAACCCTAGTTGGCTTTCATGCGGTCCGCGGCCGTTATTCAATATCCGAGAGTGCAGTAATGGACTGGTCGAAATCGATCCGCGACCACGCTACTTATAAACGCTCCAATGGGCCCAAGTTGAGCGTTGTTCTGCTCACCTCATTGACGCGACACGGAATCTGGGGCCGAACGGAGAAAGTCAAGTACGTACACCATACGTCGTGCCACATACTGGCTACCGGATGATTACACGAGCGAGATTGTATCATAGTGGATAAGTCCGGCAACAGTCAGCGATAATGGGATACCCAGTTGCGAAGTAGACTGTGTCGTCATACTTCAAATGCATATAACGAGAACGACATGCGTTTCTCGTGATACATTTATTGCGGCGCTCACGCCTTATTTTATTTTTCTTTAAAATGCCTCGCAATATTTTCATAATACTAGAATTTAATCATTTTAACTTAGATAATTTAGTTTGCGCAATAATTATATACGTTTACGTTCATAGTCCAATAGTAGAGTGGAACCCATGACCTTATACAGTAAATGCAACCTAAACGATAGCTACGTATAATATTATGATTTGCAAATAAAAATGTATCAATATTGAAAAAAAACTACTCGCTAATTAATGCATGTTTCAGTTTACTGAATACCTCAATCAAGGCTTTACGTACTTAAGATTTTTTAATATAACAGTCGATGATATAATTAGTGTGATGATTATGTAATCTTAATATCGTTACACCGTAATTCCAATAGCAGGGCCGCGAAATATACACTACCTGACTTAGAAGAAGATATACAGTGGACCCGCGGTAGCGGACCCTGTCTAATCCGACGCCCCCTGTAATTCAACACGCCGATCACTGTTTGATTGTACGCAAATCTTCACTTATATATAATACATGACATGATTTGACAGGTTGTACATTGACGTGTCATTTACTTACTATTTTACGAATATATCAAGATATCCTTCCATCCATCCATAAAGTAAAACATCATGAAAAAGTCTCCATGAAAACGAACACTTCTGCTCTGCATCAAGAGGTGTATACGCCGAAATACTCTTGCTGTCACTTTTATTTTTGATTTCGCGTATAATGATATATTCGCGTATAGTGTAGCACCTTTAAACTTAAATATTGTTCAACAACCGCTCATTTTGTGATTTTGAATAGTGTCGGACGAAGCCGAGTATGTCTCCTCTGTGGTGTTTATCCAAAACATTCCGACATCGTAATCATCCGCACCGCATTTGGCGGAAACTCGTCAACAGATTGTTCATTAGACAGTATGATTTTGAATAATTTTTTTAAATTGAATTTATTTAAGGCCCATGAGAATAAATGTAAGATGATGATGTAATGCTATATACAATAATAAATTTAGTGTTAAAATTACTATAAGTTACCTATTTGAATGTATACAATAGATGAATCAAGGAATAAATTAGTCATAGACTTAGTCCAGCAGTGGATATCAAACATTCTAATTAAACGCAAAGGTTTCCATACTATGCGTCATATTTCCAAGCGTGTGCTGCATACATTTAGTGTTTTACGGGAGAGATACGAGCAAATCGTCTGATATGAAAACAGTCAACGCTACCAATAGACAACTACAACGTTCCACGAGGCGACCCGCTTGCCCGTTTTACCCTCCTAACCCCCAGAAAAAAGTATGATGTGTAAATTTTACAGTTTTAAATAGGTACATACACCAGCAATTAACTGCGAAAACAAATTGGTTCCGGATTCGCACAATCGCGAATAACTTATTCGATAACGAACAAAGGTAAAAACCAAACTTAGATACAGCATCAAGATAAATTCCGCATTGTTTATCATTAAGGAAATTTATTTCGTACGTCCTTGTCGTGATAATTCAATTATTTTTAAACAATGGTATTGACGTACGAATTTTTATATCAATAAGCGAATCGAGATTACGTGTTGCAATAGCGAAATGAATTTAACTCAAACCAATGAATACCTTCGATGAAACTAATTGTAGTTTCATACTTAACATGTTGTCTCGTTAAATAATAAAAATATGTCTATATCAAATTACATAAAAGTACTTTGTATGATCCATTTTTATTACTGTAAATTTTTATTAATGTAAATGTGCAAGTCCGTGATTTGCTAAATTTCATGTACTAATTTATAAATGATCTCTTCATAGAGATAATAAGGTTTAAGTAACGAAGCCTACACCGGCTTACCTTGTACAGTAACTACTTTCGTACCTACTTTCGTAACTACAGTAATTACTTTACTAAATTTTAATTCCTTACATCGATGAATGTTAGACGTTAAATATAATAAGTACGTCTTTTAAAATTAACCTACAACTCTCGGCCTTCGTTTTTAGATAACTGAGCTTCTATTCCCATTATGTCTGGTATATTGGACATCAGGTGACCCGCTTGATCACTTGATGGCCAAAGTATTGTGGCCGCTACCGTGTTCAGGAATAATTGTGCGACCGGAAATATTCATCACCGCCCATGGTCATCTGCAACACCAAGAGCATTGCAAGTGCTTTAACTACTTTGGGGTTAGATTCGAATAATGGAAATAGAAGAGAGATGTACGGAAAAGTGACTTCCAGACTTCTGCATTTAATGCACATACATATTGACGCAAAAACGCTGTAAATAACACAAAAGTCAAAAAAATTATTGCATATTCGGATCAGAAAAAAAATATTGCGTCGAATGGTCTGAGTTTCACAGCTCTATGACCAATAGTTAGTTTTGTACAACATCAAAACTGACTGTCTTTGAATGATCAGATACGATATTTTCAGGAATTTTAAAAGTTTTATGCACTTCGAGTCTGCATCCATTCGTGCCGTATCATGGCTCTATCAATATTCAATTTTGCATAAACGTTAGTTCTGTATTAAAATAAGTGTGCCTTCATATAGATGTAACAGCAAAGGAAATAGGAATGATATTATAAGGAAACAGAGCAAAGTTCACAATTAAAAAAACATAATAAGCTGGGCAACACTTCTGCATTGACTATTTACATTGGTCCTGCAGATGGGCGGCGTCGATTGCTTTACATCAGGTGACACGTCTGCTTGTTTGTTTTCCTATTCCATTAAAAAAATTGTTAAAAATGTTATAATATTGTGTTATGCTAATTTTTTTTTCTCTTGTTGTTCACAGCGCGTCGGGTACGAGCGCCGTGGCAATCGACAACAAGATCGAGCAAGCTATGGTGAGTTACATTTCCAGTACCATTTGTTTACCATTATCGTTACTACCGGGGCCGCTCTCCGACACTTGAGAAATCGAATTCGTGGTTAAGACGATATTTATGTCGAACCGTGGAAAATCGACACATTATTTCATGGAGAGGCCGAGTCAGAGAGCAAAGGTCTGGGAGCAATTTTCGTGTCCGTGTTGCGTATTTCAATTTTCTCTACATTTTACATTTCGCACACTTTCTTCTAAACAGTTGATAAAGAACGTTATTATGCATAACTAGAATGCGTACAAAATCGATGACACAATCGCATATCGTGGCAGAATTGTTGCAATTTAGAATCTAGTTAGTTATAAACAGTTTTATGAATATATAAAGTGTAATGTTGAAAAGTTATTGTATGTTAATCAAAAACCTATCAACCTAACGGTCATTTCGTGAATTGAATAATTAGATTGCTATCTACTCCAATTTTAATACAAGATATAAAATGATACACGTGACAGATTGTGCATATAATGAGGATTACGGGAAGATTTATATTATATCGTACATTTTGCTCTTAGTCTCGATTTTGAGTCCGGTTGTGTTTAAAGTAAATGGCAAAAGAAGCTAATTTTTTTATTATTTATCAACTGCCTGTTTTTTTATTTAACGATGTTTTCCGACATAAATTGATATTTAATCTTGAATCGCGCTTTCGGTAAAAGTCAATATGTAGTTTATCATGTAAAGTACATACACAGATCAAGTTTCATTAGCAACAAGAATGTCGGTGAAGCCTCTGCGGTTGCAAACCCTATAAGGACTAACGACACATTAGAATTTACGGTCACACACTATACTACAATCTTTACAACTCTGTCCGTCGTTAAAATTATAGCCACTAATGATGCATTTATTTTCAGTGGCACTTTCTTTCCCTTTTTTAAACTTACATAAATTTAACTCCAATAGGTATTTGGTTCAAATAAAGATTTCGAAAGAGAGAGATAAGACTCTCTCTCTCTCTCTTTGGTCCATCTTTTATGACTATAGATCGCGATCGACTTCACCCAGCGGTTCGTAAGGCTCTTCCATTCATTGCGGTCGGTAACCAATCGATTCATTTCTACGAAACTGCTTTAGTTGATCAGACCATCTCATTGGGGATCTTCCGCTGGATCTTTCTTTCGAGTGTTAGGATCCTTTAACTATTTAAAATATAACTTTTATTGTCTAAAAGTTCATTTTAGATTCAGTTTTTTAGTCGAGTTCTTGTTCTGCGAATGATCACTTCATCAATTTGAGTTTTGCTACGACAGTTACACTAAAACTATAATGCTGTATTTAATAGCAGCTTATTAAAAATTATTACGCGAAAGATCAACGCCCACTTTATATTTATAGAAAAAGCTGTTTATTAGATAACTCTTTAAAAAGTCTAAAACTAAATTCAGCCTAAAAACGATTTTGATAACTAACTTTCTTTTACGTTCCTAAATTGTTATATAATTAATAATTTTATACAAAAAAATACATAGTTTTTGTCATATTCATCTCATACCGTCACATAATTTATTAGCTAAGCTCATCTTAATAACTTCCTTTCAAAAAATCAATTTTTGTAAATAATTTTTTTTACAACACTTTCTACATCACATATTTTTTCTTTTTCATATTTACTCTTTCCTCTGTAATTACAAGTGAATTTTTGTAAGATTCCCCACGCTATGATGAAAGGTGAACTAGAGCAACGGTGCTCTCTATTTCCACTTCCAAGGTGATAATTCAACGCGCCTTTCAAAAAACCTTCAAAACGTTTCATAATATGATCGTGATTTTTACACGATAATCGAGCACCAATACTGACAAGCAACATACGTACAAATGAGGCTGTGATAAATAAAGAAAACTAGATTCTGTACAATTTTTTTACTCTTAATGAGCCGACTTGTCTGTAAAGTTCCCCACTCACGCAGAAAATTGACTGAAGACTATTTTTTTAATTTATTTAAGCAGCATCCAAAAGAGTTACAAATGAATCTTACTATATATTATTAAGGGTTGACACAACATTCAACACGAGATTTTACATGCAATAAAGCAAAAAGGTTTAGTATTTTGTCCTAATCGTAGTACCTACTACATCACACTATCGTAGTGAATGTCTAACATATTACTTTTTGTGGTACAATACCATACACATCGAATGAAATGGGGCATTGCAATCATAGTTTTTCTCTTCTTCAATGAAATAATCAAAAATTATATTTGACACTGACTTACGAGTAACATACATACATACATACATATCGTCACGCCTGTGGGAGACAGTAGGGGTAGACAGAGACCACAGATCTGCTACGATCTCGGCATATTTCCCTTGCTTCCTCCACACTCATTATTCTCCACAAGCACGCCGGTTGAGGGTACTCTTGACCTTACGAGTAATAACATAGCCAACGCGTTTCTTTCGTGAGTAAAAGTCGGCAAAGGCCGAACTCATTTTTCCCCTTATCCCCCCTAAGAAAGGGAAGATGTGTCCTTCCCATACTATCTTCTTCCCTTTTTTATCTTAATACAATCTCTATCTTCTATATTCAACTCTTTATTTATTGACGCAAACAATTTTTTTTTAAAAGTTACAAGTTTAAATATTATAATTGAAATATCTTAAATAAAAATTAGATGTTAATTAGAAATATATAAAACATAACTCTCTCGTCTGCAGTGCACTTTATATATCAGATGTCTGTCTATAGGCGGTTGTAATTAACATCAGGTGACACACTTTTTCCGTTCCTTTTGTATAAAAATAGAACGCCACCTGTTTATTGTAAACATGTTTGTAATTGTAGTAATGTAATTGGCTCATAAGTCGTCAATTATATTTATCGTTAGATTACTTAATACTACACCTAATGCCAATTGATACGTTATTATCTGCGAGTGCTATCTATGTGAACGAGTACAATTTTCCTATCGGTAATTTTCCTACGGATAATTTTCTATTTTTATAACTTGTTGCTATTTAATTATTAAAGATATCTCCGTCCTCATGTTTCAATAGATATCGCGTGGTTATCCATTCGTTATTTAAAAATGAAATTATATTAATGTTTGCCTCAATTGCTTAGGAAACGCACACAGCAGTTGTCCTAGCATCTAGAATCTATTATACCTGTCTTAAGGACTATTTTATCTCCGATAGGTTGTTTTGAGGCGAAACACGCGTCGTATTTATTATCGATTACATAATCACGTATGGTTCTCTAATACATGATTTGTATTGTCCCTACCTCTTTATGGGAAGTTCAACAGGTCACCTAGTAATATATACATATAAAACAATAAAATGCTTTACACTCATAACCCCACAAATCACATGCACTTAGAGTGAACACTATAGAATACACACATTTTTATTCCAATGCAGTAATTAACCCATTCGCCATTAGTTCTCATAACTAAATAATAAATTTAAACATAAATGAAGAAAAAAAATGTGAGGAAATGCACAGTTAAATCGAAATATGTTTAACTGTCTTGAAGCTTGTCTGTTTTGAAGTTTTGAGATGATGTGCATATCCATAACTTGATTATGTATAAACAAATTGTTTTATTGAAATTAAATTTATTTGAATACAACAAATAAGACAATATATTAAAGTAACTTATATTTATCACATTTTTGAATATTTCAAACAGTTCGGTAGAAAAGAACAAGGTTAGAGAAAGGAAGAATAAAATGAATGAATTAGAAAATTTCATTAAGTTCTATAAAAGCAAAAACACCAAACAATCATATTGTTTGTAGTTACCGCAAGTTGGCATCATAACTGTGTACGTTAAGGAAACTGAAGGCGATAAAAAACGCTTTCAAAGAAACACCGCCTCGTTCGGTTAGAAGGCATTAATTGCTTACAGCGCTTTTCAAGCTTCCGAACTGGTAATTAACTAGAAAGCTCTGTTATTCGGTCAAGGTTGAATTAATAAAAAAAGTCAGTTACTCACTGTTATTAAGATATAATAATACTTAGTCGATTACTTTTAAGCGTTGGTCTTTACTATTATTATTGATTTAATAGTGATAATAGAATTACAACCAATCAAAGCCTTCGTTTAACAATCAATCTTTTACGTTTAATTTCACGACAAACTAAGCAATATTAACTATATTTTTTAAACATATGTTTCTGGTATACAATTAAACCTATAAGTAAAGATACAATATAAAATAGCTCAATTAAATATGAGATTTGTCCCATTGAGCCTTTGTTCATATGTCAAGTTTTCTAATCATTGAGCCAAGCGTTCGCCAAAACCAAGCATCCACTTGCTTACTATTTGGCATTGGAATTTCGTTCTTGAAGATGTTTAATATTTCTTCTATCTGAGAGCCTTTCCGCTTTATGGTAAGGTCGGCTCTCCTAGTTTTTCGACGCCAAATCGATTGATCCAATATTGTCGGGTCTGGTAGCTACTTTTTTAGTAGCCAGGTTTTGTTGGCACACTGTATTGGAGATGTATAGAACTTTTTTCTTATTAATTTAGCTAAAAAATACCAAATGTTTCTACTATTTTTTTTTATTTTTCTAATGTGAAAAAGATTAGGTTATATAACAGGAAGTACATTATGTATAAATAATTTACGTTCAGAGATTGTTTATCTTATTAGCAATTAATGCTCTGTAAAAACTTGTAAGATCTCCGATAGCCTGATATGGAGGGGATATCAGGTTATGCAAGATCCCTATAGGCGATAAAAAATGACATCTTTGCAACTTCTATGCGTTCTAATTGTACACTTTCTTAGTTTAGTTTTCTTTATTATCACACCATTAAAAAAACAGGACCTAGATGGGTGGGTAGGTCGCGCTCAGGCATGGTAGGGGCCGTGTCAGTCGGTCGCTGTCGACACAAGTTCCGCGTGTACCCAATGCAAGGTGGTTCCAGAAACACATAGAAAGAGGCGATAAAAAGCAACGCATTTGTAGAAAGTGCATCATTCAGGGGTCGACTAACACGCACGAGAGGATTCTAGATAAAATTATCTTTTACTTACGTAATTACACGTATGCTAATTTGTTTATTGTGAAGTTGCTCTCTCGTGTATGTGTATATATATATAATTCACGAGCACATACTGTTTACGTCAGGTTTCAAATACAGTATAAAAAACAAATAAGTAATGCAAACACCTATGATATAAAAAAACTTCCTTGCCTTGCTTCTATCACTCGAGTACTTTATTAACAACTAAAAACAATCCACGCTTAACGTAGCCCAGTTCCAAGTTTGTAGGTACCCATAATTGCGTAGTTTTTATATAATAGAAGACTGAAAATGTTTCTTTTTTAAATATTAAACATACCAAATAAGCTAATAATGCTTGTACCAGGAAATGGTTCACATCAATAGTCCAATCTTATCAATCGTAAGACTGATCCTTCGCAATTCAGCTATTGCTACTTGCAATAGTATCGCTATATGGGATATTAAATATAACTTTCTATAATTTATAACTATATTTTAAGAAAGTATTACCGCCATCAGTCGATTTTCAGAGGTTCGTTAGATACCGAGCAGGATGTACCACGTCTACGTAAGACAAATGTGTTCAAATCAAGTAATTCACCCTTTAATTAATTAACTTAGTCTATTCAATAATAAAATGCCGGAACAAGATTTGAGCGTTACATTAAGACAGCCGTTTAAAATTAACAGCCGCTCTTTTGCTTTCTCAAGTTCAAACAAAAGAAATGAAATTTAAAGTAACTGTCGCACCGTACGTTTAACAGAGAGCGTTTACGAGGAAGGAGCGGAGCCAAGGCTTTGTAAGTTAATTATCGTTTTGATAAAAATTTTATTGCCTTACGTTCTTTTTATACACTTTAATAAACAAGATAAAGTAAGATACATATGGTTTTAGTCTTAGTGAAAAGCGCATGAATTAAAGAATCTCTAACGGTTCATGGTTCGATTCGAACATTTATAAAGTTTGACATTTCTTAAAAACTATTTAAGATATAAATTTAAAAACAAACAAAATTATTATATCTCTTTTGAAAGCTTTATATATTTCATGGACTAATATGCTATGGTTTAAAAAAGAACAAACTCGCATTGAATAATTCACGAGGATCACATTTTTTAAAAAAATTTGTAACTATACCAGGCGAGCTTATTTTAGAGACATCGTTTATGCATTACTATTGAACTTTTGCCGAATGCAGTCCAAGCTGTGGTTTCGACCTCGCCTGATTCTTGGGTTATAAATATGGTTTAAAAGCGAAACGCAGCACCATTTATGTCCAAGTTATCGTCTACATCGTCGCTTTTCCCAGTCCGCTATTTGTATGACTTAGAACTAGTAAAATATCATCGTGAAACGATCTATTCGCCGTGTTCCCGAAACAATACGACATAGGACAAAAACTACGCGATTATAAGAGACGTCCGTATGGGTCGTGATGTGACTAGGTCACCGGCATTCTAGTTTGTCTTCTCTTCTATAAAAAAATCAATAAGTACGAAATCGACAGATTTTATTTCACACTAGTTTTTATCACTATAAAATGTGTTCTCTTCTCGTTCGTCTCTTGATCGTGACCTGCAATGGTAGGCTCGCTATTGAATTAACTTTACCAGAAATTAGCGAAATGTTTCTGAACAAGTGTACAAACATATTCTTTCATATCGCATTACGATAACATCGTAATGAATGAATATTGATTTTATAAATTATAATCAAAAAATAAATTTTATATCTTCTATATATATATATATAAAAGTAGAGAGTTATTTTGTAAGTCTCGCTGAAACTGCTCGACCGATTTGAATATTCTTTTTTATTTTCTTTGCTCTAATATAGGGAAGGTTTATGAATAAAAAAAATGTAAGGAAAACCTAAAAGTACAGTTGAAAATCGAAAAATTCAAAATTGCCATTTTTGTACTTCCAATTACTTTCAACAAATGGCGTTCGTGACAGCTTTACCGTCAAACTGACGTATAATACAAAACTGTTTGTTTGTTTTGTGCGATTTTGAAACATTTATTGCTTTTTAACACTAGATATACCAGACCAGTCAAAATGACTTTTCGGTATTTCAATTTAAAATTCCTACTGCGTGTAATATTTTTTTTTCGTAATGATATCATGACTTTTCTAGCTATAACTAAAAACTTAATTTTATAAAGTTTATATTACTGTATATATGTTGTTAGTAAAAATAATTTGCGTTTTTGACTGGTATATCTAGTGTTATCGCTGGTATATCTAGTGTTAAATTGGTTTTTTGAAAAAAAGAAGAATGGTTTATTTTCAGAAAAGTCTTGATTAAAGTGAAACAGCAGATTGATATCGATGAATTAAAATTGGAAGATTGATTATCGCTGATCAAAAGTTATAATCACATAACTTGTAGTTGTAATAAAGTTCACCGGGTTAAGTTGGGACTTACAAAATATTATGTATGTATATAATAAAAATTAATACATCAATAACCGAAATTAAATTTAACTAGATAATTCAGGCCGTGTGTCAGCCGGTCCCATTTCATCAGTGTTCCGCCTCATAACGAGTTTTAATGCAGTCGACGAAGACTATTCCGTATATGTTGATAACCAAATTCCTCAATGCCGGATCTTGGCACCTTTTAAGTGAGCTGTTAAACACCAACGCCTCCAAAAAATACGTTTCGACTGTGTTTTATTATCAAACATTACCTTCTTTGCATTTTTATATGAGACACTACTAAATATTAAATAAATAGGAGCATTGTCTTGTTTTTGTTTTTTTTTCTTCTTCAATGACATTTAGCTATAACTATTATGCCAGTGTCAAGTTATATAATATCAAGTCTCTTGAAGTGTAAATTCAACTTTTTATAATCCGTCTTGATAAAATGTCGTCCATGCTACCAAAACTTGTATGGACTTTTGCATTTAAGTTAAAAAGATATACACGCATTTATTTCATTTCACTTCTTCTTCGCCTTAATGAAACTACAGTGTGTGGACAGTCAAAAGTTTTACTTAGCTAAGTTCCGCGACAACCAAAACAATAACAGAAAATCAATAATGTGTGTTTTCCTGCTGGATAAAGTGGATTTATTTGGAACTTAAACCAAAAACTTTCCGAAAATCGGCCATCAATTCTCCACCCACCAACCACTATACACAACACCAACTACATTGAGTAACACGCCACCAGAATTATACCATAAAACTTATACATGAGATTATTAGTATACGTCACTGATGTAAGTTGACGTGAAATGTTCATATCTTATTGCACACGCGACAGTTCTGAAAATAAGAATAATAAAATATAATATGTGGACAGTCAGAATTTTTCCATAATGTACACGATAGTGGTGGTATGTGTTTGGTATTGTATTTTTCGGTAAGATTTAGTTTAATTGCCCCGTAAATCCACTTCTAGTAACAAAAAACATTATTATTTTTCTATTTTGTTTGCTTGTCGCGGATTTTAGCTAAGCAAAATTTCTGACCACTGTCCAACATAGTAATGGATTTTCGCGAAGTAACGCCTGACTCCATTAATCAAATTATTATATTTTATAACGACCTAATTCGCTCAGTGGCGAAACTACCGCTTTCGAAGTCGTCTGGCTGCCCCACCAATCCACCTCTGACAAGCATGGTGGGTTGATGCCCATTCCTCCAAAAATAGGGACGTCCATGACAACAATGACGCATTACAACGTATGTATATGGGCTATGAAAAAAATCCTTTTATGAAATCCAGCTTTTGTTATAATATTGTTATTTATTGTTGACCCTGCTGTCAGTCATCGATTTACAATTATAAATCAGTCACCTTGCAGTTCCCTGATCAAACCGCTTTTGGAGCGAAGGTCACATATTCAATTCTTATATCGTAAACGTATTTGTTTGAACTGCATTAATTTTGTTTGGAGTAACATTCATATAAAATTTAAGTTTCATTCCTGTCTGTTATGTGTAAATTTTCTTACCAAAGGAAATGAAAGATTAAAAAAGTGAACATTGTAAACGAGGCTAATGTTTGAGTTATGAAAATACACGCGTAAATTTAAGTGGGACATTTGCTTGTCGTCGCCAGAGTGCGACGTACAAGAATGTTCCATGTCTATCACACGCGCAGCTTGCTTCATAGGAGATTACAAAATATACACTTGTCACTATCGCAGTATCTACTATACAGCATATATTTTCTAGTTTTGTTAATTGGCCACTATGTAAACTGTTCACTCTTTTTTGATGACAATGAAATATATATATATATATATATATATATATATATATATATATATATATAATTATGGTAGTCTCAAGTATAGTAAATATCTTCAGTAAGTATTCAAGTATCTTAAAATATATTGTCTTGTCACGTTACCCTCCCATATTAATTAATATTAGTAGCGGTCACTTTATTAAAACTTGCTATGAAATAACGATATCAACATAAAAATGTTTATTATGACACTCGCATCATTCATCTTACTTCTTAATCGGACCGTATTTGAAGTAGTGCTAAAAGGTAGCTCATATGCTAAAAGGATTGCGTTTACGGTTTACAGTCGTCGGTCGTCGGTTCATATCTACCATTGAAATATTGATTGATATAAATCCTCAAAATATTGATTTATATTTTCCTAGTGACCGCACTATTTGCGTAGTTGGAATGGTTAACAAAAATTCTAGTAACATTAACCGTCTTAATGCCAAGGCGCGCGATCACGCGCCTGTTTGTTTCTTCTAAAAGTGCCAGATGCGCGGTAGCGACTCTCGCGTCAGTGTGTTGGAAAACATACATGTACTTTTTAACTTTTTCATTTTTCAGTAAATAAATTGTTTGATTCTATAGTATAATGTTTTCATAATGTATTCCCACTAGAAAAAAATGTTGAAATAATTTTATAAATTGAAAGATTTTTACACAAGTTACACATTATTTTCTCTTACTTTAAAATTTCTTAAAAGAAGGGTAATTATTCTTGGCACATATATTGCAAAAAAATGTATGGCACTAAGACGGTTAAAACATTGCTAGTCTTCTTTAAAAAAATAAACAACAATGTTATGGATATATGTATGAAGATGCGTATATAGAATACATGAAGATGTTTGCGTCCAAAGTAGTTACAAGTTCTGATGATGATGAAGATGATCTGAACATTATTGCCAAAATAAACGTGCACAACCACAAATAATTGTATTTCAACGCGGTCTCAAAAATTCCGTGACATGCTGTTGAAATTTAATGAAAATATCAACAGCACGTCATAGATACTCGATATAAATAACTGATAATAGAAATATAATTTTAATTGTGACACAAAAAGAAACTTAATATCACTTTTAACAAAAAAATAAAAAAAAAATTGATAAAAATTCTACTTAAAAATACTCATAGCCAGTTTCTGAAAATAAAACCCGAATTGTAGATATGCGTTTATTGACATAAATAAGGTGTCAAATCTCGTAAAGATATTGTTTCTGGTTTTGAGTTTCATGATTACACCATTATTCTATTATTTATGATACATTTCTGTATTCGCCAACATCTCTCGCCCGTTTATTTAATGCCACCTGCGACCAATTAAGGCCCGCATCTCAGTTAAAATTGCTTGAAAAAAATGAATGGCCATTGTTAGGATTTTCAAGTATGTTTTAGAAGAGGAGACTCCTTGATACAGCCGTAATTGTTATTGTAAAAACGAAGGTTTCAGTAATGAGGTTTTTTTTTGAAAAACGCTACTTGAACCTGAAGCTTTTTGGACATATGGCACCCTTGACTTTTTTTATACACTTGGCTATTTAGCCACTTGATTAGTGCGATAGATCGAATCTGTTTAAGATTTGTTTTAGTTTTTTTTTAGATATGATTGTATTAATTATTGTTTCTAACCTGTTATTAAAGGAATCATATTAATATTAATATTTAAATAATTTTGTTCCTGCTCGTTTGCTTTCCTGTCATGGAGCAGGCGTGTCACATAATGGGAAGCAATCAACGCCGCCTATAATAAACATCCGCAGTGCCGTAGGTATTGCAGAAACGTTGCCAGCCTTTAAGAAATGTGTGGGCCTTGTTTTTTTTTCGGAAACACCGATGGAGGTAGCTGGTACCACAGGGGTAGTGGTGCGTGGAATGTTTTGGAAAAAACGCACTGATTAAAATGTTTACGTAAACAAAATTTTGTTACAACTTTATCAGTTGAAGCAAACCTGATTAAACATGTGAGGTTAAAACTTGGTGGGCAGTTCTCGATGCTACGTCATTATGCGAAACAGGCGTAGGCAGAAATGCAATGGTCAAGAGGCCTTATAGAGTTTACTACAAAATGGCGAAAGAATATAGATGGAATGGTGCCAGCAACTTTTAAATAAATCATTATATAACCGTTGAAATACGTTGAGACGACCGATTGGCTCAGTGGCGGGGCCCTCCGCCCACGGAGTCAATGGTCGCGGGTTCGATTCCCGCATCGGAATAAATATTTATATGGATTTATAAATGTTTATTCCGAGTCTGGTAACCCCCCCAATCCTTATTTCCTTTCCTGCCCCTTCCTTTCTTCTCTGTCCTTCCTTTCCTTTCCGCCAATCCATGGTCTGCCGTGCCAATGGATGCATGGCTAGGGGCGAGCCTAGTCGCATCGGGCTCCCCCGGGTACTGTGGTGCCTTACCTCAGCATGCAGGGCTCTGCTGGGGCTGACCTCCATCCTCCCTTGCGGCTCGTGGGATTCACTAAGACGAATTTAATATACCTAATTTGTCGAAAATGACGGCGACGTGGTTCGCCACCCGTCACGTCCTGATTCTCACGAGGGCGAAAAGCGACCAATGACGAGCCGTTTCGCTGCGATGAATGGCAGCGGATGGAGCTCTGTGGTCTCTGCCAACCCCTGCGGGGGATAGGCGTGAATATATAAATAAATAAAAAAAACCGTTGAAATATATGAATAATTTTATTCTGTGCTCATATTAAACTAAATGTTGTTTTAACTTTATTTCCTACGTTAACCGCAAATGTGAATTTTCAACAACAACGATCGTATGTTTACACGTTGATATATATAGAAAAAAATTTATGCGTGTAGATTTTGATGGTTTGGTTATCCAAGTTCATTCATTCACAAGGGTCACACAAGGCGCACCTTGCCCGGTCTTCGGCTACACGCATCCAATCTCTGCCAGCCGCCTTGCTTCATGTTGCAAGGTCCGACACTACGTTTGCCAAGACGTGGTCTCCACTTCAGCACTCGTCTACTCCAACGGTTATCGCTTTTCCGTTTCTCATCCATTGCCACTTAAGTAATTCTTTAAAAATATATATTAATATAGATGCACGTTAAAAAACGTATATTATTACGTATATAACAGAAATATAAAAATGTATATTAATATTATACGTTTGACATTATCAAAATGCCAACGTGACATTTATTTTAAAGTCTGGTGATCATATTTTGAAATATATTTATTTTTCAAATTAATTTTTCTTTCCAAATATCAATTAAAATTCATTATGATAATACTATATAAAAATGTATTATAAAAACATTATCCAAATTCTTTGAGCGATTATCTATTTCCGTAATAGGTTGAGATATAAAAAATTTTACCTATGTATTATTTTACTTTCAGAAATGACAAATGATCGGTTGATATCGGTCGCTGACTGAACTCTATGATTGCAAGTTGCGTTTCCACGCACTTATTGCGTAAACCCGTAATCTACGGAGAGGGGTAGCCGTGATTACAATAGTAATGTTTTGCCGCATAATACCGTTATTAGATCGTAGACGCAGCTCGAATCTTTAATGACTTCCCGTCTTTCAACGGCCAGGAAACGTCCCATTCTACGCTAGCATGGTTTATAGTCTACGTTTCACGTTAGTGTATTTAAAGCATTGTTTATATTTCAAAAATACCTGATTCCCTGTAAAGATTTTATAGAGTACTAGCTGGTCTGGCAGATGTTGTTCCAACCCTTCGAGTAGATGGAGAGATTAATTTTTTAGTTTTTAACAACTCAAAAAAAGTGCTACTTATAAATAAATAGATTAATTTATTTCCCTCTACAGCACTACACATGAATATACATTAAATTATAACAAAATTATCAGTACATACAGATGGAAACGGACGATAGATCAGTCAAAATCGAATCGAGTCCAAGTTACGTGATTTTCTTTTATTACACGATCAACATTTTGATGATGTATATGTTATAAAATAAGTTTGTAGTAAGCTACAGTGCCACCTATCGAATCCTAGCTTAGCTATGAAATATCGTTTAGATTTCAGACGAAACTATATTACGTGAACATAACCTCAATCAGTCAAGTCCTTCAGTAGTTACACGTTCACAATGTAGGTATTATATAAAAAATACATACATATCGTCACGCCTGTCTCCCCTAGGGGTAAGCAAAGATCACAGATCTCCGTCTGCTACAATCTCGACATACTTTCCTTGCTTCCTCCACACTCGTCACTCTCCTCATGCAAGCCCGCCGGTTAAGGAATCTCCGATATGAAATAATAGAGTATAAAATTCTAGTAATTATTCTCGACGAACCTAAACATTATGAAGTCACTCAAGAAGCGCGTAAAATGAAAAATAAGCTACTTTATTATCTTTCCAGATGCGAAGACAGAATTTAATTTAATTTTTCTTAGAGTGTATCGTGTATTCGTAGTATTCTGCTAGAAGATTCTTTGCTTTCACGTTTGCTTCATGATTGCAATTGAAATTCATAGTTGCGCTATTGTGCGTCTCTCGTGGTCTATAATTATCCGTCGCAGATGGCCTCAAGCGATTGACCCCAATCCGGCCCTATTGCTGACTGACTACCATCTCATCCACTGTATTTTTATCCCTCCATATACTACACGCTCGTGTGGTTATTTGCGATTCCTTATATAGCATCCTTTGATGTTCTTACTTTTACGACCAAGTTTACCGTACACAAGTTGATAAATTTCACTCTTATCTTCTTCCTTATACTACGTATTTTATTTTACATATAGACCAATATAAAAAATTGCAATATATTCATAAGTTACAAATTGTCGCATATATTGGGCTCATATGTATAATAAGGAAAGCATAAAGAAATACATTATTATGAAAAACACAAGAACATTAAGTAGAGCGTTGAATTTTTAATGTTTATAATAGAGAATAATATAAATAATCTTATTCAACCGGCTTTGAAATGCTTGTATAGCAAATTTACAGTGTATTATCGTTAAAGGTAACAACACGGATTTGAGGTCATTCTTTTATCGGATTTTAAAATATTTAAAATAAGCTGTATTCATAACGAAAGAAGAGTAGACTAGTGAAGAATTGACGGGATGCCCCTCGATGATCGATGGAACGGGTTTGGGGAAGTCTATGTAGACTACCGCAGGCTGATGATGATGATATTACTTTAGTCGAAAATGTAACAACCGTTGAAGTAAAGAAGTGATAGACGAGTGTAGAGAGACTAGGTATCTGCAAATGTAGTGTGGAAGCCTTCCCACTTAATTGCGCAATGATCTACTCAGTATGCCTGGGTGGAACTGGATACGTCAAGTTGCAAATCGGACTAAACAGTGCCCCTTGTGGAATCTACGTTAATTGATAGACACATGTCTACCAATTAACGTTAAAATAATCATCTTAGTGAACTTATATTTGCTTTATTTTTTTATTTATGTATTCACGCCTATCCCCCGCAAGGGTTGGCAGAGACCACAGAACTCCATCCGCTGCCATTCGTCGCAGCGAAACGGCTCGTCATTGATCGCTTTTCGCCCTCGTGAGAATCAGGACGTGACGGGTGGCGAACCACGCCGCCGCCATTTTGTACAAATTAATATTATAATATTAATATTAGTATATTAAATTCGTCTTAGTGAATCCCACGAGCCGTAAGGGAGGATATATATATATATTTAAGATAATATTTGCTTTATTTATTTTAAAATTTGATAAAAAGTACTTAAAAATTTAGACGTTTTTCCCATAGCTGAAGGTAAAATAATATTTTCACTGTGTCAATAAAAAGATGCTAAAATAAATTCAACCATTATATTTGGTAGGTCACATAGCTACGTATCTTAGTTTGACAACCAATTGGCTCAGTGGCAAAGGCCTTGGGAGTCAGTGGTCGCGTATTCAATCCCCGCATGGGAATAAATATATGTAAGGCCTATTGATATTTACTTGAAGTCTAGTCACATCGACAATCCGCATTGGACAAACGTTGTGGGTCATCGTCCGTTTCTCCAGAAATGGTAAGACCCGTGCTTAGCAGTGGGATATATTTGGGCTGTAACAAAAATATGGGTTATTGCAAGTATAATCTTATTTTTTTAGTTTTCGTAGATACTATATATTGTGTAGTATAGTAAAGATAGTCGTGTGTGTATGTGTGTCTTTTGCTTTAATCATCAAATCATATTTCTGCGCACCTATTATATCTTGGGAAATTGAACGTTCAGTGTGCGACAACGAAGGTAGAGCTCGTCCACCTTGAATCAATCCGAGTTCAGCCTCGCGCAAATGGGTACTGAGTATAGTGTCGGACACACAACTTCCATCCATTTCGTAAGATCTCGCCTCCGCGCTCGTGGTGTTACGTCACCGCAGTTATGTTTATCCGAGATTCGCCCATTCGATGTTTAGGAGCCGCCGTTCACACCACTGACCCTCTTTCTGACATTTATACTCGTCACATTAAGTTCGTATTCTTTGATCTTTGATACCACTACGCTTTTTGTAATGTCATATCGGCGTGTTTTGAGATATTATACATCATTTTGCTTTTGTTCTTAATTACGTTTTTTTATGTACAATATAATAGTGGTTGAAATTCGACCTTAATACATCAAACATTTATTTATTTTATCTACCCACGCACATCAAATTTTAACTATTTAAAATTTCACACTCCTTACGCGCAATGTGATCAAGAAGGGATATAAAGTATTTTTTTTCACATTTTGAATATGTAAAATGTTACATCGATCCGATTTCAATTTGAATTTTGGTGAACATTGTGAGGTAATGACAATTCAAATATGAATATGGCAACGCGTTCGCACAAGAAGTAGAAGGAATAATTTGAATCATTTTATGTATTGATTGAATCCTTATTAATCTTATTCAAATTTTCAATCGTTAATAAAACACTTTTTACTCATCCACACCAGTTCAAATACATTTCTTTAAGCTTGGTAGTGAATGACAATTGCTGTTAATACAGTAATTTCAAATGTTAATTGATTAATTAAATTTGATTATTTATTTTTAGTTTTATATGGGAGATATAAATTTCTTATATAAAATATTTAAGATGCAGCCGGATATAAAATTTATTTTTTTTATATTATTTGTTTAATAATAATGAACAAAAACGTCACACAAATATCAATGGGAAATGTGAGTTGTGCAAATTTTATTTGAGCCAAGTGCCGTACTATGCTAATTCCCTCATTGTGCGCTTGATTTGCATGAGTCAACCGGTCGGTCACGCAGAGTTGCTAAGAATAGACACGGAAGGAAAGCTAACCCCAATGCACCGCTGGAGTGGAGACACGTGCTCTCCTGATTGTAGTGCTAATGCGAGTGCCAGCGGGATAAAGACATCCGTCAAGAGGTCACGCGAAGTAAGTAGCCTTGTGCTGTCGATCAATTGATATGGCTACTATTAAATTGCTTAAGAAATACTTCTCTCTCTATAATCTATCCCTCAGTGCTGAGGGTGGTATGAGTTGATGATCTGTCTCCAACGGTATCTGTCCATCACCTGGACAAATAGAACTTCTTAGCAACTAGCGACGACCGATTGACTCAGTGGCGGGGCCCTCCGCCCGCGGAGTCAATGGTCGCGGGTTCGATCCCCGCATCGGAATATATATTTGTATGAATTTATAAATATTTATTCCGAGTCTGGTAACCCCCCCAATCCGCATTTTCGTTCCTGCCCTTTCCTTTTTTCTCTATCCTTTCCCTTCCTCTCCGTCAATCCACGGTCTGCCGTGCCAATGGATGCGTGGCTAGGGGCGAGCCTAGTCGCAAGCGTGCCGATCGTTCCGGGATCGGGCTCCCCCGGGTACTATGGTGCCTTACCTCAGCATGCAGAGCTCGGCTGGGGCTGACCTCCATCCTCCCTTGCCGCTCGTGGGATTCACTAAGACGAATTTAATATATCTAACTTGTTGAAAATGACGGCGACGTGATTCGCTAACCGTCACGTCCTGATTCTCACGAGGGCGAGAAGCGACCAATGGAGAGCTGTTTCGCTGCGATGAATGGTAGCGGATGAAGCTCTGTGGCCTCTGCCAATCCCTGCGGGGGATAGACATGAATATACAAAAAAATGTTAGCCAAATCAGACCAAATCAAGGAATCAGTTTTCCTTGATTTGGTCTGTCCATCGAGTTGATGATCCGTTTCTCTTCGGTATTATCACCCACGATAATTTTCACTGCAAAAATCACAACATTTTAACTACCACATTACTAAGAAATGTGAGAAAATTTCTTGGAAACCGTTCCTCTAGACAGATAATAAAGGCATCACGAACATTGTTTAACAACGCTTAGTACGTAGTCACGATTTACATTCCTATGTTTACGCTTATCTGAGTTCGATACTTAGGATTCGAATTGAAATTCAGAAATGTCAGTAAATAGTTCTTTACGTTGTGTATAACAAATTCAATATTATACGACACCAGAGTATTAAGTTAGTTTATTTGATATATCAACCTACACTATTCCTGTAATGTTTCATTAACCGCTTGACATACAATGACGTCTCGGAGACGTCGGTCATTTCATGTAGAATTGCAGATTTTGACGTATTCGAGACGTCCAGAACTGTCTCGTACGGACGCCGGGCAGTATATTTTTAAATTATTGAATTATTTCACTCGTTTACATTAAGTAGTTTTTGTCACATTCTTTTTATATTTATACATATTTGTATTTCTACATATTATTTTTCGAACGCGTCACAATTCTGTTTTATTTGTATGTCCTTGACATAAAATTTAATTATTTTTAAGCTTTACATTTTTAAACCACGCACTATATATATCCTTTGTCCCGGGTGCCACCATTATTAACACACAAATGAAAAATACAAACATCCAAATTGTAAACAAACAGCTGTAGGCGAATACAATTATTGAAGACAATTGGCTCATTGGCAAGGATCTCGCCTACGGAGTCACTGGTCGCAGGTTTCATCTCCGTATCGAGATAAATATGTATTTGGCCTTCAAACTTTTATTTCGAGTCTGGTAACCCCGCCACACATTGGGCTGTGGATATAAATATTATATTTATCATGATGCGGGCTTCGAACGTCATGGGTTGGCTTAGTTAGCGACCACTGCTGCGCCATTTGGGTCGACGATTGTCAACAAGAGCTTGCTTTTATAATATGCTCAAATAGAATTTGCGCATAAATACTTATCTATTATTTGCAACTATTTACTACTTCAATTTAACGACGGAAAAATACACCAATAAATACAGTTTGCTTGATATATCGAATTTGCCAATAGATATATTTTATATCTATCGAGATATGAGTTTTAATAAAACTGGAAATCGTAAACAGCAGATATAAGATACGATCAGTAAACATGTATTTGCTAAAAACATCGTGACCTTCGATTCTACGCACTGTGTTTTTTATATCATGTAAGATTAATATTTGTATAAAAACATCGAAAACTGTTTATAAAAACAGCTAGAGAGCGTGTTTTGAATTTTAAATTTAGGTACATTTCATTTTTGTTTCTTGCTGTTCTTGCTATAATAACATATTATTACTATAATACAAATACAAAAGGAAAAATTATCTCACATAAGACCCAGAAAAAATCTTTTGTTACAAAAATACACATAAATAACTTACCTACGTAAATAAAAAAATATACGCAAAATAATTAAAAAGGTTGACTTAAATGTATAAATCTAGCGTTTACCTGAAGTGCCCTCCGGTACTAGACAGGTCTACAATTCCAATGATGGTAAGTACACTAGATTACTAATGGCAGCATCTTCCCTATGACCTTGAAGGAACACAAATTGTATTCCTTGTGTATATCTTTGCTGTACACATTAGAAAACACGAAACGAAAACTTTGCTGTTATTTTTCATTCATGGTGGTTAACAGCAGGAGAGCGTTATAGGTAGCTTTATAATAATGTCTATTATTTGTTTTCACAACCTATACATGTCCCAACGCTGGGCAGCTAGCTTCGCCACTGAACTATTTAGGTTGTCTAATATTACTGGCTTTTAATCATCTATGCCGAGGACATGTTTCTTTACGCCCGCGAATTCTATTTCTTCAATATGTAAATCCATTCTCCATGAATATCCAACCACCTACTTGGGTGGGTACATGTAAATCTTAAGAAATGTATTTTGACTTATCTATTTCTTATGATTATAATAAATCTGTTCTTATTTCTAATTAATTCTGCCAATTATTACATACTAATTAATTATTCTAATTTTTTGAATTGTTTTCTGTATTATAAAGAAAATATTTACTTCTATATTTTATTACAATAATAATTTTTAAACTGATACATTCTACTGCGGGTCAACTTAATCACGTATAAGTGACCGCTCAGATGTTTTGACGCGATTTTTTGTCTCTCTTATCGACAACAACGTTATTACGTCAACCTTTCTTTATTTTAATTTTGTATTAGACCTTCATAAACAATACATAAAGTTTATCCCTTTTGTCCACTGTGAACTACATGTACGGGTAGTACTCGTAATTGAGAAGGAATATGCTCGAAGCAAATTATACAAAGTGCTTCCGTAAACATTTATTACGCTCACTTCATAACTCATTTCTCACATGGACATTTATACGGGAAATGTCATGAAGATTTTGCCTTTTCACACGTCCGCAGTCAATTAACCTTCCTGACTTTTTTCTCATCTAGAGTTATCTTCTTCTCATTCGGTCTCTTTATCTTAGAATATTAACTCGCAAGATTGTTGGCGCTGTCTTAGTGTAAATTTTCCTTAACAAAGTGCATCTCCCACTAGCGTAGGTTGCAGTCAATTCAGGACAACTCTCCTTGTGTTTCGTGAGACGAAACAATTCTGGAGCACTCGCTATTTCAATCCACTCCCTGATATTACCCTCGCCATTGGCCATTTTCTACTTGGTGTAAATTGCACGACGCCAATCTTCTTTCTCGCATATCATCCGCATAATCTATAGACTTATCTATGAAAATGTTGAGTTTCAGTTTTTGGGGCTATTTCCTAATGCCTAATGCCTATGTATCTTAGAGCGTAAAGAGTAAACAAGGAAGACAATCTTTCACGAATCCTTATGTCTATGTGGATGAACTCATTTGTGTGATGTGCATCTACATTATATAGCGCAAGTTGGCAGCCAGTTCAGTAGAACTATCTCCATCTTTAGCGAGGCGAAGCAGTTCAGAAGCACTCGCTATTCTTGTTTATATTACGTAGCCAAGACTACGGTGAAGACTCCGACCAACCCGTTTTTAGCCCGCGGCTTTTGATTTCTAACAACAATTTGTAAATGTCTCATGTCTCATCATGAAAATGGAAAATATCTCCACGTGCTAATCTTCAGTGTTTATTACATGTTAGCTGAACTTGCGCTTGTTATGTTATATTGACAGTCAAAAGTTTTACTTAGCTAAGATCCGCGATACACAACACCAAAGTGGTTGGTGGGTGGAGAATTAATGGCCGACTTTCGGTAAGTTTTTGGTTTAAGTTCTAAATAAATCCACTTAACCCAACAGAAAAACACACATTATTAATTTTCTGTTATTGTATTGCTTGTCGCGGATCTTAGCTAAGTAAAACTTTTGACTATCCATATAGTGATGGATTTCCGCAAAGTAACACCTGATTCCATTAATAATCTTGTTATGTTATATTACATTTATTCGTTTCGTCGGTGCAAGAAAACCTTTTGTGTATTCTGCGGCATAGCCGTTAAATTGTGTCACGAATATTAATAGCTGACCACCTTTGCTCCCAACTGCGTAAATATTGTACACGATTTTATAACGAAAACATTTACGAGTTACTATAGCCACAATGTTTAAACATATGCCTGTAACAAATTCCACATCGGGCCGATTGTTTTTGTTCTGGCGTTTGTCAATTTCGCCTGTTTAAACTTGCAAATATATTTTTACAAATAACTCATTGTTTTCCCGTATGTACTAATATTATAGTTTGCTATTTTAAAAGCAATTATAATTTTACTTTTATTATAGGAGATATATAGAAATAATAATGAATATAGAAATGCTCGTCATCCTATCACGCTTGTACTGGATCGGTGGGGCACCAAGACTTGGAAGAAATACCTGTAGACCATATTCATCAATCAGCCCACGGCAGTCCACTGCTGGACATAGGACTCGCCCAAGATGCGCCATCTTTGCCTACACGTATCCAGTCTCTGCCAGCCGCTTTGGCCGGATATATATTTACCTGTGTTTAATTTATTGACTAACTACTACGTCAACAACTTAGTTATACCCTGTTAGTAATTGAAAAGTATACGCTTACGGTTCTCGCATATACTAGAACAAAAGGACCACTGCCCGATTTATCCATATCTCAAACAAACCGGTCTTTCAAGTATTTTAAATTCAACATTATTTGAACTTACAACCGGCTGTTCTGTTAATAATATTCAAAGGTATTTTCCTTTTATTTTGTAAACTTAAAGAAATCGTCCATTGTTTATTTATATATTAAAATAAAATGTATTCATTTGTGTTAACGATATCATTACATCATTCATGCGGTATTAAAAGTATACCTATTATATATATCCCTTATCATATTTCAATATTCGTGCTTATCTCTATTATTGAATTTATTGAGTTTATTAAAACAGCATATTAGATAACCTTTCTTACGGTATCTGTGTATATCATATTACATCAAATGTTCCCAATCTGGTAAAATCAAAATTCTGTTGGATAATTCAGTATATAAACAGTATGTTGGTTTATTGAGATGTTAATACATCGTTTTTATATTAACCACGTTAAAGCGACGCCGCTACTTAATATGTCGATGATGTCATGCAAAACGTGAAGCTGTGCGGTCGGTCGCCACAAGTACGTTCGAGTCGTGTTCACCTACTATCCTGCGATATCATCCAATTGATTTACTATATGTTACTTGAATTATAAAGATTTTGCGATTGAAGTAATGCTTTTGCTTGTTTATTGGAGTGTTGAAATGGTGTTGCTAACTGAGCGGATGACATTGAGATTTAATACTTATCATCGATAACTTAAAGCAGATTTTCAAGATTATCACTACTTGTATGTGTCCGTCAAGGTTGATTGTAGTCGTTTATCTATTAAATTACACAATTGACGATATCGCTCTTTCTTTACACTATTCACGAGGATATGTAATGAATATCGTATAAATTCTTGCAAGCGATTCTTCAGATCCTAAAGATTCTCTACCAGCACCATTGTAACAACGTGACAGGTTTTATCTCGTTCCCTTGGACTCATTATATCATCGGCTTCTGTTATTGGTGTGTGATTGCGAAAAAGTTCACTGCACTCATGATGAGGACATTGCACCGCATCCGTTCTTTTTTAACGTTATTTCAACCAGTATTGCGTTAATTCATCTGGGAAACATGTCTCACGTCTTATCTCGTCCTCCTTGTACATTTCTCGCACTCTTTGTCGTTATCTTCTTCACCTACTAACATGCAAATGTTGGGAAACTTGATAAGAACTGTTTAGTTTGTTTTCAAAGTAAAGCGCAGCTAAATACTGTCTTTCTGCTTCAAAAAATTATTATGTTACCAAGGAAACTATCATAGGTTTAAATATTGCATCTATGAGTATCCCATCAGATTTTACTCCAATATTCCTGTATTCCTGTCACCTTTAGTGGAATTTCTTTGATTTGACGACCTTCAGTCGTAACGCCTACGTTCAAATGATCTCACGAGTCTTATTTTTACCGGTTCTAATTATAAACCAGAATATTTTAGCTCAGACTACTTTAAGTGTCACTGTCTCGCACTCACAAATGCCTGAGTCAATGTCTAAAAGTCTAGATGTTGACTTTTGTAATTTTCTTAACACTTCATTCGTAATGTACAAAGACACAAATGCTGACGCACGTTTTTGCCAATTACTATTTCATATATACTTTTAATTATAAAATCAGATCTTACATTATCCCTATCGCATATTTTTCTACATTTGTAGTTACTATCCGCATTCCGTCAAACATTATCATGAAATCAGATAATTGTCGTTTGCTTTATTTATATTCTTCGCATTCTATTCACGATCTCTTCAAGTACGTAATTATACTATTTTATTTACGGATAAAGCTTTATTACGTCAATGCATTCTTATTATTTTTATTTTCATTGTGCACTGCCCTATCTTTATTAAAAGCTAAAATAGATTCTAACAAGGCTTAATTGCCGCTTGTAAGGAATATGTATTAATAAACACCTCTTATATATTGTGTATACTCACGAAACTTCTTGTTATGTGTGTTGATTGTTATCATTCTATGTATGTCTCACACCGCATATATGAGGAACACCTATGTAATATCTTACTATTTCGCCAATGTATACACAATTAAAACAAAGCTAAATATAAGTACAATATTATTGAAAGTCCATATGATCACCGCAAATTTCATTGCCCCAAAATATATACGAGTATGTTGTATACTTATATATTGAAATCACGCTACACGATAAGCGGTTTATAACTTTTTACATAAATTAACTTGAAAACCTGTTTATTTTGCTACAATGTCAGTTTCTTTAGCTTTAATATGTAGGTCTATGGACTATGCACTTTAGTTTCTCTTGTGTCCTTCATAGGATGACAGATGATTAATTTCTGATATATATCATATATTTTTTTTTTTAATAAATAATAACGAAAATAGACACAGTCTAAGAATGTATTTTTACTGATTATCAGGAAGTAAGAAGAATGTGATTAACGTATGTAACGTATATTATGGTATCGTAATATTTTTGCAAATGCCGAGCGAGGATCGAGAAAACAAGCTTTGTTGTTGTCAATGTAGCGTAGCGGAGTTCAGGGTGCACGGGCGATTCGCGTGGCGATGACGTGTGTGCGCCGCCATTTTAAATGGGGCGAGCACACGCTCAGACCATCAGTCGCCCGATAGGACGCTTAAGCGAAGGTTTGCCGTGCAAGTCGCCAACTTTGTATCAGTCGCGTACCGTTCGTCATTTGCGTCGCACGTTGAGTGATTCTGAAAGATAAAGTGTACCGCTGAAACATGATTGACGTTGTTCAGGCTAAAGATGGCTGTCTTTACGAAATCACGCGAAAGGGGGGCAATGATACCTGTTACGTGGTCGTGCCTAATCCAGAAGTAGGTGTACGTTATTTTTTTTTAACAGTGCCTAAAAATATCGTTATACTTAGATTTGTTGACACAAGAATATTACATATAATGAAATCGGTTGCACTAAACCGTTTACAATTATGGCTTTACTTGCATTATTAGTAAAAATCTGTTTTGGTCTCATTAAAGTATAATTTTTGAATACGTAATTGAAATTTTATTATTGTCATTATATTTTTGATTCAAGTGGTATAAATTGGCTTTTGTATTTGTTTCAAATTTCACATATCTTTTCAGTAATGATTATTTCATTCCAATTTTGATTATTAGATGTTGATCTTTTTTATTTGTATATTGCCAATAACATAAAATTATTGTTGAAACTCAGCGGTTCTGTGCTACCAATAAACCGGTTGTCAATGGTTCGATATGACGTTCACGGGCTCGTTTAAAGATCTTTTCCACTTCTTGTATTAACGAAGTAATTTATATTGTTACAGGATCTGGTTAAGAGCCACTTGATGTTCGCGGTGCGTGAAGAGGTGGAAGTCTTGAAGGAGCGCATCGCCGAACTGATGGAAAGGATCAACCAGCTCGAAGTGGAGAATACATACCTGCGCGCGCACGCCAGCCAGGACACGTTGGCACAGTTGCCCGCTGTGGGTAGCAAGGCGCCGCCGCAACCACAAGGTCCACAGCCCCCCGTGTCGTAGGCCGAGTGCCTGTTCGCCAGGCCCTCGATGCGCCGCTCTGGACGCGAGGAGAGTACTATGGCTGTGCTATGTTATTTGGTAGGTTAGCAGGAACGACCGTGACCGGTCGAGCGCCGAGGGAGACGCCTATCGACATTGATGAGGCACACCTGTGCCACGCGAGCATCACTAGCGGCCCAACACTCGGGCCGCGCGCTCACTCACTATTCATGCTTGGACTCATAGAAATTTATTTTCTCCGTTATTTAATCTCTAGGGTGCAGAACTATGTGCTAACTGCCATGCTTTTGCTACGCAACTCGGCGACGAGTCGTTTTTAGTGTTTTGATGTACACGTACGACGTCTATATTTTTTATTCGGTTTAAAGTTAGGTATTGCTATCCAACGTAATGTATTCCATTTAAGATATCTGTAAGAGAGTGTAATTTATAGGTAATAATGTAATGAAATAGTCGATTATTCCTATGCATTGAACAATGACTGTTAATTTATTTTTATACGTTTAAAAAAAAAGTATATTTTTAAGTTATTTATCGGGTTTTACCGTGCTAACAATAAATTTGCAAGCGTTGTTTGTTCCTCGTCAGCCAGAGTATAATGATCTGTAATGTTGGTAGTAGTTCGGATTGTAACGTGTGGAGTTTTCGTTTAGCTTTTACTTTTAATCGTAACCTTTATGAATATTGTCATAATTGTTTGGTATATGACGGGAATTTGATGTTTATAGATTATAAATAAAGCATCTTTAGAATAAAGTCGCCGCGAGAGCGGTCTCGTGCGTTTTCTGGCTTTAGTACACGCTGAAATTGATTATAGAGATCTATTTTTATTCCAGCCTTACGTATATCAATAATAGGAATTATAGCAATTTAACGTGTATTTTTTTAATTATTAAAATTGTTTGTATATAGTACAAGTTGTAAAAGAATTGTGACAAGAAGGATGTACATATGAAAGAATGTGATGTTTTAAGCCGATGGAAGTGGTCTTATAGGATTGCCGACATCAAATGTCGAAACAGATATATATATTAAAAAAAAATTATTAAGTAAACATTTGCTGTATTTTAAACCTGCTTCATTGTTTATCCGTTTAACAACAGAACAAAGTTGCTGGTGATGGTATGTTGGATGTGGCAGGTACTCCGATCGAAGTTCTGCAGGACTATGTTTAATGTGCCAGCGACAGTGGCGTATGCGTGTGTATAGATGTTTTATTAATTTCTCGTAACGATTGTGAATATATAGTAATCTACTAGTAAAGCATTACTCTAGTTCATAGATATGAATATAATTATATACGATTCTGAAAATTGTAAATATATTGTAATACAGAGAATGTCCATGTAGCTTATGTTGACCACAAAGGTTCCTCATACCCAATAAATGCAAAACTATTGACTTGTGTCATTTTTTTTACTCAAAAACCCCTTTTCCTGCTTGTATCCTTAGTCCCTTTGTCCACAGAACAATTATGAATGCCCCAGCTAAAAGTATATTATGGTACCTATAGAAAAAGAGATCGCGCGCTCCATAACACGTGACAAAAGTGAAACTTTTTTGGGTATTCAAAACTTCTATTGGTGAGAAAAAAAATTATCAAAACATATGTATATATAATACTAATAATATTATTTATACAGTAGTGCTTATAATTTAAAAAAAAGGGTAAAATTTAATTTCCTGTCATAAAACAAACTCGTTTTGTTTTATGACAGGAAATTAAATTTACTTACGGAATTAAAATTTTTTTAAAAAATGCAATTGTTGTACGCACCTATTTTATCAATTATAAATCTCTAGTATTTTGTGATAAAAAGACATCGCCAATAATTATGGAGGCTTTCACAAAAGTGCTTAGGTAAACTTAGTAAAGAAATACCTGGAATTCTAAACTATTATTATTATTGTATAAATTTAATTATAAATTGCTCCAGAATTCGATTGCTGGGCTTCATGCAGAATCCACTTGGGGAAATTATTTACAGCACATACACATGTCCCATTGCCCAGCAGTGGTCAACAGGCCTCCCGATTGCTGACCGATGGACATTTACCCACCACGCGTGTCCAAGACGGATTGCCGAGACATGTAGTCTCGAATTCTGTAGGCCAAGGCATACGTTTATTTATCCTGATGCAAGAATTGGACTCGCAATATATTTCAAAAGTGGTTACTTCACCACAGCCATGTATGTCGTCGTCACTTTAGGAAAATTGGAGAGACTTATTTGGGAGAATTATTTAATTCCCTAAGTTTACCAAGCAGGTTAATTACGAGGGCGGCAGGAAGTACAATGCATCGATAACACTATTCCCGCCATTAATTTGTGCGAAAAAGCGAAATTTTTGTAGGAAACTTTATATCCTGAGCAGAGAGTAGAGACCAGTATATGCCGGTCCGTAAAGAAAGAAATTTGAACTGCAGCCAAAAGATCGCAGTGAAATTAATTTTTATAACTTTGACATTTAATTTAAAGAATTTAGATTAATCATACAATAATATAATAAAACTCTCCAAATGTATAAAAGTAAAAGCAACCGTATTTCAAATAAATTAATAATTTAAATGTAAGTAAAATTCAAATTCTTTATATTAGTGATTTAAAAATATATTCGTCTACTAACAATCAACTTTGCAATTAGGTACTTGAACGAGAAAGAAATTGAAAAAATCTACACCTCTATATGTTCTTAAATAAAAAAAATACAGACAGTATCGAATCAAAGTAATAAAATGCATTGTCTTATAGACAACCACGAAAAATACTATAAAAAATATATAATTAAACACAATATAAATAATAAAAAGAGGCAATAGCAATTCAAAACCGACCTTTACAAGCTGCACCTGTCCACTAGTTGACTAATGTGACGCCCATCGTACATAACCATTTTAAACATAGAAGTGTTGCCAAAAAGAAAAATAACCAACTTATCCATATATCTTCTTATTCACATTAGATGTAAAAGCACAGGTAAAGATACAAGACTCATACAGGGCATTTAAATGTTCATCAGATAGGAATTAATCGAGTAAGTGCCTTTTGTGATTATATATCCACAAGGCATTTAAATATAAACTACATTGTAAGCGTTTGACGCTATTGATTTTTTAATATATAGAAGAGGGTTATAAAATTGACCCTTTTTTTCGTTATTGATAAGACTAATCCCCGCCCCTAATAGACATACTAAAACCAGGGGCAGTGCAGATACGTTGTCTATCTTTAGTATTGATGTCAATCGAAGGCAGGGCGAAAAGAAGGGAGTGACGGAAGAGAGGAAGGGCGACAGGCCCGAGGACTTTACGTTCATCCGGCGAAGTATAGCAGCTAAAACTAAGGCGTCGGTTTTCCACAAGCGGAGTACATTTAGCATTTCTCCGAACTGGCCATTTTATATCGTTGGCAAAACTTGCTGATAAAATTGTATATGTAATCAATCCTAACTTAGGCCACACATGTCTTATCACACATGTATTATCAAAATAGACAATGCCTCCTAGAACAATAATAAAAATAAGTTAAAAAGTCTTTTTGATTTACTATAATATGTTCTTATCATAGAATAGTAGGTACACATGAACTTTAAATATTGAAAAGTTGCTCAAAAACAATGAAAAGTAACGAATGTCACCAACATGAGAGATTGGTATTTACTTATATCATGACTATGATTGAAATACGGTGAAGTACATATAAAGTTATTGAATATTTCAAACTATTCAAGCCGTTAGTGTTGAGGCGTTTACAATATTAATTGCTGCTTGCTTGACGGTTGTCAGTTCTCCGACAAACTATTTAATATATATTAATCAATCAATCGGGGACGTCCACACCCCGCGCAGAGGTGTGGGATCGAGCCTCGGGGATGAACCCCACCGCTCATACAGCAACTCAATGGGGCAACCGCCCCCTGGTCCTAGGTGCGACTTCGCGTCGTCGAGATATGGCTGAACCTATTCCTACGTTGGGTCCGTCGCTGGCCCTCTTCCCTCGCGGGAACCAGGCGGCCACAGGAGCATTTCGCGTGGGAGTGGAATATATATTATAACCGAAATAGATATGATTATTATTATTAAAGCGCCATCTACATGTCGAATTTTAGTTTACTTTTTTACCATTAGCCATATTTATATAGTGTTCAGGGTACATAATAGATGGCAGTATAATAAATAATTTGATTGTAAAAAATTTGAACTGTAGCCAAAAGATTGCAGTGAAATTAATTTTTATAACTTTGACATTTAATTCCTTGCATTTAATTTAAAGAATTTACATTAATCAATAATGACTGATTACAAAACAACGACGTTTCCGTCATACCTATTGGATATATATATATAGGCGGTGTTAATTACTTTCCATCAGGCAATAGATACACTTGCATGTTTGCCCTCCTATATTAAAAAAACGATATGTCAAACTTGACAGTCAGCTTGACAATTTAAAATTGTCATATTTTCAGATTTTGACGTCAACTGTGTTATTTGTTATTTGATGTAAAATATATTAGGCTTAAAATTTTCTTTTACTTTCATGTTATCATGGATAATATGACTTTAAAGGAAATCCAAAGTAAATTACTATTATGGGAGACGTCTGATGCTCCTTTAGCACCGCTAACCTCCAGCCAAAGAGAAGCAATTCTTGATTTGGAGTCTTTAATGCTTGGTATACCTCTTGATGGAGAAGTAAGTAATTGATAAATATTAACTAAATTATAGTTTTAATTGTTTCATTAATAAAAATGGCATGGATACATTACCACAAAAGACCATTATGAAAAAAGATGAGTATGATTTCTGAAACACGTAATCATATTTTTATTATTATAACTATTGTATACACGTATTTAAATTCTGCATCCTTCAAATAACTATATGAAAATGTCATCAGAATGTAAATTTACTAATTATGAAAGGATAGAGATAATGAGTGACTCTTAACATAATGAGAGGTCAATAACTGTACTGTATTGATTGATTGAATAAATTTTTAAATTAATTTTTAATAATTATGGAACTTAATTTGTCCATAATATTTATAGTTTATAACTATTTTGGTACTGCAGGAAAAGAATAATGCCATTGAACAAGGTGATGTGGAAACAGAAATTGTAATGCCAACATTAGATAAAACAGATGATTTTCTTGAGTGGTATGAGAGTTTGCATGAAAACAGTGTTAAAGCTGATGATGCTCCATATGAAGCTTATTATAAACAGTTGGAAGAGCGGAGAAATGAGTGTGTTTCTCTTACAAATCAGGTATTGTTTTTCTGAATTTTATAATGAGCTGACAAGAAACTAAAAAGAAGCCACTGAAATATGTTCCCGCTGATAAACCACAAATTTAAGAGTTATATTTTGACATCATTGATTTCACGTCAAATGAGCTTACAAGTTGGTTCCTGATAAAGAACTAGGCCACCCTATATCTTCCTCTGGGTGTCATATGAAGTGACAGACATATTAGTAACAAAAACTTCTGTTATCATCAATCTATGTGCCAAGAGTAAAAACTCAAATGAAGAAGACTAATGTCCAGTAGTAAAACTGTTTCATTATTATTGATGCCAAGCTTAGTGAGTTTTAAATATTTCTACAACTATTTTTTATATGTTTTTTTTTTTACATATATACACTTAGATTGGTTCTTACTATACAACATTTCTAAGTCATTCAGAAATATATTTACTCTCCTCTCCAATACTCACTTCTCCACCAACCATTGGACCTGCACGGTCATTCAATATCTTCTGTAAATAGAAAAAAAAACATTTCATGATTTTGACTTGTGTCATTCTTAATATAGTTGCAATAACCAATTGGTAAGGATTGTGCTTAAAATCTAAGCTACGGCAATGGGTTTAATTTTACATTTAGGCTATTGATGTGAATCATATGTTCCTAGCATAATTACTATTAACTTAGTTGAAATGATTTACAAGAGTTCTAGTAATATAAACACATTGCTAGTCACTAGCATACCACTGCTTAAAATGTAATTACATGTTAATATTTAGATCACAGCTACACTGTCAGACCTTAATAAATTGGCTGAAGAATACAATGAGGTATCCAACAAAACTAACGCTCTTCATACGATGAGTGAGCAACTGCTAGCAGATCAAAATAAGCTATCTAACATTGGTAAGTGACTTAACAGTTTAATAATTTTATTACAATGCAGATAATGTATACACCTTTAGTTATAAACAAAATTATTTGAAAATATTATGTAATATTAAATAATTTAACTTATATAAACCAGCGCCGGGTGCTCCAATAGTGCGCCCGGCATATGCTGAGCAAGAACCATTTTATGAGACGCGTTAGATTAAAATTATTTTCTTTTTATTTTGTTTTTATTTGTATATAGTATATTATTAAGGATTTAATTTTAGTCATTGTAAAACAATGGTGTCATAAATAAAGTTTTTCTATTCTATTCTATTCTTTATAAAGAATTTAATGTATTACCATATTCTATGTTGAGTTCAAGTACTCGAAGGCCCTTTCCATTAAATACTTCATCCTCTGTCCATATCTGTACCCTGAGGTAGGTGACACATTTGCAATGTCCTTACTGTAAATGTTCCTGGGTTGCTGTTCTGAGTGGTTGCTTAACATCAGGTAACCCTCTTAATATATATATATATATATTATATATATCTATACCTGAAGATGCCCCGTGTTGCGGTGGAGAATTAATGGCCGATTTTCGGTACGTTTCTGGTTTAAGTTCCAAATAAATCCACTTAACCCAACGGAAAAACACACATTGTTAATTTTCTGTTATTGTTTTGCTTGTCGCGGATCTTGCTAAGTAAAACTTTTGACTGTCCATATAAATTATAAATATTAAATATGAAAGTCCAGATTATTCTACTAATTTGTACATGACTTAAAAATACAATGGTAAAGATAGAATTTTTGTAAAATCATTTTGTTTATATTCCTGATGGATGATGGTGTAATGCTGATTTCTGCAACTCTATGTCATCATGAGCCTATTATGCGTGTTGGTTAAATGTTTAACTTCTATTGTATCCACCCCTGCTCCGTCATATCTCTTATATCCATTAAACATATATGCAAAAAATGGTAGAGTGTGTATCACAAGCATATTGTATGCAAACATGGTAATCAAAAAATGGCCTTCAACAGAACCACTTTCTACATTCCACATAAATCTCTTTTGCCTGTCCTCTTATAATGTACTATTGCTAAAATTAATTATATCTCCTGTATATGGCCTACAAAAAGTAATTTGTGACTCTAAATAATCCAATGTTTTTTTAATATTTTCAGGTGACAATATAAAAAATAAGCTGCATTACTTTACCCAAGTAGAACATTTATCACAACGTCTAAATAGCCCCACAATGTCAGTGAATAGTGAAGCATTCTTCAATATACTTGCCAAGATCGATGAGTGCTTGGACTACATGAAACAAAATGTAAGTGGTTATTATTTTCTGAGATATCAATTCTATAGTATCCCGCAAAGAAAGTGTCATAGTTAATAACATGAGTTCATGTTTAGATCATTATGCTTATTTACAGAAGACACATTAAATATAAATTCTTATTACTGTAAAATACTTTCAATAATTTTTAGTAAAATTCTGTTTTATTACATTTACAGCCATTGGAATAAAGTGCATAATTTTTTATTCATTAATATGATAATATCATATCAGTGAAAAAGAAATGATGTACTGGTGTAAAACATTTTTAACAATTTTTTATACAAATCTATTATGTTACATTTACTACAATTGAAATAAAATGAATAGTTTTTTTTTCATTGTATGCAATTAATACTTGCTGTTGTAGTAAAAATATAAACACAGAGTAAAAAAAATATTTTTAAAAATAATAAACTATTTTTTTACAACCCATATATGTCTCATTGCTAAAATAAGCCTCTCCATTTCTAAAGGAACGGATGTTAACCCATCGCACTTGTCACATTCGGATGGATGGGGTTATCAAACTTAGAATATACATATTAATGTAGCCCTATAACATAACTAAAATTTGATTGTTCAATTTTCAGAACAACTTTAAAGAGGCCCACACATACATCGTCAAATATCGGCACCTGCAAAATCGAGGGATGTCGCTTATTCGTTCCTACGTGACTCACGTACTAAACCATGCTACAGAGCAAGTTCTGGCACCTTCTGATGATCCCGCCGACCAAGAGACCATGGATACTGCGTATGCTGTTTACTTCGGCAAATTCCAAGCAGCTGCGCCAAGGTTACGGATGGTCATAAGTGAGATTGAGAAACGGGCCGAGACAAATGAAGAGTGAGTCACTTGCTATTGCTTAATTTGTAAATGTTTTTATTATTATTTGTGAGCAGCCTCTAGTGCAAAGGTTCCCATCACACTCTGCATTGCCACGTTGGATGGTAATAGAAATCCTTTGGACCAGAAACGACCCGGAGCCACGGTCAAATCCCTTACTTTGCAGGCGACGGCCTATCTCGTTAGCAAAAGTCCTTTTGTTAACGAGATAGGCCATATTTTTTATTTGTAAATAAATGTGTGTGACAATATTATAATAGCCTGAACAATAGAAAACCTCATCTGTACGCGGTACATTCCGTTGATAAGCAAACAGAACTATGACGACCGATAATATAAACATCTGAAATCAAGTCTCAACGGACCGATCGCGAGACAAATTTAGCAATGACTTGCCCTCTACGTTCATAAATTGGCTAGACCCGTGACAACAAATTCTAGTTTGAGAGCCTTGAGAAAACAAAAAATGATTAACATACAAAATTGAATCGAAGACTGCGAAAAGAGTGTTGAAGTGGAGAACTTCTTTAGTGCTAGAGCTCCGCTGCGGACAAATACTTTGTCAAGAATGGCATAATATTTGTCTGTAGCATGAATGGGCCGGCTTCGTACGATAAGCGGCTGAGTTCCGGAGGCCCAACACCCTCTCCCTCGCATAATGACATTTTCCTTAGAGGTAGTTTGGGTCAACCCGCAACTTGATGACACGACTTTTAGTCGAAATTGGGTTAGGTGATGCGATTGAAATGAGGTCTATCCAGCAATGAACTTATAGATACTGACCATGATGATGTTTTAAAACCAATATAAATATTGGTGAGATGAAGTGTGCCCTTATATAATCAATTATAGTGAAACGAATAAAGCGATAAACCAATCAAATAAGCTTACAGTCGCTTGTCACTTAACCGGTGTGGACCCATCGATAGCAACGACGTATAAATGTTGACGTTGTTGACGGTGTTAACGCGATAGCAAGACCTGTGTATAAGAAACGCTTCATCCCCACCATCTGGATGAGTGGCGAGTTACTACGGTGCGCTTCTCTCGTAACTTCGTTCCACGCACTACCACTCTGTGGAACCAGCTACCTTCGACGGTCTTTCTGAACCGATACGACATTGGCACCTTCAAAAAACAAACCTACACATATCTAAAAGGCCGGCAACGCTTCCGCGACACCTGCGGTGTCGCTGTTATCTATGGGCGGCGTTGATTGCTTTCCATCAGGCGACACGCTTACTCGTTTGCCGTCCTATCCCATAAAAAAATAAGACCGTGCTCTGAACAGTTATGCGGCGCTGTTGTCGGACGCTCAGCGCGAGTACGCCGCGAGGCGCGCGCGCGTCGCCGGCGGCGCGGCGTCGGCGGCGCTGCACGCGGCCGCCCCGCCCGCCCCGCGCGACCACTGCCACGCGTTACGCGCTGCCTGCTCGATGCTGGCGTTAGCTTGCCGCGACGAGTGCGCGCTCTACGCCAACTTCTTCAACAAACCCTCACCCGCGCTCGAGTGAGTAACTTACGACTACTTCTTACTCGTTTTCACTGTCGGCAGACTAGTCATGGTCTTCTTCTTCATCATCGTGCCAGCAGGCACCAGATGCTGCCGGCCCAGAACTTGACCACTGACGCCCCATCAATGAATGATAGAATAAGGAATGAAGATATAAGAGAGCTATGTGGAGTAAAAGGTGTCGTGACAAAAGTTGAGAAGGGAATGCTTAGATAGTTTGTTTAGAACATTCTAACGAAATTTGGCTAGGGTATACCTTTTTTTCCCAGCTCATATACATATGTCCCACTGCTGAGTAAAAACCTCCCCATTTCTGGAGGAATGGACGTGGTCACACCCCCACCATGGTCATCCAATGTGTATTGACGGGTTTACAGAATCGGAATAAATATCTGTAGGCCATACATATATTTATTCCGAGAGATCATACCCGCGACCATTGACTCCGTTGGCGGAGGACTCCGCCACAGCAAATTGGTCGTCACGGGGATATACAATACATAATTATATTTCAGCGAATACCTCCAGTCGCTGTGCAATGGCCTGTACGAGAGCTTAAGGCCGCATATCATCCACATCAACCACTTGGAGACCCTGGCCGAGCTGTGCGTCATATTGCGGGTGGAGGTCATTGAGGAACAAGTGAACAACGACCGTAAGTGCATTGCCGCTTCGACCGAGGTTGGAACTTGAATTAATCCTCTCCTGAGTCTGAATTTCGGTCTTTATACACAAAATCGAGAAGGCGAACAAAGACAATAAATAATGAAAAAAGAATCAAAATATAGATTTGGTTCAGCATAGCAGCAATATCTTTTTTAACAAACAAATGAAATTACTGCAAAACAATTATCAAAATGCTGCTCAATATTTAAATTACATATTTATATGAAATTTAGATCATTTTAAATAATACGTTTTATACAATTTTCAATTTTTACAATTTTTTTTATAATATATTAAACAACATTACGTAATCTGCTAAAAAATGGCGTCAAAATACATATAACATTAGTTTTGTCTATTGCATAAAATAAATAAAGATATTAATTCCATTACGCCGAAATACATTATTGCTTATTGCCACGATCGTTGATGAAATACCGCGCTCTTATAAAAGACATACATTCCATATTTTGTGATCTCTGAAACCCCAAACTTTTTATTCTTTAACTATATAATATTAGTGTGTGTATGTGTGTGTGTGTGTGTGTGTGTGATCAGATAAAATTTTTTTCAGAAAACTTAAAAAAATTTTTTTCTTATATTTTTCGCGTGTTTATGTAAAGTGTCGACATATTCCGTGATAAAATTTGTTAATGTACAAATTAATATAAAAGTATTGTTGTTGTTGCAGCTGCGCTGGCGGCACTGGGTATGGCAGCTCGTGCGTTGCTCCAAGACGCACAAGAGCGACTCGTGTTCCGCGCCCACGTGCATCTACGGCACGACGTACTGCTGTACCGCCCCGCCCCGGGGGACCTCGCGTACCCCGATAAACTGGAGATGATGGAGGTGAGCACGAGACGCTTGGGTTCATTAACGGTTACATTCTATGCCATAACCGAGGGATATCCTCGTAGTGCTCCAACAATAGTTCGGAATAAATCCCGCGCTTGAATTTTACTGACAATCTTCTTCTTCTTCATCGAGTCAGCAGGCATCAGACGCTACCAGTCCTGAACTTGGACATTTACGCCGCGTCATCTGTCATCTTCTGAGCAGGTGACAGAGCACAGAGAGCAGGATGTCAAGTGCACCATTATTTGTGTGCCTCTCGCACGAGGGATTTGTGGTTGAGAAGCCCCACTTTGCAATGCTGTCTCTAGTTGATGGACTTCCAGACTGGCAATGGCAAGTCACTTCCAGCTGGTTAGAGTAAAACACCAATATAACCCGGAGGCGGTGGGTACCTCTTAACCCAAAGTTGTTTTTTTAGCCTCGACTGCAGTCAAGGGGTTGAGTGGATCCCAAAAAGCTCATACGGCGTATCTGTGGAAGCCGATGGTCGTGCAAAGGATGACGTGGATCTAATTCCTGCTTTCGCTTTTCCATTTTCCACGCCACTTTACGGCGAACACCGGGTGGTGCAATACCAGCAAGAGGGATCGATCTTATTTAGGGGGTAGGGTTAAGACTACCCGTTATAATGTCGCACGTCTAATTCAAGGCTACATTTACCACCTTGGCGTGAGCTGGACGGTGCCAGACAAGGTACCAGAGGAGAACGAGAGCGCTAGATCTGCCGTGCGCAGCACATGCGGGTCTGCTCCGAGTTGCTGTAAAAGACGATGTAACATTTGTGTAAAACATTGCTCGCTTCTAATTTTGTACCGTTCACAAATAATTAAAAGCTCGCCCTTGTACATCTTCTTTCCTTTTAATTCTTGTATTTCCTGTTTTGTGTACAATAAAGTATTAAACAAATAAAAAATAAATAAAATTTATTTCCGCGCATAAAACTTACGATTGGCACTCACTCCTTTCACTGAATTAGACCTTTACCCTATATTACAATCGCACTCGTACGGATGGTAAGAATACTTTTCTTGGTGGCGACAGCAGGAAAATGTCTGGATGCGTACGACGCGCGTACGACTTTTTTCCACGCAGCACCAATCTATAGAATCAGCTACCTTCTTTACTCAGCTGTATTGTCGAAGCCATAAAACATTGCAATCTTTGAGAAACAATACTGCATTTTTTTTTTCAGTAGCCGCCATCGTTTATGGTGTTCTAGCTGTCAATGGGTTGCATTGATAACTTTTTACCGAGCGTAACGCTTGCTTGTTTGTTTTTATTAAAAATAATAAAGACTAATTGGTAAAAAAACACTCTGCTTATACGTCTGCTTTAGTTCACCGTTAATTCTTATTTATAATAATGTTTGTTCACAGCAAATTGCTCTTTCTCTCCAAGAGCAGAGCTTGAAACGCAGTGATTCGCGCAATTCAATGATATCAGACATATCTGCTACATCACAAGAGGTAGCAAACATTAATGTGGAAGCACAGCGGAGACCTCAAGTCTCTCCAGCAGATCTGCACGGAATGTGGTATCCAGGTGTCCGAAGAACTTTGGCCGCTCTGTCGCGACTCTACCGGTGTCTAGAAAAACGGGTCTTTCAAGGTCTAGCGCAGGAAGCGATATCTTTATGCGTCCAAAGTGTAGACAGCGCTGCTAAGCAGATATCAGCTACAAAAACTCATATTGACGGCGAGTTATTTCAGATAAAACATCTCCTCATCTTACGGGAGCAAATAGCTCCTTTCCAAGTTGACTTTGTAGTCAAGGAGACCACTTTGGACTTTAGCAATGTAAAAAATGCAGCATACGGTCTGATGCAAAAACCGCGACAAATATTTTCGCTCAACAGTAACAATGCACTTCTGGAATTCTTGCTGGAAGGTACTCCTATGGTGAAGGAGCATCTGCTTGATTCAAGGAAAGAAGTGGATAGGCAACTGAAAAACTGCTGTGAAATGTTTATTAAAAATGCTACTGAAATTCTGGCCGGGCCTTTGATTGAGTTTATTGAAAAGGTAATAATTTTATATTCCTCTAAATACTGCAGTGTAGTAAAGTTTTGAATAAATGTTTAATTATCCCATTTGTTTTCTAATAAAATATTGTTTAGGAGATACACTCATTTTATTTAACGTTTTTTTTAAATCTATTGGTTTATCTTTCTCAGAAGGGTAATTAAACTATTTTTTCTCAGATATATTTAAAAAAATATATTTTTGGCCAGAATGTCACATACAGAGTTTTACATTTAAAATAACAATATGTTTATGATAGTTTTCACTTATTTTCTTTTACTAGTGTAAAAAGAACACTGAATATATCAGTTATGACTAAATCTCTATTCACAGGCACAATCTTTTGCCCCTAAAGAACAACTAAAATCTCAACCGTGGGCAACACCAGAAGAAATGGCTTTATCGGTTAAGGAAGCTCAAAAGAGAATTAAAACCCACCTTGCTCCACTTCAGCGCTCCATGCAGTTGTATTTAGCAAATAAAGAAACAGAGTTTATATTGTTTAGACCAATTCGGGTATGTATTTCACCTAAATGTAACCGACAATCAAACTTAAAATGTGTTTAATTAATATGATGAATAACTCTGTTATTTGTATCATCTCAACACAATTTTTTTATGAAAACCCAAATCATTTCATTTCAACAAGTCCTATTTTTTTATGAAAAAATTTAGAATAGTTTCAAGTGTTCCGAAGATTAGCCTGGACAAAAAGAAAGTAATGTAATAATTTTAGAAGCCATGTTTTGAAGTAATGTTTGTTGCACAGAACAAGCATTACTTCAAAACACCTCAAATCTTCACATAGACAATTTACTGGGTGATACGATACCAAAAAACCAGTAGACAGGCAGTAGTGTCTATCGGAATAATAAAAACCGATCTGCTTGGCATGCGGGGATTACAAAAACATCTCTTCAATTTTGAGAGAAGCCAATGTCTAGGGTAGATTGCTACACCTGTATACTTAACAAAAAAAATTTTTATATTTATACAATCCTATAAAAACCTGCTCTTTTTTAATTTTTTATTCTTATATTTATTTTGCATTTAACTTAAGAAAAATTAAAACTATTTTAATGCTTGAAAATTTGTTACAGAATAATGTTGTTGGATACTTTGTGCAAGTTGAACAAACTCTAGCTAACTCTGGGTACACTTATGAAGACAACCTCATAGTTGCTTGCCCAACACACGAACAAGTTTCTGTTTTTATATCTTCTGCTAGTCTGATTAGCCACAGTGAACCAGTGTTGCCCTATGGAAAAAAGAGAAAAACAAGCACAGTTCAAAAACCAAGTGTTACAAATATTGAAGAGAAAAAAGAAGAAAATACTAAACCTACAACATAGTCCTATGTATAGGACATTGTTTATTAATTTTATGATATTAGATGTATCATTGTTTTTATTACTTCCTGTAAAAATTAGGTATAGTTGAATAAAACAACATTGAAAAAAAAAAGTATTTATTTACACATTTTACTTATGCTCCTACAATAAATACATTTACCAAAGACAATGTGTTTTATTACAATAAAACAACAGACATTTTGGTCAGTAATTTAATGTTTTATTGATCTTAACTGATTTTAAATAACATTTCTAAAATAAGCTATGTGGTATGTTGTTTATGCTCGGAGCCAGTACATTCCAGCACGAATTCTTGTGTAATCTGGAAGTGCCTCTGTAGGACCAACTGCAGCTACGGCAGGACATCTGTCATATAAATATTTGGTACATACATCCCGAATGTTTTGTACTGTAACAGCTTCAATCCTGGCATCTAGTTCATGGATTGGGATGCGCCGATTATAGCAGAGCATCTGGCGACCAATGTCTTCACATACAGGTGTAGTACCATCAAGCTGAAGAAGCATGTTTGTTTTTAATAGATTCTTAGCTCTTTCCACCTCACCTTCTGTGACAGTCATACATAGTTTCATCCATTCCTTCTGAATATTGTATAGCATATCTTCCAGTTGTAGGGGCTCACCTACGAAATAGATGCCCCACAGACCAGTATCTTTGTAGCAAGTATTGAAAGACTGGAAACTGTGGCATAGATTTTCAATTGATGCAGCACGGGCTAAATATGATGCATTATTTGCACCACCACCCTGTGAACGATCCCAAGCCCCAATAAGTGTGTTTGCCACCATAAGGGGAATGTTATCTGCATCTGTCCAACCAGCACCTTCCACAGCAATAGCCACATGAGCAAGAGGCATTGAATCATCACGGACTCTTATTTCAGACCCAGTATAACGACAGGGAGCTATTTCAGGAATATCAAGAGCAGTGTTTTTCAAGCCACTAAAATGTTTATTAGCAAGGTCTACTAACCTATCGTGCTCAACACCACCAGCTCCAGAGAGAACAATTCTAGTAGGTTGATAGTGTGTTTTGATATATTGCTGTAGATCTGCCTTTGAAATTTTCTTAATGTTTTTGGTTGGCCCAAGAATAGTTTGGCCTAAAGGTGTGCCTTGGAAAGCAGTTGCATGAAGGTGATCAAAAACAACTTCTTGAAGATTGCTCTCAACATCCTGCATTTCTCGGAGTATTACACCGCGTTCTCGTTCGATTTCGGGTTCAGCGAGCGAAGAATTTTGAATAATGTCAGCGAGGATTTCTACAGCAACTGGTACATCATTTGCGAGACATTTAGCATAGAATACTGTTTGCTCTCGAGACGTATAAGCGTTTAAATGAGCTCCCATGTTTTCTACAAGAAGTTCTAAGTCTGTTTGAGATCTTTTGCTGGTGCCTTTGAAAGCCATATGTTCAAGAAAATGGGCTACGCCATTGTTTTTCGATGTCTCATACCTTGAGCCGGCATCAATCCAAAGGCCAACAGTAGCAGTTGCACAGCCGGAGTCTTCTGAGGCGACACGGATTCCATTGTCCAAAACTGATAGTTTGGTCGAAGGAATGTTAACTAGGGCTTGCTTGTATCCGACGGCAGTAGCTAAATTTCGCAAATTGTTACCCTGGTTTGAGAGTAATTTCAACGTCGCGCCCGCTTTCAACATTTTTTCTTATATTTCTTGTACTTATTAAATTTTTCGCTCGCTGATTTACGTAATAAATGCGTAATGATCTCGACCAGGCACTAGAACAGAAAAAGTCAAATAGGGAAAGTCAAATATCGATATTTTTGAACATTGCTTTATGTCAAAATTACGAGATACATTACCAGTATAATGTAAAATATTTACAAACCTATCAATTCATCTACATCTTTTATCGAAATATTTCGGTAAAAAAAAGTATATAAAGTAATTCATAACTTAGTACTTTTTTCTATAAAGATATTTAAACTTTACTGAAGTCCACAAATATTCTAACAAAATCTATGGATTTTGTTAAACGTTGTTATTTTCGTGATTATAAAGAAAATAACACCTAAAATTAAACGATAATATTATTACTTTTAAAAGAAATATTATAATCGATTTACTTTCATATTAGGAATTGATTATTCGATTCGAAAATTTAATGTCAATGTTCTAATCATAAAAAAATGCAAAGCCACAGATTAAAACATTGTATTTAAAATAAAAAAGTAAAAATAAAAATAAAAAAGTAACGGTAAAACCATTAGCATTGGCTAATAAAAGCTCGATTTTACTTTTGGTTTTATAGGATTGATACTGATTATAGGATTCTCTTCAAATTATATTAAATAAAACTTAACAAAAAATGCTCCTAGGTTTATTGTTACATAAGCGGATTAGGGTAGCAAATTATCTATTGGTGCTTCATTAGTTTATTTTAGTATTAACATTACATAATAAAAAAAATCAGATTAATCATGTTTTTATCATTATTGCTACCGATATAGCCGTAACAGTCCTTTGCTTCCTTTGGGAATTTCTCACTTTCAAATTGATAGATTTTGTCGAAATTCTCATATATACTTGGCGAATGACTTGTTTAGTGCCGATTAATTTTATTCTTAAGTAGACGCTTCTGCCCATTTATTGTGGTGTATTTAAAGTGATCTCTTGTGACACCCATGTAAAAAATTAAAAGGGTCCGATTCTATGTCATCAACTTCGAAATATTTTATTACATAATTATTTCGAATTTTACGTGTTTACATGTGTATGTGTGTGTATTTGTGGGAAATTTTTATTTAAAATATTAGGACAATAATTGTACTATTAAAATATATTATATATATAAATAATTTTGTTGTGTAATACAACAATTCATTTGTTATATTACACAACAAAATGAAATACTTAGGATAAAACATTTTTCATTTTGAGCGTTTAAAAAACGTTCTTATTCTGTATCAAATTATAAAATTATTTATTTCTTTTTAAAAATGAGCTATTTTAAATATTGTTATCAGTATTTATTTAATGGTTTTGGTTTTTCCAATAAAGAAAATTTTGAGATGCACTTTGATATCATATAGTATGACATGGAACGTAACGAAATGTCGTATTACTTGAAAGAAATCATGTGGAAATCATTTCGTTCGTACACTTTATTAGTTGTGGAAATATTACGAAAGCAATGATGTTAAGTGGTGTTTGTTTATTAGTTAATTTCAACAAATATTTAAGGGAGATAGTTCGACGGTCATAGATGTCAATTTGGTCCGTGCAAAATGTTTCAACTGTGATTCAATTTAATTAACATGACTACAATGAAGAATCCTAATTCGTCGTCTTCCAAGCTTGCTCTCTTCAGCCATATCAAGTACGAGCACCTGGTAGCTGGTATATCGGGTGGCGTTACCTCAACTCTTATCCTCCACCCTTTGGACCTTATTAAAATTAGATTCGCAGGTATAGTTTCTATTCGTTTGTTATCATCATTGCTAGTGTTATCTACAGATGTTTTATTTTTACATATTTTTTTATTTACTAATAACTTATTTGCATTTTATTAAAATATCTTCTGGTTACTATTTGACCTTGAACTTGATTAACTTAAAGTGATAGTAGTTCCGCAAAATACCATCGAAACTTCCTGATGCAATTGTAAACAAAGGTTTTGTTTAGACCTGGAGGTAAAAGTGTTAAATGGATATATTTATAACCCCTCTTTATTATTCTGTCATAATCTTTGTCTAAAGTTTAATCCTTATATTTTGTTCATAAATAAATTTTACAAATATTCCAAAAACTAAAACGAAATATTCAAAACATTACAATTACAAGTATGCTATAAGTACATAAATCATACATAGGTATATTGATATTCATCAGTAAGAAAATATCAATTTATTTTCTGATTTAAAATGCTTTTTGTCACTTACTGATTAAATGTGTTTAAAAATTTGGATACATTTAAAAATAATGAAGTTAACTCTATCCATTCTATTCTATTCTATTCCTTTCTTATCTGAATTGCACAGATTAACCTCTTTCAAGTCTTTTCTCTTCTATATGACATTGGTGAAATCATCAGTGCTATTTTGGCACTATTGAAAGCCATTAATTCAAATGAATGAATGGATAAAATGTCATTTTGTATTTTATTTTGTTGCTATTGTATGCTAGTTACCCTTGTTTTATGCTGGGTGTGTGGGTGATTATATACCTGTTAAGTTTAAGACATGTGTATATAAGTAACTTAATTTTGCAAGCAATAGTGCAGATGATAAATAATCACTACCTTTCATGGACACTGATAACACCAGGGGTACTGTTGTTGGATTTCTTTTCAGAAAGAGTATGTAATGAAAAGCAAGAGAAAAGTAACAAACCTGTGTCTTACTTCCCTGGTTAAGCTGGCCCATTCATGCTATAGACAGAAAGGGCTAATTAGTAGTATCAATCTTCAAATCAAAAACTCTTATGAAGTAAAACCATCAGGTTTTACTTCATAAAAGTTTTTGGTTGACAGAATGACAGCTTGGTTCAATGAACAGTTGCTTTTCATTTAATGCAACTAACCTCAAAACCCTATAAAGAATAAGTTTGTGTCACTCCATTTGTATATATTGAGGTTTTTCCTATAAATAGTATAGTGAGTATAATAACCTGAATTTGGTTTTCTGCCAAACATGTGACAGTGTATTACATTACCGTAGATAAATATCATTTTCCTGTTTGTACTTCATTCTTTTGACTAACTGTAAATATTAATATTTTATTTATTTCTTTCTTTTTTAATACTAGAAATATTAAAAAAAATAATATAGAAATAGTATTTATAAATGTAGACATGGTTAACTGTCTAGTGAACGAAGAAACATTATCTTGCAATAAACCACATAGGGAAATTAATTTAATATGATCAAACAAAATTCTAAATGAGGAAATTATGCATTTATATTATTCATTTATTTATTTTTCATTTTGAATCAACCAATGTGATTCAGAAATAAAATGAACAATCTACTGCAATTTTTGCAAAAAAAAAATTACACCTTGTAAACAATTTTGAATTGGAAGCCTATAGAAGGATTCATTTGAGTAGGGCAGCATTAATTCTATTAATTGCTGTATAACCTCTCTTTCTCTGGACACATTTGTTGCAAAACTGGCAATATTGGAGGAGTGAAGTCAAAACCAATGTCCAACATCGAACTGCTGTAGAAAGATGATGATGATGGATGGATGAAAATATCAATAAAGCCTACTCAATCACAGGCTGGTTGAGTAGGTTTTATTGATATTTTTTATAATACAGGCCTTTTTGATAGTTATTTTACTGTCCAAATGCTGCTTTAATATGTATAATAACTTTTTGATGTTGCTTAGTATGAGAAATTTTACCTTTATAGGGAAGGACTGAATAAATTTCAAAAGCATGATTTTAGCTTGTTATGATTGTTCAAATCAGTAATATTTTAATATCATTTATTAAAGTCGGCCTTAACTCTTCATATTATTTGCATGGGTACACAACTAATTTGCATATTTTTTCCAAAAAAAAAATCAAATTATATATTATTTTATACTCATTTAAGAGTATAACTAGTTGTTTGTTGATAAAATGGCAATATTTATTAAAAAAAATCTGATAATCATATTTCATTATTCTTTTTATATAAAATTATTTTTTTATGTAAAGCAGTCTCCATATGCTGGCTCCTTATTGAGATTGTACATTCATCATGCAATTTTAGCTAAATTAAAAATTTGATTGCAGTGAATGACGGTAGGACTGCAACAGTGCCAAGGTATGATGGGCTTGGTAGTGCATTCGTCACAATAGTTAAAAAAGAAGGAGTACGGGGACTCTACCGTGGCGTCACTCCAAATGTCTGGGGCTCTGGTTCTGCATGGGGCTTTTACTTTTTATTGTAAGTATTGATATACTGTTAATGCAAATAAAAATAAATTTAAGGTCAAAAGGTGGTAGGGGGCTGACTTTTAGTGAAAAAATAAAATTTGGATGAGTGTCGATTTCGTATTATGTGTTTTTTTTGTAAAGGAGTTTTCTACTCACCACCATTCTGTGGAACCAGCTACTTTCAGCCATATTTTAGAAAAGACAACATTGTAATGTTTAAAAAACAAGCATAGAAATTTCTCAAAAGCCAGTAAATGTTTATGGGCAGCATTGATAGCTTCCCATTAGCCGACACACTTGATCATTTATCCTTTATTATAAAAAATGTATATACCCTATCATCATTACCTTCAATAGAAGCTTGCAATAAGGCTGAGAGGAATTGTCTTACTTCCCACATGGGCTGGGATAGCCAGCAAAGTTGCACTATGAGTTTTATTTTTTCCAATATTCCACATTTTTTCCAATAGATCTACAATTCTATAATATCTATGGTGTCGCAGATATCTATGGGTTGCATTGATTGCTTTCCATCAGACTATATGCTTGCTTGTTTGTCCTGCTATCCCATAAAACCCGTGAAGTGAGAGTAGAGTTATATGTTATGTTTGTCCATTTATTCTATTCGTTTTGTGTCCCACCATTATTCTATTTCATTATATTTATTATATGATTATATAATAATCCACTCTAGTTTTATTTTTTTGAAAAATTTTCTAGACTTTATATAGATAGATAGATATATTTATTGTACACCAAAAAAATTATACAATTATTGATTGTAATATTTATATACAAATTGCGGTCTTATCGCTAATAGTGATTTTTTCCAGACAACCTTAGAATGGACGCAATGTTGAAAAGATAATTTGATATAGGTTGGTGATATATTATCTTCAGGATGATAGATTTTTTTTAAAAGCAAAGTTAATAGCCATAAGCAGAAATATAAGTATATATAAATATGAGTTCACCGTATATAATAAACGAATAAATAAAAAGATACATAGATATTTATAAAGATAGATAGTAATTATTGACAAGCTTAACCACATTTCATACCTACCTTTATATGTAAATCATAGCTACAACGCCATTAAGACATGGATACAAGGCGGGAACGCGCGTACACCGCTAGGACCAGGTTTACATATGCTTGCGGCCGCAGAAGCTGGTATTCTGTCTCTCGTGATAACTAACCCTATATGGGTGGTGAAGACCCGACTCTGCCTTCAATATAGTGACGAACTTCTTGCCGAGAACAAGAGATACAAAGGTATGGTCGATGGCCTGACCAAAATATACCGAAACGAAGGGATCAGAGGCTTGTATAGGGTAAGTCTTACTTTAATATCATTCCATACATACATACACATGATAACGCTTGTTTCCCGTAGGAGTGGGCGGAGACCACGGACCTCCATTTGCTACGCCCGGCACACTTTCTCAGCTTCATCCACACTCTTCATTCCTTCATACAAGCTCATCGGTTAAGGTTACTTTTGACTGACTTTACTTGAGTAGGTACTTCAGCGATTTGGTCATTATATATTCTCCTTGGTCTTCTCCTACCGACCTTTCATCCACATCCGCAACGTATATTTTTTTTGTCAGTCGTCTTTCATCCATCCTCTCTATCTGCCTAAACCAAAGCATCCATCATCATCATCTGATATTATTGTTTTTTACAAAATACTTTTACGTCGTTTTGGTTCTTATCATATATTTCCGTCACCCCAATTTTTCTGTTGGTGCTATATGATGCGATTGTGGAAGCAAAAGGGCGGTAGATCGATAAGAGTGTTTACTTGTGTACTAAAACTATTCCTATAGTGGATCCTAATCCGCTCGATAAGCATGCGTATTTATTTATTTATTTATTCGGCAATCCAACAGCCTTCTTAGTAACTTAAGGTTAATGTTTAATTATTATATAATACAATTTGGCCAAAATAGTATACATTATACAGTATATATTATACAGTAAATATTATACAGTATATCAATATCAGCCCGCGGCAGTCCACTGCTGGACATAGGCCTCACCCAAGGCGCGCCACCTAGCTCGATCTTCGGTTACACGCATCCAGTCTCTGCCAGCCGCCTTGCGCAGATCGTAGCTCCATCTAGCAGGTCTACCTATCATAACAGGCACCCACACTACGTTTGCCGAGTCGCGGTCTCCACTCCAGCACTTGTCTACTCCAACGATTGTCGGTTCTCCGACAAACGTGTCCAGCCCATTGCCACTTCAGTCTGCTAACTTGAAGAGCAATGTCGGTGACTCTGGTTCTCCGGCGAATTTCTTCATTTCGAATTCTGTCCACCAGAGAAACCCCGAGCATAGCTCTCTCCATAGCCCTCTGAGCGACTTTGAGCTTGGCGAGGAGACGGACTGTCTGTGCCCACGTCTCGGCACCGTAAGAGAGTACGGGCAGGACGCACTGGTTGAAGACTTTGTCTTCAGACTGGTTTTGTCTTCAGACTTTGTGGTATGGGCGACGAGAAGACTTCACGGAATTTCCTGAACGCTTTATATATTATACAGTATATATTATACAATATATATTATACAGTATATATTATACAGTATATATTATACAATATATATTATACAGTATATATTATACAATATATATTATACAGTATATATTATATATGCCGTGCCATGAAGGATGAACCACTCAATTTCGATTGAGATCAATATCTAAAAGTGGGATGTTAAGATTGTATTGAAAATGTATGTTTCATTGCTTCTATTCAGGCGATGCAGAGGCAGATTTATGATAGAGAGAGTTGCGACGTACCAAGAAAATATTTTTTAGGATAATTTTGCTTCTACCTCAAATCTTATTTTGTATTTGGATGAGTCGCAAGTATAGTACGCTTTTCCCGAAACTCCTTTTCACGCATCACCAGTCTGTGGAATCAGCTCCTTCAGCGGTATTTCCTTACTATACACATGCCTTAAAGGCTAGTAAGGATAGGAAGGCAAATAAAAGCAGAAGAAGAAGGCAAAGAAATAGAAAAGCAGTCATCTCATGGAAAGCAATCAAAGTCGCCGATAGACATCTGCAGTGCCATAGGCAGTGCAGAAGCGTTGCCGGCCCTTAATGAAAATGTCATTATGGGAGGAGGGGGGTTGAGCCTACGGAACTCAACCACTCATCGGACGAAGCGCGGTAGCTAAGCTACCACTCAGACGCCGGTTTTTGCGTGACTGTGGTACTTCCCCGGGTGAGCCGGCCCATTCATGCTTCAGACAAATAATATGCCATTCTTCACAAAGTATTCGTCTGCATCGTGGCTCTACCATTACGAAAACACTTTCATAATACCTATGGTGTCGCGGATGTCTATGGGCGGCGTTGATGATCTATTAGGCGACACACTTCCTAATTTGCCCTTTAACAATAATCATGAATGTATTCTAAAATCTGTTGGTTCAAAAAATAATGTGTGCTGCCCATGGGCGGCATTGATTGCATTCCATCAAGCGACACATTTGTCTTCCTTGCAATCACGTCCTATGTAAAAACTAGTCCATGAGCATGTACAAACTTTAAGTCTAGATTTATGTTTGCATCCAATATGCCATTGTATTTTATCATTCAAGTTTCTAGACTAAAGAAGTGGTGTTCAGATAAATGTGGTTTTATATCCTTACGTCCCATAACGACTAAATCCATTAAAGCTTATGTACAAGTCACGTTTCTAGTTTATCATTTACAGTAACAATAAAACTGACAGCTAATTTATTTGTGTTAATACTTTTTTAGTATTGTTCCGTGACGACCAAGTGGCAATGGACGTAGTTTTTTTAACTTCTGCGCTAGGGGTTCTAGGTTCAAATTCTTGTGGAAACTTAAAACCTTAAATGCATGACTTTTATTTATACTTTAAAAAATATATATCTTGCAGATAAGTACACTACAATGCAGAGAAAAATAGAAAATAATGTATATATAATATTTTTTATAATAATTTATTAAAAACCTTATGTTACAGATATACAACACTATACATTTACTGTACACTATTGTATTCAAGCAATGTTTTAAAAAAAAAATCAAATTAAATTATTTACATGTGAAATTCTTGTAAATAATGCTTGGATTTAGTTAGGCAAAGGGCTACCCCACACCCCTCACACTTAGTTTGTGTATATCCCTTACACCTAGGCATTTTACACCTGCTGCGAACGCAGTCATCGGGCCAGTGACCAACATTATCTGTTCTTATGTCTTTAGGTTGAACATTCTGAGCAGGCCCTCGTCTTATTTTTGTTATATTTTTTTGCAATCGATAAAATATATTACCCGGATCGTAGTAATTCTACAATAGTATGCTTTGCGCTCCTACTGATGATTTAAGGGGCGTTTAAGTGGTGTGTTGCAGTTTTTCATCATTGTGCATTTTAGGTTTAACTTTTATCTCATGTTTATTTTTTATAAAAAAGACTAGCAATGTTTCTTGTATTACTAGAATTCTTGTTAACCATTCCAACTAACCTAATAATGCTTGTGTTAGTAAATGGTTCACAATTACAGTCCAATGGAAGATTGAATTCACGTTCTCAGATCGTAGTAAGCCCTATTCTTACCAATTGAGCTATTGCCGCTTTCATATTAATATTAACATACATTCATATATTTTTACTTTACATTATATGCTCTGCTTAATTTAACATACGAATAATCTTTCAGCTAGTAATTGAAATAATCATATTATATTATAATTGTATGTTTAATCTCTTGACATACAATGACGTCTGGGAGACGACGATCATTTCATATGGAACTGTAAACTTTGAAGTCTTGGAGACGTCCAGAAATGTCTCTAACGGACGTCGGACAGTATATTTTGAAATTATTGTATCGTTTCACTCATACACATTAAGTATTTCTGTCGCATTATTTTTTATACTTATATATGTGTTTAATCAAATTATATTTCAGACCCATCCAATTCTATTTTATTAGTATGTTAAGGGGTATCTTTTCTTCTTTTTTTTTCCTTGCTTTCAAAAAGCGAAAGCGTAGTAAATCGCAATATCAAAAATAACCACCAGAGCCAAAAAACGTTTAAGCTTTCCGAAAAAAAATGTATCTGATCACTCAAAAGCACTCAGCTTCAATGCTGTACAAAAATTTCTACCGGTTGTAGAGCTGCTATTAGATTATTAGACGCGGTATTTTTTTCCGATTCCGAAGTGCAATAATTATTTTTTCATATTTGTCTTTTGAAGCGTTTTCGCTTTTTTGCTTCGATATATTTATTCCAAAGTGAGAATTAAACCCGTGATCACTGACTCTGAAAGCGATAACTAGAACACTGAATTTTTATAAAAATGTTGGTTTATAAAAAGTGAATCAAATTTCAACGTAAAAATGAAACTGGAAGAATCTACTCCCCGTAACAGATACACGTAGAAAAACATCGGGGAACCTTTGTATTTGTTTAGGTTTTTTTGTGTAAAACAATTGCTATTGAGAACTATCAGTCATGCAAAAATATAAGCAGCTAAAAAAAGCCGAGCCGCTCCATGGTCTTGTTTGTTTGAAATACCGCTTATGCGGAGTTTCAGTTAAAGATCGCCTACCAGTGGCATAACTTTAATGACATAAACAAAATAAAGTTGTTTTGTAAACATCTCATACATTTATGGATAGCATAAACACACTGATCTCTATGTTTATTAGATTTGCAAGGAAAAATATTATGTAATAATCAAACCATATTTATATCATATATATACTCGTATATAATTTTCTTTATCGCGAGGTTTTTGCGGATCTAAGTATTATATAAGATTTGCCGTTTTTTTTTCCGGTATAGAATGGGGCCCACCTCTTTCTTCACGGGGTTGTCGTATGAGGCGTTGATTAATGGAGTCAGGCGTTACTTTGCGGAAATCCATTACTATGTGGACAGTCAAAACTTTTACTTAGCTAAGATCCGCGAAAAGCAAACAATAACAGAAAATTAATAATGTGTTTTCCTGCTGGATGAAATGGATTTATCTGGAACTTAACCTAAAAGTTACCGAAAAACGGCCATCAGCAACTCTCCACCCACCAACCACTATACAGAACATCAAACACATACTAGCACTTGTCCACCATGCCGAAAATCTTTTCGGTTGTCTTCCGTAGAGTTTACTATACGTGAAGATGCCTCGTCGTTTGCAAGGTGGAAAAGTGGTTGTGTGTGTTTGGTGTTGTGTATAGATATATACAAAAATCATTCAAAACAAAAATGATATATACAAAAATCAATCTGCGATTTCTACGCCGCACGCACCCTTAGATTTTTAAAGCATTGTCCAGCAGTTAACTTTTACGGCTTTTTTGAACGAATAATAATTTGTTTAAATAGACAGCATGATTGAAAGACGAATGGTAAAAGAAATTTACGTTGCGGATGTGGATGGAAGGGTCGGTGGGGAAGACCAAGGAAAACATCCTTGATGAAATTGCCGAAATTTTTAGGAATGGCCAGGTCAAGAGTAGCCTTAACCGGCGGGCTGGCATGACGAGAGTGATGAGTGTGGAGGAAGCAAGGAAAGTGTGCCGAGATCGTAGCAGATAGAGATCTGTGGTCTTTGCTTAGCCCTACGGGTAACGGGCGTGACGATATGTACGTACGTATTTTATATTCCGTACTCTAATATCTGATCGTTGACTGCTGATGATCGTTTGACTCAAAGGTACAAAATATATTTGGCTTTTGAACCAACGGTTCAAATAAAGGTCAGAAGTGAAATTTGTTTTAAACACGAAAATAGATTTTCGAGTTTATGGATGTAATTTATATATTCTGTTTTGTCTCGAAGACATTGCAAAGAATGTTTCGAAAATATCGTCCAATAGAATCGAAAAAAAAGCATTTACCATTTCCATCTGTTTGTAATGTGAATTGATACGTGTAATGTAATTGATTAAAATGTATAATAGGTACTGCAGAAGGAAATAAATTTATCTATCTATTTATTTATTTTGTTTTGTGTAAAATCTAGTCTTTGCTTCGGCTTGGTTTCGGTTGAAAATCAACCGACAGAACGACTTATTAAGCCAACCGTTGTTTTGAGGCAGCACGATATCACGCGATTTTTATTGATTCAATATGTAAACGTGTTTATATTTTTGTATGTGCTTGTTGTATCAAAATTTTCTTTTTATCTTATGTCAACCTTTGGTAGTTAATGTAAAAATGAAGCAAATAACAAGCTAATCAACTTATTTTATTTTAAAACGAATCAAGAAACTACACTAACCTTGTGAAGTCACTCAGAGACGGCAGATATACCTTTATTTAGCATATTGATTATGTGATAAAAAACATCACGCTTGATAAATACAGATGAGTGATTTGGTAAAAATATGTACTATATACCTTAGGGGACATCCATATATTACGTCATAAATCACGTCAATAAGTAGTTTATTTTATTTTATTTATTACGCTAACGGGCGGGGGGTCAACAAACAACATCTTGTGACCGGACACTATAACTTTTAACTTCAAATCCAGCAAAAAACTTTGAAATATTACTTGTCCTATCAACATTTAAGCAAATATATAAATAATTTTGGAAGCGCTATTTTATTTAATAAATTCTAAGTGTAAAATTGCAAAATATGTGACATCACACGAGAGGAGGTGGGATCACACAAATGTGACCACATGTGACACAGGCGGGAGTGGTAAAAATAAAATTCCTTAGACGTAATTTATGGTGGGCCCCGTATCGTCTTTTATTTATCATAAAGTTATTTCTATTTCATAAATGCTAATCAGATTAATTTGTTTTTCAAGCAACACGCTTTTGCGCGATAGTAATTAGTGACGTAATTCTGCAGCATTACTGACTGATTGTCAGTAATGCAGCTTTGCATAAAGGGTTTTATAGTTCTTGATTTGCAAATTTTTTGGAACCGGGGCATAGACTTGAGATTAGCGTCCTATCCGAAATAGTGTTTTCCGAACCGATACACCAAGTGTACCTGAGAAAAGCCTTCTGGTTTATATTTTTGTCAAAGTCCGGTCACGTTTACGTTACTTTTTACGTTTGCTCATTTCAATTCCTATGCCATTTAAAAAATCATACAGTTACATATTTTAATATTCCATTTAAGTTTCCACAAACTTATAACGAAGAATACCAAAAATATGCTAAGCGTCTGTTCTTCAAGTTTCGGATATGTTTTTGACCAGAATTGAATTTATACATTGTCTATAATAAGTGCTAATGGAATAGATTGAAGTACCATGTCTGTGTGTAACATAACAAAAGAAAAATGCAGGACTTTTCCTGCCAACTTACATCAGTGATGTTGTGTTTTTATTTCATTTACATAATCTTATATTATTATCAGTTATATTGTTTAATTGTGGTGGCGTATTATACAATATAGTTCGATTAATGCGTATAAGTGAAGTGATATGAAATAAATGTATGTATCGTGACTTAATAAGTTGACTGAAACGTCCATAGAAAGTTTTGGTAGAATAGCCACCATTTTATCAAGACGTAGCCTGAAAAGCTGACTAGACATTTCAAGATATTTGATATTGTTCCATTTTACTTGGCACTGGCATAATAGTTTTAACTAATTGCCATCAATGAAAAGAAAAAAAAAACTGTAAACATGCGTACGATTTTCTCTTGACGTTTGCGGAAGGAAATTCTCGTCGATAATGATCTACATTGATCTCAAGGTTGTCAAAAAGTTTGATTTTAATTTTCCCGACAAATTTGAGGGACAAACGGAATCTCAAATATATATTATCAGTTTAAGCATTATCGTACATATTTTTGATCGATTGCTTTTCGAAATTTGCGAAATATTACTGAATTGATAAGATATGAACGTTCAAAATATTTCTTTTTATTTCCTTATTTTTATATTTTATGTTATAAACAATGATGTATTAAAACCGGCGTTTACTTAATGGTACCTAAAATATTTACCGGGTAATTAATAATATGAGACATTGGTCGCAGGTTCTATCCCCGCATCGAAATAAATATACATATGGCCTTACAGATGTTTATTACGAGTTTGGTAACCCCGCCAATCCGCATTGGATAAGCGTGGCAGGTTAATGTCCGTTCCTACACAAAAGGAGAGGCCCGTGCTCATCAGTGGGACATATATGAGCTGTGAAAAAAGAATAATATAATATATTAAAAACTACGCAAGTTATCTCAAAATCTCCGATGTACCGAGTGTAATGTGATGTTACGAGTGTAATCGAGTACGCATTTGTGCGATCCATTTAAATTACTTTTATAAATCTTAAAAATTTTTACGTTATTTTTCGAACTAAAGATACGCCTTTTTGCATAGAAATATGGACTCCATTTTAAATTGCGTCTTATGGTCCGAAAGTAACATTAAATTTTTTTTTGCTTAAAATAATCTTACTAATATGAGGTGCGTTTTCAAGTTCGAATGAATACGGTATTTATTATTTTGGTGTGATTTTCAGGGTTTCGTTCCGGGCATGTTTGGCGTATCTCACGGGGCCTTGCAGTTCATGACTTACGAGGAGATGAAGAACAGGTACAACCAATACAGGAATCTGCCCATCGATATTAAATTGGTACGTTTTTTCAAAAATACACATCGTATTATGCATCAGCCTAAAATCATCCTTACAAAAACAAGAAATATAAAAAATAAAATAATAATATTAAAGTCAATTCCCACTTTTTTATCCAGCTAAATATCTTATATAAGAGAATTTTTTTGTCCCATATAAAACAACTTAACTGAAATATATATATTTGCACTAAAATGCGCAATGAGAGGTAATTGCTAGAATTTACAAATATAATAAAAATGCGCTATATTTCATGTCAAAGTCTGCGGTAAATTGTCAAAAAAAAAACAATTGTGCCCAAAGTCACACATGATGATGAGTCACACATGATAATGATCATTTAACATTTTATAATTTGATACCAACTTTAGTATTGTTTTTTCACACGTTCTCTTTTAAACTTGACAAGGAAATTATTTAATTATAGTGTATTTAACGGCATGTACAAAGCCATTCTTAGAATGGATAACAAGGGCAGAATGAAATAGCACTAAAATATTAAAATATGTTTATTAATGGAGTCAGGCGTTACTTTGTGGAAATCCATCACTATATGGACAGTCAAAAGTTTTACTTATTTCGCGACTTGTCGCGGATCTTAGCTAAGTCGTGTAAAACTTTTGACTGTCCATATATTAAAATATGTTTTTTTTTTCTCCATTTCTTGGAGCTTTTTAAAAAAACCAGATTTTTCTGCTTTGGTATCATGTTGTCTTATAACTTATTTATTTAGATTTATGTTAAATTATACATATGTTATTTAAATGGACGTAAAAACAATGAAATTACATATACACGATTCCGATAAGTCTCGTCTTACAATATATTAGCATATATGTACTAACAATGATAAAATAGTTCTGTTATTGATTTTAAAAACGGTGCATGGATAATATATATATTCACGCCTATCCCCCGCAGGGGTTGGCAGAGATCACAGAGCTCCATACGCTGCCATTCATCGCAGCGAAACGGCTCGTCATTGGTCGCTTTTCGCCCTCGTGAGAATCAGGACGTGACGGGTGGCGAACCACGTCGCCGTCATTTTTTTCGACAAATTAGGTATATTAAATTCGTCTTAGTGAATCCCACGAGTCGCAAGAGAGGATGGAGGTCAGCCCCAGCAGAGCCCTGCATGCTGAGGTAAGGCACCATAGTACCCGGGGGAGCCCGATCCCGGGACGATCGGCACGCTTGCGACTAGGCTCGCCCCTCCATCCATTGGCACGGCAGTCCGTGGATTGGCGGAAAGGAAAGGAAGGACAGAGAAGAAAGGAAGGGGCAGGAAAGGAAATGCGGATTGGGGGGGGTTACCAGACTCGGAATAAACATTTATAAATCCATATAAATATTTATTCGCGGAGTCAATGGTCGCGGGAATCGAACCCGCGACCATTGACTCCGTGGGCGGAGGGCCCCGCCACTGAGCCAATCGGTCGGCCATCGCAAACTCCTTTTTTCTTTTTCAATCAAAAATTAATTTGTTAGACATTTCCTTGATAGTTACATACAAAAGAGTTTGCCTATACGTTTAACGTATTGCTAGGACACTTATATCGTAATGCATGTTGCCTATTGTCACTGTTATAAGCCATATACACTTCAGATTCAGCCATCACCCATCTCAACCATTTTAAAGGGAAGCGGACGACCCGTCACCGCAAGCGAAGACCTTTAAGCGATACTGACATATTATAGCCGTAGTAGTACATTACAATTCAATATTTATACGAAAGTCCACCGCAGCTATTCGGCGGGATCATTTACAAATAATACAACAACTTACATTGTGCAATATTGATATATAGCCTTTTACAATGTACTAGTGTCTATAAATTAAACCTTATAGTATGCAAAATAGTCGCACACACGCACGCGCTCATACGCACGCATCACACATGTACACACGCATACATACGTACACACATGCGCAGCGTGCAATACACTCACACTTACGTACGTACTTACATCTACCCATTGTTTTGTGTACATTCTATATATTGCGTATCGTTGCACTCGGGATATATAGGGTGAAGATTAAGACTAGTGGCCAACAGACGTATGGGTTATTAAGCGGGTATAAGGCAAGACGTGCTTAGTCTAAAATAATCAATTTATATGCGGGTAGCGACATCTATTAATAAGGCTCTAAACCACTTAGATCGATATTGAACTTGATTGTTACTTACCATGTTGTCATACGTATAATTGCAGATAATATTCCATAGGTAGCGTGTTTAAGGACTTAGCACTATAACGTATGTAGTCAATTTATTTGCTCCCCTTCACGCTCGCCCACTTGAGGGACGTACGCTCCCACACGAAATCCTCCTGTCGCCGCCTGGCACCCGCGAGGGAAAAGGGCCAGCGACGGACCCAACGTAGGAATAGGTTTAGCCATATCTCGACGACGCGAAGTCGTTAAAGGACGTCTAAAAGTCGTTAGGAATAGTGGCACCTAGGACCGGGGGGCGGTGGCCCCATTGAGTTGCTGCACGAGCAGTGGGGTCCATTCCCGAGGATCGATTGTATACCTCTGCGCGGAGTGTGGACGTCCCAGATTGATTGAGTCAAATTATCAGTGGGTCAAAGAACGGGGTTGTCTTAGCTCAACAGGAAGGTGTCGTGACAAAAGTTGATAAAGGGATGCTTAGATGGTGTGGGCATATAGAGAGGATGGATGAAAGAACTGATAAAATAACTCGTTGCGAATGTGGATGGAAGGGGGGTCGATAGGGGAAGACCAACGAAAACATACCTTGACCAAATTGCCGAAGTTTTAGGAAAGGCTAGGTCAAGAGTAACCCTCAATCGGCGGGCTTGCATAAGGAGAGTGATGGAGATCTATGGTCATTGCCTATGTAGACATGGATAGGGAGAGTGTAAACTAATAGTAGGAATTGAAAAATGATCAATAACATATTTTCATTATTATTTCAGACATCGTTTGAGTATCTCACGTTTGCGGCGATATCCAAATTGATTGCGGCCGGAGCTACGTACCCTTATCAGGTTGTGCGCGCTCGACTCCAGGACCAACATCGTCAGTACGAGGGCGCGTGGCACTGCGTCACCGAGACCTGGAGGTACGAACGTATCAGAGGCTTCTACAAGGGCCTGACGCCGTATCTCCTACATGTAACGCCCAACATATGCCTAGTTATGCTCATATGGGAGAAATTCACCAATAACGATTGAAACGATCTAATCTGATGGGAAATGTACACTATTATTATTATAATTAATTTTAATTATTCATTCATTCATTCATTTAAATAAATGGTTTTCAATAGTGTAAATATAGCACGGATGAATTCGCCAATGTCACGTAGAATGTTGAAGACATAATCTTAATTATCTGTGAAATTTTCAAAATGACAGCTGTCGACAACAGGGTTTATTTATGGTGTCGTTTTTGTCTATGGATTGTTAAGGTAAGCCTAGTATTTAAGCAGGAGTTCTATTTACATTAGTAAACCCTCCTATAACGCGGTACTCTTATAACGTGATCCCTCGTATAACACGTGTTTGACCTCGTATAACGTGGCGATTTCCCAATCCATATATTTGTACGATGGAAATTATAATGATTTGACAGTTCATGATCAACTTTGTTACGTCTTTGATTTTTAGGAACATTGGTGATTATACATCCAGTGGTCCCTCGTATAACGTGTTCTCCTATAACGAGAAACCAATCTACCGCGGTATAGGGAGGTATATACTGTACTTAGTAATTTTCTGAAAGTGGATTCTGCTGATTAGTTATATCTTGTATCTATTATATTTATAACGTAATTATTTGACAAGAATTTTGTTATTTTTCTTCGTACTTTAATGATGTATTGTGATAACTATTTATTTATATTAATGTAATACGTAGGTGACGTGATTTTGACAGGTTTTTATTCTTGAACTCAATTCCACATTTGACTATTGTTCCTTAATTTAGATTGGCAAAAAATAAAGAATTTGTAATTTCAAAATTGTAATCGAATAAGAAATTGTTTTGTGTATTGCTGTTTAACATTTGTAACCTGTCTCACGACATATGTTGTGTTTTTGTGTTAATATTATATATTTCCGCCATATTTGTAATCTCTTTGAAAAGTAGTGGTATCCTTTCCCATCAGATCGTGAATGTAAAACCAGGCGCGCGAAATATCGATACGGTGTTTCCATGTTTAGCACAATTTAGTTTTAATAATTCATTTTTTTGTGATAATAGTACGTAGAACGTCTAGAATGTTTCCAAACTCCATATAAAAAGACACCATTTTGTTTTTCAATAATATAACGTTACATGTGTGGTGAGACGACGTTAGGTTTTTAATGTAAGATAGATATGTTTCGACTTGCTTTTTTAAAATCTAGTAGTAGATTTTGCTTTTTAAGTACTAATAGAATATCCTTCATAATATTTGCAAGTTTGAAGCTTCTCTATCTTATAGCTTGATATAGATGTAGTCCCCGCCTATATTCCACACTCTGTTCATTTAGCATAAGACAAAAAATTATTAATAACAATAATATGTCTTTTTCCTTCGCGCGATCGGGTTATAACCGCCATCTTGTATCTGATGCAATTGTTGTCTATGGACTTTTCTGCCGGTTTACACGAGCGACATGTTTTTACTTATTTTCCATAATCTCATTAATAATTTTATTGATAATGCTGGTGGTGTATGTTTTAGTATAGTTTGCTTAAGGGATAAAGTGAAATGAGTCGAAATTGTGATTTTATTGATGACCGGAAAAGTGTAGCAGATTTTGGCAGAATGGCCACCATTTTATTAAGGGGTAATGTGACAAGTTGATTGAACATTTCAATATTATTATTATATTTGACTCCGGCATATTATAACAATTATTGCCATAACAAAAAAATGTTAACATTATGTCACATGCAAAATGAACAGTGTTGATTAATTACTATTTTCATCTATATATGTTATCGTTACTATTTTAATTAGTAGCCAGTCCCTTAAAAACCCTAGGTCAAATACTTAAATTCGCACTACTATTTAAGCCTTATTCTTAGAAGTCTTAGCATTATACGTATTTATTCTATTAACGAAATTCACACATATCACTATTGTTCTTCTACGGTTTTCACTTCTAATGAGGGGGATGAAAATATTGTTATAAAATTTACTATGTATTTATTAATAAATAAAATATATTGTAATGTTTATTATATTTGAGATTTTTAGGAAAATATATGTGGTGTTAGTGTGAAAGATTGTTTTAATTAAAAAAAAGGACAAAAAATGTGTATTTTTTCATTAAAATAATATTTAGCGTAGCATAGACTAGCACATTATGAAAGGGAACAGACGACCGTTATATTTAAGATTGAATATTGATATGTGTGAATGAGTAAAAAAATACACCAAAAATAATGTGATGTGGAAATCGGTGAGCGCTATGTAAAGTGATTTCGTTTCAAGTTATTTATTAACATTATTCTCTTAGATCACAAAAAAAAGATAGATGAGACGATTTGCATTCGATTCATTTCGATTTTTTTGTTTAAACGTGGATTGATGATGTGATATTGACCTCGTTTTGTGAGAAGATTCGGTAGTTGAAGTAATTTTTCTATATATAAAAACAATACCTAAATAAAGTTGAAGTTAAATAAAAAATAACGTTTGCTCTACAAATGTATAATGTTAAAAACTTTCTTTAAATATTACGTTTATATTAAAAATTCATACATAAAAATAAAAATATGTCAATTTTGAACACTACAGCGCGAACATATGAGGTAAAGTTAAGGGATCAATGGCCTCTTTAAAAGTAAAGAGGTCGATGACCTTTTTAGCATGTTGGGTTCATTGACGCGTGCTCATGTGACACTGATTGTCCACACGTTTGTAATTGTATAGGATACTATTTCTAAATATCACAAACATTAAAAACTATATTTTTTAAAATAAAATATATTGCTTATTTTTAAATAAAAGTTACAAGTGGGTAATTATTTACACTGATAGATAGCAAGGGTAGATGATATTATAAAAGAACTTAGTTAAAATAAATATTAAAAGACAGTTAAGATCAATTTTTAAAAACTATTCTACCATGTTGCTGTTATAATAGAAAAATATTAATTAATTCATTTGAAATCTTAAAAATATTTACCATATATTCATATTATAAGAATTCGTAAAACCTAACGAGTAAATTTAAGAGGAACTACAAAAAACTGATTTCTTTCATTAGTTTGAGAAATTTTTGTAAAACCTAAAGTTAAAATTATTTTAAGTATAAAAAGAAGTTATACGAAGTATTATCCGTTAGATGGCATAAAAAGTGAGAAACAATTTTTTTCTGGTGTAACCAAATCTCATCATTGGGATTCTGATAATATGATTAATAAGGCCAATGATTTTCTTGAAGGCTTCGACAATCTCATGTATGAGTTAATCTGATTAATTAAAGCAAAGGCCACAATTTGATAGTTTTGTGTAAGCACGAAACATATCCATAGAAAACGATCGAAAGAAATGTTTATCTATCTATATATCAAAATGGAGAGCTATTTTGTGAGTCTCGCTAAAACTCAAAAACGGCTCTAACGAAATGAATATTTTTTCTTTATTTTGTTAGTTATATTACAGGACGGTTTACGAATAAAAAAATAAGGGAAAACATACAAAAAAAAACTTGAAAAATGAAAAATTCTTTTTCTTCCTTTTCCTTCCAATTCCAATAGATGGCGTTCGACGTAACGAACGTGGCATACAATACTGTCGTTTCTTTTGTGCGATTTTGAAAAGTATTGCATACTTAACTACCTAAGTATTAAAATACCTGGAGAAGATAAGCCTACCAGGAGCTATATTTTCGTTAATTTGCATTAAATAAAATGTAGGTGAAACGAAGTTCACTGGGTCATCTAGTTGTTTATACACATTGACATTTTAGTGAGATTAGTTTTTTATTTATTTATACATTTTTTATTTGTACCTGCCTGGTTTTTTGAGATCCATACCTTATATTACCTGAAAAAAAGTGTTTAAATAAAGAATATTTAGTTTCAAATGTATATAACTCTTCATTCAGTCTTCTACCCGCAGCCAATGAAATGAATAATACTTTAGTAGTCACACGGTGTTAATGTCATTTGATAACTTAATAGAAAAAAGTGAATAGAAAATTATCAATGTGTATATATTTCACTTTAAATTTAGAAAGTGTCAAATTTTATTTCTTTTTATATAATGACAATTCAAGACCAAATCTTAATTTTCCAAAATTATTTTGTGTTACTTTAAATATTTTTTCTCGGTATTAAACAAAACAAAATCAATAACAGAGTACAAAAAATAATATATAATAATTATAATACCACGTTTCGTCAGTACAAAATATCATTATAACACGAGTTATTGCCTTTTCTTTGATGAATGTTTAGTTTTTGTACACAGTGTAAATATTTTCAAAAATACGTTCAAAAATGTTAACATTGCTAATTGATACGAGTTGTTTTTTTTTTTTATCGAATGTGAATCGATTCGTTTATTGTGTCTCCAGTGTGTTGTTATCGAGTTGTTTTGCGGCGGGCCACGCATTCATTTCTTGAGACATATATATTTTTATAATCTGTAGGGTTTCAACTGTTTCAAATCGTCTTTTCAATTTGTGTAATCAATAAATGATAGCAAATTGAAAATTGCTCTGTTTGTTTTATTTCATCGTACGGAACTAAAGCATGTAAACAATTCAATCCTTCACCTTTATCAAATAAAAATGTTACTTAACAAAAACTCAAATTTTATTAATAAAAGTTTAATTGTGTTATATGCATTGAATTAAGTTTAGATTTTAGACATAAATATTGCCTAGGGGCTTCCAAATATTACGTTAGGGTCCTTTTATTATTTTTACTGCTTTTACCATTATAATAAAACTTCAAGCTAATTTTTTTTATTTAAAAATAAATGGTTAGTAACACGTGCAAACCTTTTAATTATGTCTAAGTATTACCAGATATGCCACGTGTTATATTATGACTATATATGGAATATAGTCTTGTTAAACGTATTATAAGACCTATTACTATACGTCTGATAAGACGCAGTCGTAAACACGTATCAACTCCAACGGTTGTTCTTTGTCAAACGTAACCAGCCATTTGTGACTTAAGTTTGCTAACTGAATAAACTATATTGGTGCCTGGTTCTTTCATTTAGGTAATAGTTAAAAAAAACAGTACGTAACATGGTTTTTTGATGTGTTTTTTATTTCGTATACGAAATATATAGGAAAATTTGACATTATTCTCCTTAAATATTTTGATAAAGAATCCTCGTAATAGACTTCCGTAATAGGCGAAGTTCTAACGATCGACTGATGACGGTATTAATATTCCTAGTAATGCAAAGTAGTTGTGTGAAACGGCTCGTTGTCAATCGGTCGCGACGAGAGTAAATTCTCCTAACTTGAGAGAGTTCTATGTTCGTAAATGGAACGCTATCGGTTTGTAATGTAGAATATTTTCTTGTCTTAATTACCAAAACAATTTATACCCTGTACAAGTTAGCTTAATCTTTTTGACAGATGTAAATTTTTCTGATCGACATAACTTTGCAATGACGAACATATTTTCTTAATTTAATGATTTTAAAAATTGTAAAAATATTAAAAAAATACATATAACACAAAAGTCCCTAAAGATTCAAGCGTTATCCGAAAATTTTAAGACTTTTTATTGCTTCAAAGTAAAATTTAAATAGGAACACTGAAAATAATAGACGCTTGTACAATGTTACATCGGTCTATACTGTATACTGCCTGTTATTCGTGTCCCATCCGTCCGACCGATGTAATAAAATAATATGTTCGTCATTGCAAAGTTATGTCGATGAGAAAAATTTACATCTGTCAAAAAGATCAAGCTAACTTGTACAGGGTATAACACCCTAAAACTGCTTACGTAATACTTGAACGCCCCCTTAATACCGGGAACCGAAAGAACCTTATTTTTGTACAAGTAATTTTGCAATAAAAAAAATTATTATATAATTTAAAAAAACATGCTCCTTAACTTTAATATCTTTAAGGCCTAACCTAACCCAAAATAACCTAATCAGGTTTTTGTTTTTTTGAGTAATTTAAAAATTATGATAAAGTTTATGATCATTTCTGATATAATAATATCTAAGGGTAAGTATGTATGTATTACTTATTTTGAAAAATATGAAATGCAGCATTAAAACTTAGTGACATTTCTCCACAGGCATGAAGGTTGGCGGGGTTTCTACAAGGGTTTGAAGCCCAACTTGTTACGAGTCGTTCCGGCTACTATGATCACATTCCTGACTTACGAGAACGTCTCCCATTATATGTTGAGAAGGGGACAACAACTTAAATTGGCTACGGAGAAGATATAAAAGGGGTTTTCTCAATTTAAACCTTAAAACCATCTAAATAAGGATCACAATGTGGTGTTTTCACAATTAGAAGCAAATAATATCTTTGCATCTTTCTTTGTGACGTTTTTATGACACTTTTGTATAATGTAGTTGAACTAGTAGTATTTCGTAATTTAAATAATAATTGTGAATTTCTTTATTACATGGCACATAAAGTGATTTAAATAAAATAAATGTCTTTGAAAAAATTTTGACATAAACGTATTCGTTAAAGTGTATAAAAAGGGATTTTCAACATAAATTAAAGTCATTTTCTACTTAGGTCAACGAAGAAAAATTTTGGTTTAGTTACTTTTTATTTAATAGTCACAATATAAATATGTATAGATATATTTTTCTCATGAGTTAATATTTGAAATTACTGTATTAACATGATCTTGAAAAATTTTAACAAGATATATTAATAATACTAGAAATTGAAAAGTAACTAAAAAATATTCTTCGTCCGGTGATGGTTGGTACAAATATGTCTGTATCGCCTCCCCCAAAAATTTCCTTCTGAACTGTTCTTAAAACATTCCCATCGTGCTATTTTTGTTCGAAATATGCCTTGCCTATAAATCGGGGTATTTTGTGTATTAAAACTGCGGTTATGATTCTGTTATGATTCCGTCTTAGATTTTAAATGTCATCTAAAGTAAACGTTCGTTTAATCCTTTTTACATATAAGATTTCAGTACAGATGAAAACGATTGATACATAATTTTTCGAAATAAATCAGAGTTTTCATTAATTTTTTTATCTGAAATGTTGCATATTAATTATTCCTACGTATTACGATTTTTAATTTTACATGACCCCAAGGGTGGTATTAAATTCATAATTTAATTATAATTTTCTTAACACGTTCCGTGCCGGACTGTTTGTTGAAGATTTTCCGTTCAAATCGCCTGTTTGTTATACTAATTCCCAGAAATAAATACTTATTGGTTTGTTGTGTTATGCATTTAAAACTATACACCCTTTCCTTGATTATTATGATTTTTACATTGTTGTAATTATTATAAGACACGCGGAAAACAGAACAGTACGGTTATAAAGCGCGGGGCGTATACGCCATACGTGGCACGGAATGTGTTAAAAACGATAAATCCCGTTTCCCGATGTCTATGTATTTTTTTTTAAACGAGAAATCTCGTTTTAAAACAATAAATTCCGTTTCCCGATGTCTATGTATTTTTTTTAAAACAAGAAATGTCGTTTAAAAACGATAAATCCCGTTTCCCGATGTCTATGTATTTTTTTTAAAACGAGAAATGTCGTTTAAAAACGATAAATCCCGTTTCCCGATGACTATGTATTTTTTTTTAAAACGAGAAATCTCGTTTTCCGATGGGAATGAGTTAAGTACATCTTTTTTATTGCAAATAATATCTCATTGTCGTTTGGGAACACCGTAAATGTCCTAGAGTGGCATTGTACATCGCAATAAGTTTAAGTTGAACGGCACAAGAAAGTGGTCTACTTTATAAAGTACTAGATATAGAAGGGGGGAACGTAGTCAAGTGATGAAGTTGTGCCTATGGCTTTCGGCTGTGGATGCTAATCATTGATTCTACAGCAATCAACTGCTGGAAATATCCCTCCTCAATACGAGCAATCTACTCCGATATTGGATTTCCCGCATCCAGTGTCTGCTAAACGCCTTACGCAGTTTATTCCAGATTGTTCCAAGTAGGACACATGGATAAAGTGTGTAATAAATACTAGGAGTTTGTTCGTATGAGAATATGAAATATATCGTAGAGAAACAACTCAGGTTCACCTAACATTCAGAAACCAAGAAGGTTTGAGGTGATGCTAGCGCACAACAGTTCACGTCAATAACATCAAAAAACCGATAATATTAAATAGTGGCATAATCAAATACAATACAATCGTACACTAATACAATAAAATAAAAATAGCAGTACTAGAACCAGACAGGCACACCATCACAACAGAGGCCGATAAAAGCATCTAAGCTTGTATTCAACATTTCGCAACGATATCCCCTTGCACAAATCGCAGGGTAGTTTGTTCATTAAGGCCCGGTATACGGTAGTCAGCGGTCCGTTTACCGTATATATATATATATATATATATATATATATATATATATATATATATATATATATATATATATATATATATATATATATATATATATATGTATATATATATATATATATATATATATATATATATATATATATATATATATATATATATATATATATATATATATATATATATATATATATATATATATATATATATATATATATATATTTCCGGTCCTATACGACATTGAAACGTTAAAAAAACAAGCAAGCTTACTCATATCTTAAAAGCGGATAACGCATTTGTGATGCCTATGGTGTAGCAGATGCCTATGAGCGGCGTTGATTTGCTTGCGTTGATCAGGTGACACACCTGCTCGTGTGCCTCTTTATCCCATAAAAACTATTCTTCGGATACTTATAAAATGTTTACAAAATAAATCATGATTCGTCGTTCTCAAGTAGGTTTTTGTGAAAGTAGATCTGAATTTCATGCACCTCGACTCATGATTGTTATAGGAGTATAACAGTCATGAATCAAATGCATAATTAATATCCTCCTGTAAGTCCGTATTTTATAATAGTTTTCCGCTCATCTACACAATTCTATTGTTTAATAGTAAGTTTTTCATTTTGCTAAGATCCGCGAAATACGAAAAAAAAGCAATATCGTTTGTGTACGAAAGAAGTTAAAAATCACTTTTTAAAAACCGTTTTTTTCTGATTTATTGTTTGCGGATTGTGTGTGTGCAGTGCTTGTATTGATACTGGCGTATACAATCTTACAAAAAGAGTTACCCTACTCATGACATATCAAGTAGCAACAAAGATGGACTTAAAACATGCATGCAATATTAATCCTATTTACATTTATTTCTGAACTACTTAATTTTTAAACGAAATTAAGTTATTTAAGTAATACAAATTAATTTTTATTAAATAATAACATTGCAACCTCGAATTGTTTAGGTAAAGGGTAAATATGATTTCAATTTACTTATCGCGCTTTCAATAAAAAAAAATAATTCACATGCAAAACAAAACATCACAATCCTCAATTTTATATATATATATATATATATGTATATATATATATATATGTATATATATATATATATATATATATATTTTTTTTTTTCTGAAAAATCTGTGTATGTATATTTTTATGTTATTCTTTTACTCTTTAATTATTTGTGTTCACTTTTTCGGCTAAGAACTCGGATTTATCTTTTCATATTTAGATTATTAGTTATTTTTAAAATAAGTATATTATAATTCCATCATTTAGTAATATATGCATTGGTACACTATAAATAAGGAAATTACCTAACCCCTGGCAAAATATAAAGGGACACAAATTCATTGCTTGTTTATGTATTTCAAATTGATTTTTAAAATGTTAAATCTCATCACAAATGTATAATCACAAATATATAACTACCTCCTTTCGTTATTTATACGACAAGAAAGATTATTTTTGGCTGTGTTCAAACAAGTTCCTTATAGTTTAAACGATTGAAATAGACTTATATATTAAATTATATTGGCTTTCCTACTTTCCCTAGTATCGGCAGATTAAGGCGTAAGTTTTTGAAATGTAAAAATTCACTCTATAAGTTCTGTTATTACATTTTTTAATTATGAATTACTTTTTATTTTACAGACAAACGTATCAAATCTTGTAATGAATATTTTTTTTTATTTCTTCAATTAACTTCATGTGCTGACTACATGAATAAAACAAAAATTATTTTCATAATGAAATTTAGAATAATACTGATTTTTGGAATAAATAATTATCGCGCAAATGTTTATTATAAAGTATGTAAATGTTAATTGTTTGTGGCGTAATATGTTTTTTTTATAATTTGTCAATAATTGCGATTATCAATTGTGTTTCAAAGCGGTAAAATTAGTTACATGTCATATCAAAGTATAAGTGTATACGAGAATAATGCTCGATTTCACTAAAATTCAATTATTATATGATAATAATAATCAGTTATAGCAAGGGTTTAAATTAGTCATATTTTCTTTAATTATGTCGTATGTTATGGGTTGCTGAATTTGAAATAAATATGTTACAAAAACATGATGCTGTAATATTTATTTGTACAATCATTTTTTTTTTTAATTATTATATATTTCAAAACGATAACTGCACCAATGCAAAAATTTAATGTTACAAGCTGTGTGCTTGATGGAATATACTATAATATACGAGCACACGGTTAATTGTTGGGCTACCATAAAAATGTTCATCCCCTATTTAACCCCCTTTTAAAATGAAAGATTATTTTAAATTTTTTTCTTAGTAGGTACTCGCCTAAGTTATGTAAAATTTATTTTATTACATCTAAAACTGCTGATGTTATAGCAGATTAAGTTAGCAATATCTGAAAATCTCGAAAGAATTCATTGCACAGATACATTTTCAAGTGCTCTAACGTCAAGGCAAGCTTTCGATCAAGTCTTTATTTTTTTTTTCTTTCTTTGATGGCAATTACTTATAACTATTGTGCCAAGTCAAGTCAAGTAAAATACGATAACATCAAATGTCTTGAAATATAACTAGTCAGCTTATCTCATTACGTCTTGATAAAGTGGTGACTATTCTACCAAAACCTTCTATGGATTTTTTCAGATTATTAATGGAGTCAGGCGTTACTTTGCGTAAATCCATCACCATATGGACAGTCAAAAGTTTTACTTAGCTAAGATCCGCGACAAGCAAAACAATAACAGAAAATTAACAATGTGTGTTTTTTTGTTGGGTTAAGTGGATTTATTTGGAACTTAAACCAAAAATTTACCGAAAATCGGCCATCAATCTCCACCCACAAACCACTATACACAACACCAAACACACATTATCACTTTTCCATCATGTAAACGACACGTGTTTCGCCCCAACACGAGGCATCTTCAGGTATAGTAGACTCTACGGAAGACAACTTTTCGGCTGTTATTGTTTTGTTTGTCGCAGATCTTAGCTAAGTAAAACTTTTGACTGTCCATATATGGATTTTTTCAGTCAATTTAAAAAGTCACTTATGCTTTAATCGAACCATTATGTATAAAACACTACCATAATTAAAAAACATAACTGATAATAATATAAGATTATGAAAATGAAAAAAAAAAACACAACGTCACTGATGTAAATTGGCGGGAAAAGTCTAAATCTTTATTTAATGGCCGAATATTTTGTTACGACTTATTGCAGAAAATTCGGATAAATCTCAGAGATGCAGTTTGAGAGAGAACTATAGTCACTATTAGTAATAATGAATTATTAAGGCTTAATGATAATCAAGTGACGTAAATATAATTAGTTGATAAAATCCCTAATTACTTATTATAAAGAAGTATTTGTAATAGATATTTATAAAAGAAATATTTGGTTGGTATACATATATAATAATATATAATTAAATGACAAATGTTAAATGGCTTTCTTGTTAAAAATGTATAATTCCTAATAACCTTTCGAGAAATGGCTAGTTCTTTAAGATGTTAATTCACGCAAAGAGTAACAATTAGATAACATCGTTTTAAATTTTAATAATGGGAAGTGGTAGAGCCACGCTGCAGACGAATACTATGTCAAGAATGGCATATTAGTTGTCTGTAGCATGAATGGGCCGTTTCGCCCGGGGAAGTACCACACTCCCGCAGAAAACCGGTGTATGAGTGGTAGCTTAGCTACCGCGCTTCGTCCTGTGAGCGATGAAGTTCCGGAGGCCCAACCCCCGCTACCACCCCTCCCATAATGACACTTTCCTTAAAGGCCGGCAACGCTTCCGCACAGCCTATGGCACTGTGGATGTCTATGGGCGGCGTTGATTGCTTTTCATCAGGTGTCATGCCTGCTCGTTTGCCGTATCTTCTGACATGTTATATTAAAAACTAAATAAAACACCTAAGATTATTAATGGAGTCAGGCGTTACTTTGCGGAAATCCATCACTATATGGACAGTCAAAAGTTTCGGTTCGGTCGAGACATACTAATTGTTACATACATAATAATTGTTAATTGTTCTGGTTAAGATTTTTCTGCAGCATACTTTATTAAGCCAACACAGTAATGTTATGTCATTTTGTCAATAATCTCACGAATCTAATCGAATGATAAACATTTCAATACCGTCATGGTTTGACCCTCGTGATCTCGCAATGGATTCGTAGATAAAGATTACGACCGACTCAAGATAAAGATTAGTTTGGACTAAATAATTGATTAATATATTTAAATTAATTGACTATTTATTGCCTTATTTCTGATGCGTACCTACTTCCACTTGGTGTGAACTTAAATGTGAATTAAAATAACTATATTATTTTCATTACATTTAAAGTAATTGGTTTCAAAATATATATAGATCGAAGTTTATATAATTGCTTTACTTCGTGCAATTATTAACACGTGTTGTTCTGCGCTTACTTTGAGATTATATCTTTTTTCAATAGTATTTTGTTAATAAGATGTTGTATCTATGGAAACATCATCAAACATTCCATTCCAGTTACACTAAATCTGCATATTATATAAATATACATATTATTACGCAAATTCTTATCTATTTCGTGCCAGACCTTATGTGTACCGCTGCGCGCATCGCGGCAGTCGCTACGCGGGAAACGGAGAGATGTCGACGCCACAAAGACACTTTTCCGTTTACGTTAAAACGTTCTGGCAGCCTTTAAAAACGTGCTTCTAAAATTCCAAATTCAAATATGGTAAGTTATTATTATTTTTTATATATATTTTTTGTTACATAATAACTAGATGGCGCTGAATTTCGTTTTGAATTTTCTTAATAACAGTTTTTGTGTTGCATGAATGTCTATTCAGGTCTTTCTTCACGTAAACGACTACTTTCATTCAATGTTTAAGGTTTTTAACTAGTATTTTTTGTTTCCCAGTTTATATTTTAAGCGACATAAATATAAGAAGCCTATGTTATATAGTTGCTTGCAATATAAAAATATTTATTTTAATACAATGACTGGTGAACTTGACAAAAGTCTTCTTCTATTTCTTTATTTTTTTATTAAGTTAATTGTATTTCTTTTTTTTTTATATTTATAGAAATTAATTAGGTACATCAATAAAAGAACTTGCGCTTGAACAACTAAATAATCATTTATTCAAATAATTATGCTGACAACGGTATGTTGGGATGTATCTTCGCTTGATGGCTTTGTTTATGCGGCGTATTGTTTTGCTAGACATTGCCAACATTACCTTATCATTTCACAGCATTATTTGATGAGTGTGTTTACTCCAAGTGACCGCTAATAAATGTTGGCATACTTTTATTTAATTTTGATTTTCGTTACGTATAAAAGCATAAAACCGTTTAAAAATATGAACGAATTGTTTTGTGCTATTTAGGTAAAATTTCGACAACTTCATTAAAAACAGAGTTTAAAGCCTCGCGTTGTACGCCATAGTACTTGCATGTGTCAAGATAAACTTATATTTTATATATTGTATTTTTTTTGGTCTATTTTAACTTAAAAAAAATATAGGGGATATGCAGCGTCATATCACACATTTTTAATCTCAGATAAAAAACTGAAGTGACGGGAAGCTATTGAATATCCAGGGACCAATACCGTTGTGTTTAAAACAAATGTTAGTTTTGAGTAGGATTATCTTACACTTATATAATCTAAATCTTATACTTATATACATATATCGTATAAATATGTCTTAGAAATAGGATTCTCTAAACACTGAGCTGACACCGTGTAGATGAGGTTGAACTAATGGTACAGGATGTGGCTTTGACCTCATATATGTATATCGGTAGGTCTTATAAGTAATTGACAGGAAGAATAGTTTAGTGAATCACTCATTGTAATATTATGCTAGCTTGACTTGTTAAATAGTTAGAACTTGTTAATAGCTCGTTGTGGAATTCGCACAAATATATATCGACAGAGGCGAGTTTCAAAACTAATAAGACGTATGATTCATTACAAGTGAAAGTGTCATTTCTAATACATTAATCGCTCCATAAATAATAATTATAAATTAATTTACATGTCATTCATTATTTAAAGCAGTTTTTGCATTCATTTCCAATTAAAAATAATCATTGTTGATAAGAGAACATAATTACTTATAGACGTTTACATATTATATAATTTTTTTGATTAACCCCTTTTAAATTTATTAAAAATGTATGAACGCTACGAGTCGTTGTTATGTATGGTGTGGGCATAAAATGGTGGTAAATAAAATCTTTTCTTAGTGAACTCCATATCATTTTCTTAGTATACTGAATTCAAAATGACTATTTTTATTATTTATGGGATAGTAAGGCAAACGAGCAGGCGTGGTACCCGATGGAAAGCAATCAAGGTCGTAGCAGTTCATTCCACAAAGTGGATGTTTACAAAGTTTTTAGCAAACGCATTGTGTATGAATATATGAGAAATAAAATTTAATTTTTGCCGGGTTTTGTGACAATCGAATTTGGCGATAGGAAAATATTCCAAAAAATCTCTCCTATATAATTCTGTATCAGGTAGCGTTATCATATATTTTTATAAATGTTACTAACGTCACGATGAGTTATAAAAATATTTTTTTATAAACATTATTTTTTTTTTGACGTGATGTTTGGTAAGAATTTATAAAGGATCTGCTTTAGAACGTCGACATGCATTTGAGGTTATGTATGTACTGACCTGAGCGAAAATACAATAGAGCATTTAACGAGTTGAATGAAATAATCAGTGAGTAGCTCGAACAATAGTTAGTATCTAGCACGTATCTACTATGTTTTATTATGGGATAGGAAGGCAAACGAGCAGGCGTGTCACCTGATGAAAAGCAACCAACACCGCCCATAGACATCCGCAGCGCCACAAAGTGTTGCTATGGTAGGGAGATTGGGCCTCCGGAACTCAACCACTTACCGGACGAAGCGCGGTAGCTAAGCTATCACTCAGACGCCGGTTTTCTGCGGGAGTGTGGTACTTTCCCCGGGCGAGCCGGCCTATTTATGTTATAGACAAATAATATGCCATTATTGACAAAGTATTCGTTTGCAGCGTGATTCTATCACTAATCTACTATAGTAGCCAGTTCTTCATTTGGTTTTAACCAGCCAATATGGAAATATTTTTATTTGATATTAAATCGACATTTATGAACCAAATCTACATAATGTTTTAAACAGGGCAATATCATCATTTGCTGGTACTTATATTATTTTATATATGGTATGTATTTATTTATGTGTACCTATATATGTATAGCCCAATTCGATTATGATCAAAATGGGATATTTCAGCACGGGCCTACCTAGTGAGACCTTACTATACTCCAACCAATTTCACATCAAAACTGTTATAAATAAAATAAATAAATTGATTTAATTGATTGATTTGGTTCTGATGAACTCTTTTAGAAAAACTTTGACTTCTTCCGAATATTACACTAAAATTTAAAAAATGAATATGAAAATATGAAAAATGACTCTACACTCGTATTTATTGGTAATTCATGCAATTAAAAAAATACAGCTCGAGCTTTCAAGATGGCCGATGTATATATAGCTATCTCTTTTTTTATACCTCCTAATATGTCAACTAAAAGTAATGCAGGATATCACTCTAATTCTAAAGAAAATTGTGTTCTCCATGCTTATTGTTACTGCGGGGCTTGTATAATATAACTTATCTTTACGGATTATACAGTAGATCGAAAATTTTATTTGTAATCTAGTGGTAATTAAAGGTCCGGTATCTATCTAGGAACGTGGAAACTAACTACACACGAAGTGGTTCGCTTATAATATACATGATAAACTGAGTGGTCTCGAAACATTGTTAGTTGCATTAAGTGTTGAAAATCAACGTTTATCTGTAATGAAGTTCATTTAATAAAGTTTCATTAGTATAATAGTACATATGAAATGAAGTTCATTTAATAAAGTTTCATTAGTATATTAGTACATATGAAATGAAGTTCATTTAATAAAGTTTCATTAGTATATTAGTACATATGAAATAAAGTTCATTTAATACAGTTTCATTTAAGAATAAGTATCAACATTATTTATTTCATACATATCATCACGCCTATTTCCCGTAGAGATGGGCAAATAGCACAGATCTCCATCTTCTACGATCTCAGCACACTTTCTTTGCTTTATTCACACTCATCACTCTCTTTATACAAGCTCGCTGGTGAAGGGTTTATTTCAATGTTCAATTTAAAGGAATCTTTTCATTTACATGAACTTCCGGATTCGATCAATAGGAATACCTACTTCTAATTCACATATAAGTGTTTCGATCGATTGATTTATTTTTTATTGTACACCAGAAACAAACTTATACAATAATTATTATTAATAATAATAATATTGTGCTCGGCTAAGATCGTGAGAAGGTTATTTTCCTTAGATGCCTCAATCCTTCGTTGACTTGATTTATCCTCCCATGAAGAATTAATAAACCAAATAATAATATTATTATTATAAATTTTTTAATTGTAATAATATTGTTATTAAAAAAGAATTCTGTGAATAAAGGAGACATTATATTTATTTGTCAAACCAAACAGGTTTACCATTTTGTTTCCCTGACTGCCGAACTAGGGCGAACCCTGTATCCCCTTCTATGTCACATTTATATACATAGGTATTAGTTATATAATGCAAATTGAGTCACTGAATATGATATTACAAAAGAATATGAACCAAAAATAAAAACTATAAACAAATAAAGACTAAAAAGTAAGTAGTACAAAAAAAGCAAAAGTTTATAAAAAATATATTACAAATCACGAGTGGTATAAGTGTGTGTCCGTGTGTGTGTTGGATTTAATTGTATTTAATGCTACTAAATTAATATTTACATGATGTCAATTATATACCATCATATGTCTATTTGGATAGCCATTTGTGTATGAGTTTTTTACTGAACTATTATATTATTTATATACATACAAAGAGTGGTCATATTGTTAATAGAGATTTCTTCTAGACGTCTGCATTCTGACGACCAGCTGATGGCGATATCACGCTAAAACAAAGCTATTCGTAACTTATGCAAGATATGGACAGTCAAAAGTTTTACTTAGCTAAGATCCGCGACAAGCAAAACAATAACAGAAAATTAATAATGCGTGTTTTTCCGTTGGGTTTACTGGATTTATTTGGAACTTAAACCAAAAACTTACCGAAAATCGGCCATCAACTCTCCACCCACCAACCACTATACACAACGCCAAACACACACTGTCACTTTTCCATCTTATACACGACACGTGTTTCGCCCCAACACGAGGCATCTTCAGGTATAGTAGACTCTACGGAAGACAACCGAAAAGTGATTCGGTTGTCTTCCGTAGAGTCTACTATATGATGGCCGATTTTCGGTAAGTTTTTGGTTTAAGTTCCAAATAAATCCACTAAACCCAACGGAAAAACACGCATTATTATTTTTCTGTTATTGTTTTGCTTGTCGCGGATCTTAGCTAAGTAAAACTTTTGACTGTCCATATAGTGATGGATTTCCGCAAAGTAACGCCTGACTCCATTAATAATCTTAAAAAGGCTAGCATAGCCGTACTTATGCAAGATGTCTTGTGCGCCGGTCCCGCGTGATAATGTTCGGTAGAATTTTCTGGAATAAGCCTGAAGAAGACTCCATTACTATGATATGATGATATAGGTATATAATATGACAATGACTTACTATTTTACAATATATAGGGTGTTCGATGGCAGAATCAGATTATTTTCTGTAAATATTGCGGAAACATCCTGCCATCACTTCACGCACATGGTTTCAACATAATGATGCCACAACATACAATGCTAGAGAGACCATGGAGCTTCGTCCTGATTTCTTCCCTAACTAATTAATATCACCCATGTCGCAGAATTAACCCATATGGACTTGGGGGTACTTTAATAAACCATAAAAACTATGAATCAAACCCGACGATCATCTCAGCACTATATAAAACTATTGTCCGCGAGGTTAACGACTATCCTGGCGTCACTACTTCAGCGAGTGGCACAGAATACTGTGGCAAGATCCCAAGAGTGTACCACGTGAAGGTGTGCGTACAAATTATTTAATTTATTTATATTTATTTATATATAGTTTTTTTATTATTTATTTTTAAAAACCTAATTTTACCACCGGACGCGATCTCCACTCCAGCACTCGTCTGCTCCAACGATTGTCGGATCTTCGACAACCGTGACCAGCCCATTGCCAGTTTAGTTTGCTAATTCGAAAGGCTATGTCGGTGACTTTAGTTCTCTGGCGGATATGTTCGTTCCGAATCATATCTACCAGAAAAACTCCGATTATATAGCTTTATAGATTATAGAGCATAGTTCTCTCCGTAGCTCTCTGAGCGACTTTTGAGCTTGTGAAGCAGATGGACTGTCAAGGTCCACGTTTCGGCGCCGTATAACAACGTGTCAATTATGTAGAGTATATAAGAAAATGTAAATAATATATAGTTTTGGCGTAAATTGTAAAATAAGCCGCGCGTCAATTGTAAATGATTCGAAATGAAAATTTATTCTTCGAAGATATTTATTAATAGCCTGTATTATCTTTAGGAGAGGGCAAGTAATGTTCATTTCATTTAACTTTGTCCCGGAGATAAGAATACTTGAGTTCTGTCAACTGTTTGATCGGGATTGTTCCCACCATTCCGTGTGATAGTCAAGTGATTTAATACTGTTTGAAATTCTTAACTATTTTGTAATAGAAAAATTGATCAAAATCTGTGATAGTGAAATAGCAATTGCATTTCTCGAATAGTGTGCAAAGTTACATAGGTATTTATTTATTATATTTGTTATAATGATAAAACAGTTCAATAAAAACACTGTGCATGAACAATTGTTACGTCAAGAGAAGCTGCTCGAGTCGAAAAATAAGCAAACGCGGAATTCAAGCACTTCAATCGCTAGGAATGGTCAATGGCTTTCTCAGGTACGTACAATAATACTTCATGGTACTAAACAATATGTTTCTTTATTAATTCATAAAAATCTACATTTCTATCGCAATTGACATTTTTGTCTGTTAGTCTTATAGAACTACAGTTCGTTTGGTAGATCATATTATATATATGAAAACTATACCATGGTAGAAATAACAAGGTATTATTAGAAGTATGTCAAAAATGTTTTATTGTTTACTAAGACTACACTTGAAAAACGTTGCTGATTATATGAGTCTACAGATTATATTGGATTCAAATACGTTACTGTTTATTGAATAAAACTATCCATTTTTCAAGACTTCTGAATCACTATTGACTGAAGGCATCATCCACAAAAGTTACGTTTAATTTTCTATAAACCTGAACTGTAAAATGTGTCGTCATATATTGTAACTAAGAATTAAGAATCAATTCCACTATGCGAAATACAGCTTGCACTAGCGACTTCTGTCTGCGGTATCGAAAAGACTAACCTAAATAGCCATTTCCTACTATTTTTCAAACTATTTCATTTTAAAAAAAATCTGAATTTATTATTAATATTTTGAATTGAAATTTATTTTGTAAAATATATAAATCATTGTCTATATGATTATAGAGTGGAAGAGAGAAAATTTTTATTAAAGGAATTCTATTTTCTGCACTTTTGTTAAAAAACAGATCGTTGAATATTCTTTATAATTTTTTCTAATAATATTACATATATAATTAAATACACTGTCTAAATTTACAATTGTATACACTGCCTCCGATAGCCGTGATCGTCTAGTGGTTAGGACCCTACGTTGTGGCCGTAGTAACCCAGGTTCGAATCCTGGTCACGGCAGCGCTAAGCTGTCGCGGCGGAGGATTATTTTTATTTTTTTAAATGCCCTTAATTTCATTTTCTCTCGTACAGTGTAAAAATTTTAAAATGCTATATTTTTTCAGTTGTGTTATAACTGAAGAAATGGCATTGTAAAAGTTTATTAGACTAAAAGATTAGAAGAAAATGATATATATTATATTTATATCATTACCTTTACAATTATCTTAAATTTATGTCGTTTACAATATAATAATTCAGTTTACAAATTTAAGATGTCAGCTGTTATCAAAATGATTAATAAGATCAAAGGTGTGATATGATGATTTAGTTTGTGTATCAATTGAGTAAATAAAGTCATAAGTGTTATCATAAGTGTCGATAACAGACAGCAGTTCTGTAGTATTAACATTTTGGAACATAGTTTATGAATAAAATGGAACGTGCGTGCACCTATAGTCACACGGTTTAAATAAAATCGTATTCGTAAAAGAATATTAAGAGTATAATAGTAATAAATTATTTATTATAATTTAAAGTAGGTACCGCTTTTTATCGTCAGCCATTTTGTTTTGTGTTTTTTATTTTGAGTTTACGTGAGGTTATGTCAATGACTAATTAAATCGTTCAGCCGTCACAAAAAGAGTGTGCACAATTATTTTAGGATATGTTTGAAATGATATCAGTGATTCAATATTAATTTTAAAGATTCCATATTGACAATTTATAATATTATTCTCAAAAAACTAAACATATGTTAGCTGAAGAAGCAATGGAAGCTCAAAAGAATGGAGTTTTTGTAAGTAAAATATTGAATAATTTTATGCTAAGAAGAAGCGACTATATGCATATACGTCATGTTCTTAAGAAACCCTTCTAAGCCGGTCAAAGGGCCAAAGCTAAGCTAATATTTACTATAGTGTTTATTAAATTAAAAACAAAACGGTATTTTAATGTCACATATCTACAAATTAAATACAAATATCTTAACAAAATAATAACATTATATTAAAACGTTCACATTAATGTTGTTGTTACTCGATAAAATGGTGGTGACCTTACTAAAACTTGCTTGGAATTAAAATCAGTTACACGGATTCATAACTTTATATTCTAGATCGAGATTTTATAAGAATAAATATTAAATAAAAACACAATGTCATTATTATAAATTATGCTAAAAGTACTAATGAATAAATATCGTTTGATAAAAACAATAAAAATGTACTTTTCAGCATTCTTACAAAAATATCTAAGCCTTTTACGTCATCACATAGTAGGACGCTTCAGTTCAGAATAGATAGTAGTAATATTTGATACGCAGGTGCTGTAATTTATGCCAAAATCTATGTTGGTGTATTTTTTTCTGTGTCATTTGCATTTCAGTTGTTATAGTTGTATAAACAGTAAACTTCTATGTTATTCAGGCAAAACTGAACAGTTAGGTCATCGCTATACATATTTTTGATACATAAAATAACTCTTATTGTTTGAATATTTCTTTAATTTACTGTAATTAAAAAAAGGTATAAACATATAACTCACATGGTCAATAATAAACTTAATATAAATGTACCATAACTCATTGCTTGAAGTGTTTACAAACCGTTGCGGGCTTCGTTTACTTTCCGTATAGGTAGGTATACCCCAAGTACAGATAAGGTTTTATTGATAGGTAGTTCCTTTTCCGTCAAGCTCTATTTACGTCATTACTTGCGCAGAGGCAGAGGTTTAAAAATCCAATATTTCTTAGAAAAAAGCTTGCCTATAGTGCCTTAGGAGAAACGGTTAGAAAAATGCTACGAAATAAATCGTATGCGTGTATGTTAATATGAAATAAAGCCAATTTAAAATGCCAATTTTACACAGGAAATTAATAAAAGTTTAATTAATTAATTAATAACAGTTCCCTGTTAGAAATTTGGCTTTAGTCACAAAATAAAGGTTTCCAATTGACTCGATACTGGCAGAATACACTGATTGGTTGCCTTATGAGGGTCGCAATTAGGGATATCAGATTGGTTTGTATTCTCAGGTAGACTGTACTGACCATCTACTGCTATTTTCTTCTATAGTCGTCTCATACAACATCTATGGAAAGAAATACACAGGAAATGATTATACTCAATTTTATTCTGTATCACATTTCTGTTTAGACATAAAGCTTTAACTTACGATATGAAGGTTTCATTATAGACAGTAAGTAAATAACAGGAGGCGCAAGCTTCCTGCCGCAATAGATAAAACGAGGTGTGATAATGAAAATCAAGGACAGTTCTGGTTTTTATTGAAACTAGTAAGTGTTTTATATTTTGAATTCCGTATTCCTAATCTATTCAAATGGTCTCAATCAAAGGTCAAGGTCCACGGCGAATTATAATATTAAAGAATCCATTATATGATACATTAGGACCATCCATTCATTATATCACACCTTTAAGGGGAAGGATGGCTGGACGACTTTGTGACGTTACACGTAAAGTGCTAAAACTATGCTTCAACTCCAACGAAAATCTTCAAAATGGTACCAATTCTATTTTCATATTTATGAAAATATATAAATAATTGCTGTTTTAATTTCATATTTTTTTAATGTAATATGCCAAATTATTCACACATCAGGGATGAGGGTCACACAAATGTCACAAAGACGGGGTTCCAAAAATTATGAAATTTGTGAAACTGCCATCTAGCGGTATCTTCTTGTCATCTTTTGCTATTATCACCGTAGTCAATATTTTTAGTAAAATTATTCACTAAGACTAACTTAGAATCAAACTGTAAAATTGTTTATGTGCAAAAAACAGCGTATAATTTTCAATCAAATCCAAGGCGACATCTGTGAAGTAGTAGGAACATCAATGAAGTTATTATGCACAATCCTTGAGAGCGCTTACTTGTTGTTTTTGTTTATTGTTATAATATAAGAACAAATTGAAATAATATAAAAACAAATTTAAATATAATATCATAAAAAATTTAAACATATTTATTTAGCAATGTTTTACAATAAATTTTTGAAACTATGATATATATTTATTAAAATACATTAACATTTTTGTTTATATAAAAATGTCATAAAGGCCGGCAACATACTTGCGATGCCTACGATGTTGTGAATGTCTTTAGGCGGCGTTGATAGCTTTCCATCCGGTAATACGCTTGCTCGTTTATTTTTTTATCCCATAAAAAATGTGAAGAGATTATAAACATCGTGACTGATCAAGATATGTCTGAGATAATTTTTCTTAATTTTTCAATTTAGTTTAGGGAAGCAATATTTAGCTCTTTTTTCTGTACTTTCCCTTATACCCTGTTATTCAATTTATTTTTTTGTTTATATTGAATATCTTTTCACCGCTAGATGGCAGTAGATGCTAATACTTTAATGGACTAAATATGATGATTTAAATTTAACCTTGAGACATTAAGAAATTACGCGCACCGTGTAATAAAAATTTATTTGTTAATAAAAACAAAGCACCAGTTAATTTATGTAAATTGTTAGAATAACGACAACTTAATTGTCTTTGTTCTTCGTTGTCATACTTTTTTCGACCTATCTAAATAACTATTATTTTCCTGTGATTCTCAATTAGATAGGTACCATGTTTATTTAATATAAATTAAAAATAATTTATTTTTATACTTGCGATTTTACTATTTTGAAAACCACTGGTTTTAACGGTTTCTTTTTCATATGTTTACATTGTAATTAAAACTAACTAACTAAATTTTGTTTACTAAATAAATTTAATATTAAATATTATTGAATGTTTATATTAATATATAATTATATATAAACATTATATTATAATATTTAATAATTTATTGTTTGCAAAGTTCTTTTTGTTTTAATATAATAATGGAAATCGCTTGGAAACGTTATTTTATTCATCGTATTAAGTTGGTTTGTTTTATTAACAAAATCTGATTCTAGAATGCACCAAAGTATCAAATAATGTAAATAGGTGATATCATCTATCTTATGTCGCCTCTTTGTAAAGGCATCGCTGCTACTTTATCAATAACTAGATTTATAAATTGGGTTGACAATGGGTGTCTCACATTTATCTTTATGAGTGAATAAGTTTTGGGCGCGTCTTCCGGCACTTTAAGTGGCATCTAGGCCCACCAATCTTTTTTTTTTAATAATTTACTATAAAGGATTTTGCCGCTAACAGGATTGTCAACTTTATAAATGGAATGAGAAAAAGGTTGACGGAAATATCCTTACTTTGCCAACATCACTTTGCCGTGAAGCAGGTGGAATACTATTGCGTGCAGAGTCATATACCTCGAACCGGTAACACTTCTGATCGTGATTGGCTTGTGTCAATTTATACAAAGCTTTATTTCAATTCATTTTCATTTAATAAATCCAACCATAATATTCAATCAATTGCTGGACCTTCCTCACAAGTGAGGGCCGTTGCAATCCCCATGCTTGAAAGGCGTTTTGGGGATCACCGAATTCTTTTTATCACTTAAGAAGACGCTGTTGCTCTTTCATTGGTATTGACTCTATGGTCGCCTCTTGCGACATCCACAGGAACATTTGTTCCCGATCCCCCCTCTCTATACACGGCAGTATTTGATTTAGGAGAGAATATTTATTTATATATTCTCTTTCTTCTATACTCTGTTTACTAGAACTAATGTCAATAATGACTGAACCTATTTTGACAGGACCTGAAAAATAGTGAAATGTGTAAGAATCATTTCGATTATTTTTCAAACCGAATGTTTTGTGATTCTTACTAATATTCTTCTGAGTTTCACCGAATTGGTCTTAATTTAACATAATAAAATATTTTCGAGTGATAACGTGTAAATTTAATTTATATCATTTGCAAATATGTATTTATATAAAAAGTTACATTATATTTAAGTTTCTCTTGTAGACAAATTTATAAAGTAATATTTATCTGTATAAATAAAAAAATTAATAGTGTAACTATATTTATAATATTTAAATAAAAATATTAAAATCGGTCACACCTTAACCAAATTGCTGAAGTTTTTAAGAAAGGCCAGGTCAAGATTACCTTTAAGCGGCGAGCTTGCATGAGGAGAGAAATGAGTGTGGGGTAAGCAAGGAAAGTATGCCGAGACCGTAGCAGATGGAGATCTGTAGTCTCTGCCTACCCCTACGGGAGACAGGCGTTACGATATGTATATGTATGGTTTCTAGCTCAAAATCCTGCATTTGTGAGTAATAAAATTAGATAAGAAGTATCTAATTTTATTTATTTTTTACACGGCAACACTAATCTACAACCAAATCGAAATATTTAAAAGATCGGAAAATACCATGGTTATCGACCCTGAGAAACCGGTTTGTTAGTTTTAGTATTTTTTTGATGGGTGGGATATTTTTTTACATTAACCGTAAACTGTTATTCGTTGCATAACATTCCTAATTATGATGTTGCTTTATTTCTTCAACAAAACAAGTGGGTTCTGGTCGTTAAAATTATAATTAAGCTTTTAAGAATTCGAGGTATGGTAGTTTTCGATTCATAAATGTGACACATTTAAATATTATGTTTTAATCAATGAGATTTTTATTTTTCGGTCACTATCAATAACAATATAGCCGTACAGTCATGAGACATGGCCACCCACAAAATTGAGAGGCGTTACTGTAATACCCACGCTTGGCGTAGGTCTGTGATGATTGCAGATTAGATTTATTCTCAGATGGACGTCCCTGCATATTTATTGGTATTAGCTCCCATAGACTCCTCCTACAACACCCACGGGAAGAATTGGAGTGATCGTGTATTATGCCGCGAGCTATACGGCACCGTCTGATGTTCATTTCTTTAAAAATAGATTTTTATTGCCTCATCGAAGTAAATAAAGATACTTGATAATTGTTTGTGATATACGAATGACGTAATTTACAATTAAATTAGTCCTTTATAAGGATCGTTTATATCTTTATCTTTTCATCACTTATAGCTCAATGTCTGAAGACGAAAGTCTTCTGCCAGTCTTCTCCTGTCTGTACTCAAATTATGGTGCTGCAGTCAAATCCAAAATCACTCAGAGATTCTTTGCTGGGTAGGATTTGGAAGGGAAAAATCTACCGGAGAACCAAAGTCTTCGAGTTAGGAAACGAAGGTTTCAATGGCCTGGCCACGTTTGTGGAGAAAAATGCAGTTCGGGATACCGCTGGTTAGTAGAAATGACGATTTGCGAAGAAAGTGAATACCTATGAGCCGAAGATCGGACTACGTTTTACGACTTGTGAGAGGCCTATGTCAGTGGATTTCCGCAGACTATTAATAATGATGATAATGATATTTTTAAATATTACTATCATTAATGCGTCAACTATATGCTTTATTGCCTTCAAAATAAAGGCTGTTCACCTTTATTCCCATTGTATTACGATTACGGCCTATATCAAAACTAGCAAGTAGTAAGTACTTTTGCGGTTTCTCTTCCGTTTTCAAGGATTCCTTACAAATGCCCGCATCGTGGCTGGCAATTGTGATGGAATATTTTGTATCAATGGTTCATTGGACAATAAAGAAGACCTTCCTTGATATGATGTCGGATTTAGTTAATGTTAAGCAGATTTTGGAATAAATAATACGGACAATGATGATATGGGACATCGAACCTAAGACCCTTAAACTATCCGGTTACACCGTATTACGAGATTATAAGGGTTAGACATAAAAATATAGATAAATATATCTACATATTACAGTATTACGTAATAAGAATGGGTCATTTATTACATGTCAACTTTATTACGATTTATTCATAATAAAATTAGCATTTATAAATAAGGCAGGGATAAATAATAATAAAAATAAAATAAAATAAAAAATGTGTAAAAAGAAGTAATATATGTTAGTTAAATCCAATGTATTAGGGTAAATACTAAATTAAAAATAACTAAATTACAGATGGAATCAGTGTAGTTGTTGCTAAATTAAGGAAATTGCAAGAAATTATTTTTAAAATATTCCATACACTGTCACACTTTGATTTTTTGCCTTTTTGTTTTTGGGAGAATGCACTAACCGTTGGGTTAGCTTATCCCAAGCGTATTGGTGGGATATCCAGAATTAGAAAAAAATACTTGTAGGTCATACATGTATACTGACCCGGGAATTGAGCTTTTGGTCAATGTATATAAAACTGTCAAAAATCGATGTATGATATAGACGCAAAAAAACGATAACGCTGTAAATGACACAAATTTCAAATTTTTTTTTTATTGTATTTGTGCATTTTGATGCATCAGAAAAAAACACTGCGTCGAATGGTCCACGTCTCAAAGCTCTACGACCAATAGAAAATTTAATACAGCGCATTTACATTTTTTTTAGAATTTTTAATATATTTTTGGCTGTGGTGATAAGTTTTCATTTTGAGTTTTACTGATGATAGAATAAAATCATTTTTTGTTGTCATTTATTTTTTATTTATTTATTAATATATTTTTAATTATTTTTTATTTTACGATTATATTTTTGAATTAAAATATAACCGTAAAATAAAAATAAACCGTAAAATAAATTTGCAATAATAATCCCATCAATCGAAATAGCCGCAAAAATCCACGGCTGGACTATGTCCTCTTTCAAGTTGGACAAGTAAATGTTTTAAATATAGTATATATTGTTTCAAAATATAGTATGTATAGTATAGTAATTAAGTGAAATTGAGTGCGTCTTGCCATCAGACTTAAAAGTTTGGCGAGTATATTACAAGTATAAATAGGTTTGTAATATTTTTAAAAAATAAAAAATATTATTTTTTAAAAAAATAAATTTTTGTGGTCACGTTATATGCCGAGTACCAAAGAACGATAAAAGTAATAAAAATTTGATAAATTAGGGTATGTGGTGTTCACATCAGAAATGATACAACGCAAATGTGTATATGATGTGATGTTTATTAGCATTTTACGAACAACGCACTGTAGCAAAATAGGAACGTGTGAAATAACAATAACTTTAATTTCGATACTAATGGGATTTGGCGCACACTAATGAGGCTAACATAGTTCGAGGTGTCACTGTTACCTTTGAGTAGATCTTGTTAGTTAAACTTATTTTATACGGCCACGAATTGGATACACCTGTGACTGCCCCCCTCCATTCGAACTACGCGTCGAAATGATCCGATTCGGGGATTAAAGTTCTCAGGCTTCGCGTCGTTCCACATGTCGAAATTTCATCCAAGGTTTATGCACGGGTGATCAGGAGCGAGGTCGTCGCGGGCCGGCGCGGGCCTTCGGGGCAGGCTCCGGCAGTGTGCGCACCACGACCGCCCGGCCGCAGTCGCAGCCATGCGGGATGCAGAGCCCCCGCTGTCCCCGCCCTCACCCGCTCCCGCTTCCGCGCCCTCTCCCGCGCCGTCCCGCCTCCGCCGTACGCTGCACACACTGCGCTCGCCGTTTCGCTCCGGCTCGCCCTTCCACATTGTATCTATCAAACGCCCGGGCTTCGCTAAGTCCTCCGCCTCAGACGGCGATATCGCGCGCGGTGAACGCACGATGCGTAAGAAAAACAAAAAACAACGCGCCGACGCGTCGAGTGACGCTTCGCACAGCACCGACAGCTCGCCGAGCATCGACAAAAAGAAAAAGGAGGGTTTCATACGCCGTATGGGAACTATCGGTAAGAAACGAGCCGAAGAATCTGCATCACCGCCCTGCCAGTCGGAGGACTCTGCACCCGCTCCCACAGATTCAAAGAGCACGAGGCCAGCATCAACCCAGCCAGATGAGGTCGGCCCCTCTACGTCGCAGACAACAGAAACAATTCCGCCATCGTCCCAATCACAAGAAGATTTTAGTTACTCGCCATCGCAATCAAATGAAATCGAGTACGAGTCAGCTGTACAAAGTGTCGATCTTTCAAGCAATTCCAGCTCGATGCCCGCTTCTGACTCGCTGACAGTGTTGCCAGAGCCAAACGTGAGTCCCATTGCGGTGGAGCATGCAGTCGCAACGCGTCCATTCGCGAAAGCGGCTTGGAAGCGCAAAACGAAGCCGCCTGAGATGCCCAGGCCGGTGGAAGAACGCAGTCCCGGGAGCGCTCTAAGGCGGCGTATTACTTTTGTGGCGCAGACCTCTACGTATCTCTCGGAAGAGCACGACGACGACGACGACGACGAGGAGGGGGCCGGGGGCGAGGTGGGGTCGCTGGAGGAGGCGGTGGCGCTAGCTCGCGCGCGGCTTGCGAGCGCGCACTCACCCTCGCAGCCGCACTCACGCGACATCGACGAAACCGAGGAGGAGGGGCTCGCGGACACGATGCCAGCGTACGGAGACCTCATCGAGCCGGAGAGCAAGGCTGGGAACGGCGGACCGGTAAGTGTCTGGGTGTGTGTGCGCGGGCCGCGTCAGTAGGCGATGGCCCCTTGTGCGATGCGCGCGCGCCATGACCTTCGAAGAAACAGCTGACGAGTGCTACTTGACGGTGTGCGAGTGTTGCGGCTTCAGCACTGAGACGTCGCTCTTCATTCCTGTACGTTTCATATCACGGTAGTTTACGGACGCCGCCCGACGCAATGCCCTTCGTGAGTACACGTCGTCAAGCTTGCCTGCCCGCGTGCTTAGCATTTGTTTTCATTTTGAAACATTATATGCCCGTATTAGAGCGTCTTGTTTATCCTTGTGTTTTAGTATAGCTGAGGATAGTCTATATATACCCTACTTATATAGTTATGGATTACGCCTAACTATAAAGTTATGCATTGTGATATTTTATAATAGTGTTGTTTTTGCTATCATGCCGCGATGTTTAAATCCAAGTTCATTTTCGTTTTGAAAATAGTTTAACAAATCAAGGGACAGTAATCAATCACTTCCCATGTTTAAGTTTTACATCGGGGTTAAATAAAAGCAACAGAAATATTCAAATTACAGTTTAATAATCTGTAAATAATTTTGCACTTTATCAGTTGCCATTATAATTAAAAATAACGTTTACTCATTAAATTATTGTGTTTTTAACAAAAAAATACCGAAAATATATTTTAGAACTAAAAGAATGAAAACGATGCACGTTTCTTATCATTAATTTATTTACATTTGGACTTAAACGTTCTTTTTCTACCCTAAAAATTTTATCTGCTTCTTTTAGCTTTATTATCATTATTTAAATGAAATTTTCCTCACAGCATTTTTATTACATACGTAAAAGTTTCAACTATGTAACTTTTACGAATAAAAATATTTTATTTTTCTTGCTTTCGAATAAAAAGTGGCTTGTCTTGTCTAGAAAAAGTGAATTTATTAAACTTTTAATATATTATATATAGTATTGAACAAAATCAACATTTGTCTATGGAATATTTCAAAACGCTAACATTTCACCGCTATATTGTCTATGAAAACGCTTTTAAAAGGAGTACTTGATGTTTTTATCGTTGCGTTTATTTATTTATACATTGGAAATTTATTTTATATTTTAGAAATGTCTACACAACTAACTCGAAATGGGTATTTAATACATAAAACATTACAGGGCCTATCATATACACATACTTCTTACTAAGCGTACAGATTGTCATAAAGTCAAATATAATATTTTTTATTTGATCATTGATTATGCTGCCATATAAAATATAACTATAATTGTAATTTAATTTTAAAACAGATTTAAAAAAAAACACGTGGATTATTTAATTATGTATATATTTTTGTTAAATTATTGAGCTATGAATTTGGTATAAGCATACGAAGCAACCCGAGAAACTTGATTTTGATATATACTGTTTAATTCTATGTTTTTAAAATATATGGGTACGATGTCAAATTTCCATTTGACCATAAATAATTTTAACCAGTTTTAACTACGATATTTATCTTCTTACAAAATTCTCGAAATAAATATTTTTAACTGTTGAATAGTTTATATATATTCTCGCACGGTAGACCAAAGTCACAAAAGATTGTCTCGGCCTCTCTTTTTGGTGTATTTTTTTAGTTGTGACTGGTATTGCCGTCTCATTAGGCTTACATAATATTTTCTTCATATACACAAAGTTATTAATACAATATACTCACCAGGACAGATTACTTTGACTAGTACCGAAAATTAACGTCAATAAATTGACATTTTATTATTTATGTTTAGAGTATATACAATAAAATTCAAGGTAATGAAATATTTTGTTGTAAAAAATTGTTGTAATCGTGTGAACGTGACATTATTTATTAGGCATTATAGTATAACTATGAAATCAAAAACCTGTTTTGGAAACACGTTGTTATTTTATAGTATTTTTTGAAAACCACGACGATTTTCTCGACTATGTTGCTTCGACACATCGTTTTTAATGGGGTTATTTTTCGAAATAAACTCTTGTTACTAATGAGAAACGGTATAAATAGTGCTTGAATGATTTTTAATGATATTTAAATTCTATGAATTTTTTTACTTCCTCCACCCTAATGATACACATTAACTTATATAGTGGATGAATTTTACTAATACAGTCCAATTACAACTTTGCTTCCACAAATTGCAATATCCTACGTATCTACTTTGGATTTGTTCACCTTGACTTTTGCATGCACGTTCTAATATGCTATTAGATACCTATATTTGTTTGTTAAAAAGTATCGGAAAAAAGTATCGTTTGTTCTATTAGAATGAGGTCATTTAAAAGACATAACCTATGTGACCATTATAGTTTTTGTTTTGTTTGACATATTAAATTCTTCGTATACCATATAAATAGTTCTTATATTTATTATTAATTTATATCTCAGTTTGCTGTTTAATTGCCGGTACAGAATTAGGAAACTCCATGAATAAATATATGTGTGGTCTATAGTTATTTGTTCGTAATCTGGTTAACTGGTTCGTAGCTGTCAATTCATTGGACGAGCGTGGTATTGGTTAATGTTCGTTTCTCCGGAAATGGGAAGCCGTGCTAAGCAGTGTGACATATATGGGCTGAGGAAAAAAATCATTCCCGTGGGTATTGTTTCTGTGTTCCAAATCATATCTACCAGAGATGCTCTGAACAATGTCCTTTCTATAGCTCTTTTAGCGGTTTTCAACTTGTGACTTTAATAACTTGACTACTATGACTTGACTTGACGATGTGTTTTAGTTCTGAACCAACATTACGAATATCTCATTTCGGTCGATACGTAAAGATTTTTTTAATAAGTCGAGTACCTACATTATAATTCGGATTCTTGAAGAAATTTGTTATTATAATCAAAGACGGTCAAGGAAAGAATTTACACGGTCTCTAACAGACATACCAACTATGTATAATATATGTATAATAAATATTTAAATTTATTAAATTATATAGCGGTTCAATAGTGAAATAACTACTGAATTCCTTGGTGATTCTTATCATTATAAAGTTTGTCTTATTTACGCATTACATTTTGAAAGATTAGATTTCTTCACTACTACTAGTATGTCTGCCTTGAAAATATTTACTTATTCTACGAGTAAGTCAACGGTGCGGAGCCATTTTTTCCAAAGCATTCTAATTTATTAAAAAATTGGGTTACCTCGTTACATATTTTTATCTGTGCAACGAAAGAATAAATACCGTGTGTAAACGATGTGAATCTTTCGAAGGGTCAAATCAGCAGACATCTGAAATCTGAAACAAGCACCTATTGTCAATTTGTCATATGAAATGCTCGAGTCTTATTTGTGAAACGAATATTTAATTTATTCATTGTCCTTATATAAAAAAAAAACTATATCATATTTTTACTGTACCTACCAATATTTTCTAACCTAAATTAATTATTGAAGGAAACAAAATTAATATATTAATTTTTCTCATTAGTTTTTTAACTTACATAGTTTCATGTCTTATCATAATTTAATTTTGTATAAATGAGTCGCAAATTAAAACCATATTTAAAATAATTTATTGACTTAGTGAAATAATATAATGGTTGCTAAGCAACCATGTAATATTTTTTTTTCTTTTCTTTGACGGCAATTAGTTATAACTATAATGCCAGTGTCAATTAAACTACAATAATATCAAATCTTTTGAAATGTAACTAGTCTAATGTTATATTACGTCTTGATAAAATGGTGGTTATTTTACCAAAACCTTCTATGGAGTTTTTCGATCAACTTAAAAAGTCACAATACATGCATTTATTTCATATCACTTCACTTATACACCTAAATCAAACTGTATTGTATAATACCCGACCATAATTAAACAATATAACTAATAATAATAATAAATTATAAAAATGAAATAAATATACAACGTCTCTGATGTAAATTGTCGGGAAAAGTCCGTAATATGTTAAACGTTTCATATTCAGTTCTATAGTTCACAGATTACATATATTCATTTCACGGTTATAAATTAACCAATAATATCACAAAAAACGTAGCGATGTAAAAAAATCTGATAACACTTCCAGTATTATTAGAGAGCAAGAAAGAGAGGGAAAATACGTTGAGCGAAAAAGAAATATAAAAATCTGACATTATCTTTATGTCATTGATATTTTTTATATTCAATGCATTCATGTGTCTTAGAGTTCTGCGGTCAGGTAGTAAAATTTTGCAGGTAATAAAATTGCTGTTAGACACAGATTCGAAAGTTGCTATTAGTAAATAAACGGATGATACACATTAACGGATATCTCAGTTTCGTTTTTATTATAATTATCTCATACTATCATATGTATAAATACTATCTACTTATACCTACTTTAGCGTATACCTACTTTACTGTGTAAGTAAAGAAAATCAAAGGAATTTTTGTATCTTAAGAAAATATGCATGTACATAAGTTCCTTATATAACCTATACGTTTTAAATTTTTTTTTATATATTTGTGTTGCATTTATAATTTTTTTTATTGGATAGGAGGGTAAACGAGCAAGCGTGTCGCCTGATGGAAAGCAATCAACGCCGCCCATAGACAACCGCGACACCGCAGGAGTCACGAAAGCGTTGCCGGCCGGCGGAATATTAATTGCCACCACCGTTTCGACGATTGCAACTTTGGTGTAATCTTACCTCAATGATAAAAAATAACATATAGTAATAAGTGTCTTGGTAAAAAATGATGTGACCCACCAAACATATTTTCCGATGGACACAACAATCCTACCAGTATTAACAGCTTTACTGATAAGATAGCGTATCTTACATAATATAATACTATAATAGTGTTTAGAGCGAAATTCTCAAAATACATTAATCATTTCTTCATAATTAAGTCATTTAGATGAACTTAATAATTGCTTGTTATTTGTTTAAATGACTTATTTTGTTAATAGACAGTTAGTGCCTAACGTTTCACATGGCCAGTATTTGATTTATCTTTGGCCATTTATATAGAGTACCTACTTTGCTTGTTTTCATTCTTGATTTAAAGCCGTCGAAATACGGCCATTTCGCTGTATATACGAATGACGCCAATGTATGTACGACAGTGAAGTGGTTTTTTGTTTTTATATTGTATGTATTTTTTATGACTTTTTATTTTATATTTATTAATTCTCGCTTTTATCAGTGTTGTTGTATAATTCGGGTATTGTGTTGTTAGAATGCAAAAGTGAAGATAAATAGAGAAATCGCTTTATAAACGCTTTTTAAATAGACTCCAATCATCCATATCGAGTTTTAATGAAGCGGCCATTTTATTCTATATTCATTATAAACTACTTTTAATTATTTTATCTGGCATAAAATATAATGTGATAAAATTAAAGTTAAAAGGATTTAACAAAGAAAAAATATATTATATATACCTCTATATACACTTAACTCAAGATATATTTGTTATGTATTCTACAAATTAGTTTCGCACCGTAAGTGTTTGTTAATCATGGATATTTTTCTTTAATTAAATACATTCATCATCATCATACATCAGTCCATCATCATCAAAACAAACACGTTCAATCCGATCCTCCTTTTTTTGTTAAACTATCGTCAACAGCTTCCTTTTACACAATTGTGCTATAGCCGGAGGAGTCAAAGAACTAATTGCAAAACAACTATGAGCGTTCTGTCACTTCCGCTATCAAATCGCACATATATGTATCTTTTATCGCTTATTTATTTATTCAGTAGATTTTGAAATTCGGATATGCATTATTAACTTTGTTTATTAACAGAACATAAAGTAACTAAATCAGGTTTTTAAGATTATTTCGTTTATAAAGTGGCAATAATCTAATTTGTGTCATGCATATTCTACATTTACAGTTTTGATACAATTAAACGTGTAGTACGCGAGAATAATCTGCTTCCATCTCTGTTGGTACTCAGCCTGATTTCGTTAAAAATTTTCATGTCATAGCTATTTTGACGCTTGGTCCATTTTGTTAGGTTGCGCTCCCTGGGCCTTCCAATTTTAAACGTGTACGTCCTACATTCTCCTTACATATTATTGTATAAAATAACTATACAAAATTTATATTAATTATAAAAGTGATGTAATTATATTAGTTAAAAAAGTGATGATCATTAGTTTCAAATGTGACGCACCACATTCCGACATGTTTTAAATGAAGATCATTAATTAGAAATTATTCAAATAATTATAAAACGATTGTATTTAATGATTCTTAATCTTTAAAAAGATAATAATTAGTTCTACGACTTTTAGTTATTATCATTTTACACCATTAACTTATTTAAATAGAAATCTTTATTAACAGGAAGTTATTATCTTAGAAGTTATTTCTTTTCAGTTAAAGCGTCGACAAATTAATAAACCGGACACACAATTTGATAAACAGTTCAGTTTTACTCAAGTGTATTAAAATATTTCATTTTTAACGCGTGAGAAATCTGTTGTGTTTTTACGAGACATATCGACACAAAAAGCGAAAACGCTGTAAATGACACAGATGTCAACAAATAAATTATTGCATATTTGGATCAGAAAAAATAATACGTCGATTCATGCGTCGTGAGTCTCACAGTTCTACGACCAATTTATTACGAAAAATATAACTTAAATCATGTATTAAAAATATAGGAAGTGCAAGCATAATCATATAATTAATATTTTTTAACCTCAAAGATGCATAAATAGTGATTGTATTTAATGTAAATTTTATTTCAATACTTGGTGTTGATGGTAAAATAAAACATCTCCTATCCAATGGTACAATAAAGTGAAATAACAAAAAAATTACATAAGGTGTCAAAAAGAAAGCTACTATCTAGCTTAGTTTTTTTAATAATTTGAAATCTATATATTTATATAAAAATGAGCTGTTTGTTAGTCCCGCTTAATTTCAAAAGCGACTCAGTAGATTTGAAAAATTTTTTTTCATTTTGTTCGCTGTAATACAGGGAAGGTTAATGAATAAAAAATATATAAGCAAAATCTAAAAGAAGAGTGGGAAAAACGAAAAATTTAAATTTGCCAATTTTATACTTCCAATTCAAAGTTAATAAATGGCGTTCGTGACGGCTTTATAGTCTAACTGACAAACTGTGTGTAGTGTGTGTGAGTGTATACAAAACTGTGCACACAAAATAAACGTTTGTGTGATTTTGAAACGTTTATTGCATATTAAATTGTTTTTTCGGGAAAAAGAAAGGTAAGAATAGTCTTGATTAAAGTGAACCAGCAGGTTGATTGCGATGAATTGAAATTGGAAGATTTATTATGATCTATAATCGCTAATCAAAAGTTATAATTACATATATTGTAGATGAAACGAAGTTCACCGAGTCATCAAGTTCATATAAATAAAATTATTTAAATTGTCATACAATTATCACATGTATTCCGTAGATATGAATATAAATAAATAATTTAGAATATTATGATTTTCACAACATTTCTGGAGAATCCACGTGGATTAACTATAGTGGTGTCCCTCCAAACCAGACTAGACTGAGGTCACCGTTGATCCGTGAACGGTGTAACTGGAAACCGAGTCTAGGCTTACCGCGGTCGACGCTTGTGCAATGACTATTCGACTGTCATTATACCGTTCACTATCTATATGTTGTGCTTTTCTAGAGACCACAGATATGTATCATGACGCGCCGTTACTAGTGATTTCCCTTCATCTCATAATTTCAAGGTTATATAAAAAGTTTTTACAATAAAAAGTAGTCTTGTATTATACTTTTAAAGTCCTACATTTTTTGTACAAACCCCGTTAAAATTTGTTAGGACATTACCCAGATTAGCCCGAATTCATAAAAAATAAAAAACAAATTAAATGCCACTACCACGAATAAACATGCCACAATATTCGTAAAATAAAAAAGGTAAGAAATAATTATCACTCGAAATCGATACAGTGCTGGAAAACCTTGTGTTCCAATACCATCTCTTTGACGAATGTTAGTTTTCTTCAACAGAACTAAGCCTAACAAGAATTTCAGCTACAGTGATTTGGAATATTTCAGTAACATTGTATAATTTAAAACTCTTCTACTTCTTATTTTTTTAATGGCAACCAGTTACAACTATTATGCCAGTGACGAGTAAAATACGTCAACATCAAATTGTCACTGATGTAAGTTGACGGGAAAAGTCCAATTTAAAACTCTCCTTAGTTTGTCAATATAGCATAGTGATTTAATGTAGTGACAACTGAAATGTGTTTGCGAAACCCAAGGTCGCGCTACTTTCAAACTAAAGTTACATCGATGTAATAAAATAACAATGTTGAAAACTAAGACAGTTTAGTGGATAAGGTTTTGTAACTTTAGTTCTCACTCTCCGGAAATCCATTATTCAAATGGACAATCCATTATTTTTTCTAAGATTTCTGCCATTGCTACAATCCGCCAAAACCAATCGTGTGATCCGAATCGTCGATGACCAAAATCTCACCGATCGGCTTGATTCTCTAGCGCTGCGGAGAGATGTCTCATCTCTCAGCATTTTTTACCGCTTCTATCATGGGGAGTGCTCCGAGGAATTGTTTGGAATAATTCCTGCCGCCGAATTCCACAACCAATTATTTTATTTATAACAAACTCTATTCCCATTAATTTCATTCACGCTCATTAATGATAAAGGCTTTTCAATTATCACACGGAATCCTGAAATATGTTATTTTGAGAGTTAGAAGAAAAATTGCCCACTCATAACAAAGTTGTCCCCCGCACCCTGAAAATTTCCTCATAATCTATTCATTTGTGAAATTGTGAAATTATTCGTACTTAGTTTGTAATTCTAACGACTTGAAAGAAGTCTTAATTATCAAGTAAGGTTTCTGAAGTTTTAATTCTATTAACAACAGTCAGTAATCACAGATGCTTCGAGTTAAAACCCTTTTGTCTTTGCGGTATCGTCTGTCATATAATTGCCGCTAACTAGATTATACACATTCCCCAGTTTATATATCAATAGATTTACAATCAGCTGACACTTTTGTAGTAGTGGAGCAACGTTGCAGACGAATACGTTGTCAAGAATGGCATATTATTTGTCTGTAGCATGAATGCGCTGGCTCGACCGGGGAATTACACACATATTAACGTAGAAAATTTACGTCTGAATGGTTGCTTAGTTACCGTGCGTCGTCCGTTGAGCGGTTGAGTTCTGGACGTCCAACCTTCCCCCCTCCCATAATAACACTTTCCTTAAAGACCGACAACGCTTCTGCACTGCCTATGGCATTGCGGATGTTTATGGACGGCGTTGATTGCTTTCCACGCCTGACAGGTAGGTGACACGCCTGCTCGTTTGCCTTCCTATCCCATAAAAAAACGCTCGGACAATGTCATATTATTTGTTTTTGTCTGAATTAAAGTTAAGGCCCTGAAATTACGGATTGGGAATATCCTCTGAAACTATGCAAAACGCATCATAACAGATAGCAGAGGTTAATAACAGTTTATATACCCTTCCGGTAAAGTCAAGATATCCATCCGTATTAGGGGGACCTTATCAGTCAATCCAATTTGTTTAATCCAAATAAAAGTTTCGTGTCTCCTTCACATATCACATATACATTGATTCATCGTGAAACTACTCTTAAATATCGAGTGATAAGGGTGCTTTTAATTAATTAAGTAATCCTGTTTTGTCTTAGTGGGTGTTTCTCAACCTTTTTTACTCAGCGATGCACTTACATTTTCTTTACAAATTCACAACATTTACATACATACATGTAAAAATTTTCACTACCTTCATACTTACACAAGATACATTTATAAAATTATAGAAAAATTAATGTATTATTAAACATTTTTATTGCGTAAGAACATCCTACTAATATTATAAATGCGAAAGTTTGTGAGTATAGATGTATGTTTGCTACTCTTTCACAAAAAAACTACTGGACGGATTTGGATGAAACTGTACAGTAATATAGGTTATACATCGGAATAACATATAAGTACACAATACAATTTATAATGATTTTATATAATTTTGGTCGTAATATAACGACACATGTCAATTAAGTCGGAAAAATATCAGGCCTCTGAGAGCTATCTTGGCGTACGCTGCCTTTTGTTTGTCTTGAATAGTTATAAATAAAAGTCTGGGACAGCATATATCTACCTTTTATGTGGAAGCCAAAATTGTGAACCATAAATTAAGTAAAAAATATATTTATTTAAAATAAAATTTAAAAAAAAGATCTATCACGAAACTTAATGTGGCAGACCAAATTCCACGCGAGCGAAGCCGCGGGCAAAAGCTAGTTACATATAAATACATAAAGTAAAAAATAGATTCCAATATTGTATTTGTAAATCTCACAACACATTTGACAGGGCTTTGCGGCACACGTGACAGGGCCTTGAGACACACATATGTGTCGCGACACGTAGTTGAAAACCGCTGGTCTAAGTAACTATGGGGCTTTTACATTGAATCCTTTACGCACCTTTTGAGCCGTTGCTCGTGTTTTATGTAAAGTTATGACTATATAGAAGCTATGTCATTCGTCTTCATCCATACTTTAGAGCTTAAATGCGCAATTCCTCGGGCAATGCGTCGTATCTTCTTGTAATTATGGTATTGAATCGTGTACATAGACAATCCATTAGCTCCACAAGCTAAAAGTCACTCAAAAGGTTTAAAACTCATACGTCAACGTTTGATGAATAATATATCGAATGAGCACTTGAAATTAGCGACTCAACGTAACTCTTCAAGTTAGCAAACTGAAGGTTCAAACGGCTAATCATGGTGGTCTAAATACCGACACCCGATGGAATAGACGATTGTTAAAGTAGAAACCGCGTCTTTCCGAACGTTGTGTAGGACGGTCCGTAGCTAGATGGAGGGTCTACTTTTAATATTTATTATTTAATAGAGCTTACGTAAGCTGTTTAATAAAACGGTACAAGTCATAAAAAAATAAGATAATGGAATTTTTTAAAAAATAAATATTCACAAAATATTTACTGATTAAATATTGCACGTAACTGATTAAATAAAAAATACAAAATAGTTATTTACGGTTTTACGTATTTCTTTAATAGAATGTTAAAAATATTTTCGACGCCAACATAAAGAAGTTGTATTTGTATAAATATATTTTCATTAATAGTGAACGAAGACATTTTGCATAATTTTATGTCTGTGAAAGATAATGTCTGACATTTACGTATACGTTATGTATAAGTCTAGGCAGATTTATATTCAAATAGTATAAACTTTGTTTTTTTTTTATTTGTTATAAATAGATATCTTTTTTTTGTATACGTAAAATATACACGATGTCTCACAATCTGATAACGAAACGGTTAAGAATGTTCATGTTAACAATATTAATCGGTGTTTTATACTAGCGGCACTTGACGTTTGGACGCATGTGAAGTTTCCGCAAATATTTACTTTCAGCTACTTGTAAATAAACAATTGCCGTACTTCTACAAAACCGGTTTACAACAATTAAGGACGGCACTTCGGTAACAGTGAATTAAGCGGATTGCCACTTTTCCAATTTATTCATACCAACTAATTAACACCTATTTTTTAGAACACAAAGATCATTGTTAAAATTATTGTTATAACATTTTAACTATTCTTCATCGACGTAATGAGTATTGTAATAACGTTTAATTATTAAAAAAATATTGAATCATTCATAAAGCAATCCATAAACTATTAAAATCATCATAATAAAAATTATCCTGAAATTTTTTCTTGATATTTTTTTTTTGTAAATAGAAAATAAGCGCGAAATTATGCAAAATAGGCGCGAAAATTTATTTATTTGTATTCTTTAATCCCTATAGTAGAGATGTTACCAAGTGGAGCTTCGGTGTTAATGCTTGCATTTTTTTATTGTTAAGGTTAAAAAAAGGGTCGAAAATATTTTAGCAATTTAAACAATATTTTTACCAGTACCTAAACGTAAATAATTTGCAATAAAAATTTAAAGATATTAATAAACGATATAACGAACGAAAAGATATAACTTTTAATGTACCTACTTTATTTGTTAAATTATAGCAAACCAATACTACGAAATATTTATGGTATGTTTATACTGCTTCGATAAAAAGTAAAAAAAAAAAAAGTTATACTTAGTTTTAAGCATAATTTTAAAGATATATTTGTAAAGATAACATTTCATAAAAAAACATTTATTAGCTGCCATAACATTGAAGGGCTTAAGCTTGCTTGAGTATAAAAAGTAAATGAGGAAATCTTACGGTATTGGAAATAAAATAGAAAAAAAATATTTAGTTTTCTGTTCCAATTACTTAACAACTATCTTATAGCACCTACTATAATCTAACTAGTATCTAACTAAACAGACCGCGTTTGAGTAGGGAGTCAGAGTTACAAATAATTGTCTCTTATCAATTGTCCGATAACACGCCTTGCTTCAAGCCCACTTCAAGTAACTTTATATAAAGGTGTACATTGGTATAAATGTCATAGTACCGTCTACATTGCATACACTGTGACTGCTTTACATTTGGTGATTGTTTCGTAAAATTGGTTTCATTGTAATATTTCTGTGAGGTGATAAACAATAATTTCGATTAAAAATCATAATTTAAAATATCGATTAAAAATAATTTTATTTGCCAATTTATAAGTAATACATAAGAATGTGCGCACGACCCTAGCTGGTCACAGAAATGTGCGAATTTTTTATAATCGAGAGTATACTTTATTTTTCCCGTGTTTTGCTCCATTGGAATTATAGTCGTGTTCCTTGACGAATCGATACATCCATACATTAAGATGTCTCCGAAACCGAAGCCAAATACTGGCGTAAGTTTTTAACTACCTATTAAAATACAATGTCTGAATTGTGGTATAACAACTTAACTTATAATACAAACTTAAATTAAATAACTTAACTTATATAACAACTTATTGTGTTTTTAATGACAAGAACTATGTTAATTTCGAAATACAAAAACAATCACAAGTGATGATTTATTTTCTTTAATTTTGTAAATTCGTTACATTTTATTTTAATTTAAAATATAATTAAAAATATATATTTTATCACATTTAAATATTTTATTAAACTTTTAACGGTAGTGAATTCAAAATACTATTGTACTATAAAAATTATATTAATTATATTTAATTTCTATTGTTTATTTCTTTTATGTAGGTTTTTTAAAAATCTTGTCCAGGGTAACTTGAAATATTTTGTGTAATATTTAATATTAAATCAAAAACGAATAACACATTGTTTAATTTCGGACATATTAACAAATTACTAGGCCTACGTCATTGGAAAATCTTTGTTGTCTTATAAAACATCCTTAATATTGTTATTACGCATTTTTTTTATATTTTTTTCTTATTAACTAATCGTTTTACAGCAACTTTCGAGAAACGTTTGAATTAAATGCAGGTCCGCCGTCACCTTTTGCGGGGCCACGTCCAAAAATTTGGAGGGCCCGAATACACATTCAGTTTCTGCACGTAAATTTTACAACGAGGAATTATTTATTTACATATGCTGTTACGTATTGTATGAATATTGTTTTTATAAATTATCTTTTTATAATAATAATACAATTAAAAACAGTGGGTCAACTACGAATACATAGTGTTATATTACGTGAGCGCTGAAACTCCACGAATTTTCGGCTGTAATAATAACATTTTTGAAAAAGTTAGATATCAAGTATAATCTTCGTAAACCAAGGGCCTCTCAAATCGTGGGACCGAGTTCCGAGGAATGCGCTGAACTCGCCTTGTGCCGGCCCTGATAAAATGTAATGATATTATCCTAACCGATTGAGCTACAGGGATTTATTCTAAAAACACCCAGAAATAATAGTCAAAGAAAAAACTATCAACTAAAAGATTAATATCTTAACATAAATGTATTCTTTTGTTGATATTAAAACATAAATGTATTCTTTTGTTGATATTAAAATATAAATGTATTCTTTTGTTGATATTAAAACATAAATGTTTTCTTTTGTTCCTACTTACTTCTTTCTAATCTATAAGAAGGTGCACTGTTATGGTTTCATACCTTTTTACGCATGAGCTGTGATTCAGAAACGTTCGCTTATCTTAAGCGCATCGTTGTTTATTTTGTGATATCGGAACATTATTGACTTGCACCTACAGGTACTTACAATACATGAATATCATCACGCCTGTTTCCCGTAGGGGTAGGCAGAGACCATATATCTCGGCACACTTTCTTTGCTTCATCCACACTCATCACTCTCTTCATACAAGCTCGCTGGTTAAGGGTACTTTTGATCCGGCTTTTCTTAAGAACTTCGGCAATTTAGTCAAGGTCTTCCCTTACCCACCTTTCCATCCACATCCGCAATGTAAATTTATTTTATCAGTCGTCTTTCATTCATCCTCTCTATGTGCCCAAACCCTTCCCTTCATCTAGTTCTATCACGACACCTTTTACTCCAACTTACAAAGCAAACCACGTTGAAGTTGCAATAAAATGAAGTTGTTTATGGGTTTAGTTTATTTTGAAATTTACTCATAATTATATATTTTGTATCATTATAGAATGTTAATTTCAAAAAATCGTCCCCAACACATCATTGCTACATCACATTGCTACGCATGTGTTTCATATATTCATATATATATATATATATATATATATATATATATATATATATATATATATATATATATATATATATATATATATATATATATATATATATATATATATATATATATATATATATATATATATATATATATATATATATATATATATATATATCTTCTTAGCAACCTGAAATAGAACGTCAATAATTAAATTAGCTCCACGCTAACACCCACGTCTTTATATTGGCAAGAAGAAACGTTGAAAAGGGTAATATAATAATATACTTAGTGATTTAACTCTACAGTAATCTGACATTTTCACACCTCGAGCGCTTCTCGAACAATACAACTTGGTAATATCTTATTATTTATTTATTTAAACGAAATTCACAGCGTATCTGTATGATAAAACTATTATAACATATACAATTTAATACAAATAAAGTCTTATTGTTTTAATTTATATTATACACCTTTATAAAAATAATCTTGTTTTAAAAAAAATATATTTATCACTGGCTACTATATACGATTATTCTTTTTCACTTCCGATGTCCATAGTTCGATATGTAAGTACGAAACATCAACATCGAAATTTGCAAGTCGATTAATTGACACTAATTGCAAAATAACCATCTCGCGATCTCCTTTCATTAGATGAAAGGATATTGTACATGTTAGTGCAATTGTATACTTATGACGAAACTGTGCTATAATTGCATACCTATTCTGCGATAGTAGTCCAAGTCGAATTTTCGATCTTATCTAAGGGACCTTTGGATTGATACTAGCACCTCCGAAACGATAAAATACTCTTTCATCGTTTGAACGGGGTTTGATACTAATATCTGTTATTTCGTACTTCGTCATCGAGTTTTGGTCTTCGTCATTTTTTTCCCAGTACGTATCATATATGCTTCCTCCTCGCGCGTCGTTCCGATGAAGTTGTAAAGGGTACGGTTATATAATTTTGTTAAAACTCTAAACTTTTACGTGTGTGACAAAGCATTCTCCAAAATTATCAAATTTCTGACGTAATTAATGAATGGTCCCTTACTATATCATTCCACACAAAAAACAACTGGGACTTTTGCCGCCAACTTACATCAGTGACGTATTTTTATTTTATTTTCATAATCTTATATTATTATCAGTTATACTGTTTAATTGTGGTGGCGAATTATGCAATATAGTTCGATTAAGGTGTATAAGTGAAGTGATATGAAATAAATGCTTGTATCGTATCTTTTAAGTTGACTGAAAAAGTCCTTAGAAGCTTATGGTAAAATGGCCACCATTTTATCTAACATCAAGTAACATCTTAAGCTGATTTGTTACATTTCAAGAGATTGGATATTATTGGATTTTACTTGACACGGGTCATAAAAGTTATAACTAATTGCACTCAAAGACTAGAAAAAAAACAACTGCATATGTTATCAAATATCTTGCATCGATCAATAATTAAATAACATAAACATTTTTCCGTATCTTTTTTAATCGTTATACAATTATATACCGTAAACACAAATGTTTTATAGTACCTGTAAATATATAGTTGAAAAACTCATTTACCAGGCTTCGCTTTAAGCAGTTCCGTATTAAATTTGTCCTTATTACAAAACATTAAAACCTGTTTTCCTCTGCAGTCACAAGCGGCTACGAGCGCAGAGCGCCGGGAGCATTTGTACAAGATTCTGGTGATCGGCGAGTTGGGGACTGGCAAGACGTCAATTATCAAGCGATACGTGCACCAGTTCTTCAGTCAGCACTACCGCGCTACGATAGGCGTCGATTTCGCTCTCAAAGTCCTCAATTGGGACTCGAATACAATCATACGTTTGCAGTTATGGGACATCGCAGGTAAGTACTCCGATGGTTTTTTTATAGAATTCTTTTTAATAATATAGACAATGATTTATACTTGCGCCTTTTCTAGTAAAATTCTTTTTCAAGTTTTCAATTTGTTGCTTATCAAAATCTTATGTTAGAACCACCGAAAATAAACAAGATTACTTCTCACAAATAGTGTTAAATAGTAGAGCTGATATATAATATATATACATGTATAACAAAAAAAGTTATAAGGAAACATTATTAAATATTTTTATATATAATTGTGTCACGGTATACAAAGATTCGTTGTAAGATGACATCATAAAATAATGATTAAACTCATTAACAAATCAACGCTGGTCTTGTATTTCATTAATTTTATCTACGATTTTGTTATTGAGAGTTTTTTGTATGAGAGCCGATGTCCAATTGATTATTTTTAACTTTAGTATACTTGACTTCTATGCTGTAGTATACAAATTAAAGATATCTGTATTTTATTATCTGTTGAAATTACTGGTTTTGTTTAATTATGTATATGACATGCCAATGCTAATAACGAGATAAAATCATTGCTAGCAAATTCTTGTTTGATAACCTTGATTTTCTCTCGTTATCATTTAATATACATATTCCGAATCTATCTTTATTTTAAGATATCTAATGTGGCCTTTATAGCGATGATAGTTCGTATTTCTTTGGTTATAATAGGTACATGTTATTTTAAGGCAACATCCATAGACATATTTAGTTTATTAAAATTACGTAAGCTATTATTTCATTGTCAAGTAAAATATATTTATTTATTCATTTGAATTAAAGGCTTTAAATAGTTAAAATGTAATCATTCATTCATTCATTCATTTGAATTATTGGCTTTCAATAGTGTTAAAATAGCATGGATGATTTCGCTAATGTCACGTAGAATAGAGAACACATGGTGAGATTGATCAGGGCGTTCGAGGTACGAATGGAATAAAATGGAAAGGATACGAAGGAGATTAATCGGTACGATCGAGGTTATAGTCTCAATAAAATTTTGAAAGGAGTCGGTATTAGGTATTTTATGATTACCCAAAAATAACACAAACATTAAAAATACCCCCCAAAATACCCATAATATATAAGATAAACCCCAAAATTGTTAGTAATTTACATTATGTTAGTAACATTCACCAGCTATATAATATTTACTTTTATTTTGTTTTTGTTTTATTTCTTTAAATGAAAAAGGGCATTTTGTTATAACAAAAAATTTGAATATAATAACAACAAATATCTTGAATTGTCAGTCGGCTTGTCATGACACATTTTGATAAAATTAAACTGTCTATGGACTTTTGCAGTCAATTTAAAACATCACACTACTCCTAAAATTATTTCATTTCAATCCATTTATAAATCTTTATCGAACTATGTTGCACAATACGTGAAATGGGATTAAACACTATAATTGAGAATGAGATAATGAAATGAAAACAAAACGTCACTAATGTACTACCAAACTTGCTTTGATTTTTTGGAATCTATTTAGAACCACGATTTATTTTGTATTTCAATCGGACCACAGCTAATAAAAATCACTAATAATGATTATTTTTTAAACATTATTTTAAAGACTTTAAATAAATATTATAATTCTGTTTTAATATGTTATAATATGTAATAATAAAAATCATTTTATTATTAACCATATACAAGGAAGATGTCTTTAGTTTCTAATATTAACATTTACATAAACATCACATAAAACAAATAGCGTATACATTTAATTTCACGTTGATACATTGGATTACACATTAGGATTATCTGTATTGTACAAGTCTAGTCTAGTCTAGTCTCTTTCATTGTAAGTAAATAGTAACTATTTATATTGTATATTACTAGATGACCCAGTGAACTTCGTTTCACCTACAATTTACTTAATTTAAATTAACGAAAATGATGCCTGGTAGGCTTATCTTCCCCTGGTATATTAGTACTTAAGTATGCAATAGTTTTCAAAATCGCACAAAAGAAACTTATAACAACACGTCCGTTAGACGATAAAGCCGAACGCCATCAAATGAAAATATTCCAATTACTTAAAAGGAAGAAAAATAATTTTTCATTTTTCAAGTTTTGTTATGTTTTTCTAAAAAATTTTTATTCGTAAACTTCCTGTATTATAGCGAATAAAATAAAAAAAAATCAAATCGATCGAGCCGTTTTCAAGTTTTAGCGAGACTAACAAAATAGCTCTCCATTATTACCATTATATAACTATATAAATGATCAAATACGACAAACTAAATAAGTATTTTTTTATGTATGTATAAGATCATTTCGGCAGTCAAGATTCATTTTGGGTCGATGCGCCAACAAAGTTAGTTAGTTAGTTTAGTTAGTTATATGTATACCAAATCAATCAACCAAATGTATGTATGTAAAAAAATTAATTCATATTATTTTTATTTGTCCCGTGTATGCTTAAAAACAGATCAGTTTGCGATGAAATTTTGATGAGGTTTTAGGCATGCTCAGTAAGGTTTTTGAACTAGTACAACCATGTTAGGATAAGTGGCGTTAGAGTTTTAAGGTATAGAAATAACAAAAGAAAAACAAACTCTTTTCTGTAAGTAGCATTGTAAAGCATGTCGATAACGGTAGGAAAATAAAACTAAACATGACAATAAAGTTATTTAGAAATAAAACTAAAATTAGGTTTAGAAAGAAAGTAATTTCGCGCCCAAATTTAATTTCTTTAGTTTATCGATATTTTTCTTTTCTTTTCTTTGATGGCAATTACTTATAATTATTATGCCAGTGTCAAGTAAAATACAATAATATCAAATATTTTGAAATGTAACTAGACAATCTGTCACGTTACGTCTTGATAAAATGGTGGCTATTTTATCAAAAACTTCTATGGACTTTTTCAATCAACTTAAAAAGTCACGATACACGCATTTATGTCGTATTACTTCACTTATACACCTTAATTGAACTATATTGTATGATACGCAATCATAATTAAACAATATAACTGATAATATAAGATAAAAATGAAATAAAAACACAACGTCACTGATGTAAATTACGTTGGCGCGAAAAGTCTTATCGATATTTATTAAAAACAATCATAAACAAAAAGGTTTTATGTATAATAATTATATTGTCAAAGTTGACAACGTGACAAGTTCTATTAATCCAAAATGGATGATATTGGGTCAGCATTATCATGGATGTTTCTAGTGTTAATTATAATATACTCATTCTTATTTTTGTCGTTACTTATTATGGTCCCAATTTAATTAAATAATATAATTTTTAGTCCCCATTTTCTTCAAGAGAAATAGCATTGTGATTAAAACACATACTGTTGTGGTATACCTTATATTATTGTTTAAAATTTGTTTAATAGAAGATTGCAAAGACATAATAAAACGATAAATGAACCATCAACTTTTCCTTACTCTCACTTGTTGGTGCTTCTCGTACTTATTCTTTAACTGTAAATTCAGCAATGCTATGAGAACAGATCCTGAACAGGTCAGTAACCTTCCATTACTTCATTCAGAATTTAAAAAGTTTTGGGATATAAACAAACGTATTATATTATGCTAATTACATTAATCTTCTTCTCATTTATGTGTTGTTTAATTTTTTGTTGTTTTTTTTATCTCTCTAGTACTCTCGTGAAAGTTACCACGGTGCGAGTTTTTTATATAACTTTATTTTTTTAAGTTTTTATTTGATTGTGTGGCTTCCATGATTGACTTGACACTGGCGGAATTCGCTGATAGTTGCCATAAACAAAAAATTTCATAGAAATTGTAATACATTAATAATATAATAATAATAATAATAAAACTTTATTTCAGGACTAGCCCATATATCGTTAGTAACAATCTTTCTTATAATCTAGTGTTAGTAAAATTACAAAATTTTATTAAAATATATTTTACATTAAAAAAAAAAAAAAAAACATTAAAATATAATACATTAATAAACCATTACAAATTTGAGAATAATAATATATATCTATAATAATTTTAAAACAGTAATGAGATAATTTAATTTTACATTTTATTATATATTACATTATTAAATATTTTATATAAAATTACATTAACATATTAAAACCTACGTTAGTTACTTCGGAAAATAAAATAGTCTCAAAACTTAATATGCTGATTATATGTTTATATATTTACCTTTTTTCGTATTATGTATTTCTAATTTTTATAATTTATGCATTTCTAAATTACAGATCATCTCTGTAAATATATGGTATACGCATGCGAATATATTCGAATTATTAGATTAGTTTTATACACAATTTTTCATGAGAATATATTCTTCACAGGTATTTTGTAATACATATGTTGTTGACGAATATATCCGTCATAGCCATTTCATATTTTAAAATATAAATTTTTCATTAGCTTCTCTTTTGTCTTTTCTAGGTCAAGAGCGCTTCGGCAATATGACCCGGGTGTATTACAAGGAGGCTGTGGGTGCGTTCATAGTGTTCGACGTGTCGAGGGTGGCCACCTTCGATGCTGTAGTGAAGTGGAAGAACGATCTGGACACTAAAGTCCAGCTACCCGACGGCTCGCCCATTCCCTGCATACTACTGGCTAACAAGGTTTGCATTTTATTTTCATTTAAAGGTATTTATTGTATTTTACCATTTTAACTTTTTTATGAGATAGGCAGGCAATGAGCAATCGTATTGCCTAATAGATATTTAGAATTAACGCCGCCGATAGACATCCGCATTATCTACGTAGAGCCACGCTGCAGACGATACTTTGTCAAGAATGGTAAAATATTTGTCTGTAGCATGAATGAGCCGGCTCGCCCAGGGAAGTACCACAGTCTCGCAGAAATCTGACGTCTGAGTGGTAGCTTAGCTACCGCGCTTCGTACGGTGAGCGGCTGAGTTCCGGAGTCCCAACATTCTCCCTCCTCCTCCCCATCCCACTTCCATAATGACACTTTCCTTAAAGGTCGGCAACGCTTTCGGACTGCCTATGGCACTGTGGATGTATATGGGCGGCGTTGATTGCTTTCCATCAGGTGACAGACCTGCTCGTTTGCCTTCCTATCCCATAAAATAAAACCATAGGCATTGCAAATGCGTTGACGGCCAGTTGAGATATGAGTAGGTTTGTTTTTTGAAGGTCCCAAGGTCGTATCGGTTCGGTTTAGTTTAGTTTTTTACCCATGTGCTTGTGACTTTTATGATGATGACGCAAACGAGTGTGTGGGTCATTGGATGATAAATATTTTACAGTAATATACTCGCCCATCTCACATTGATCATGTTCACACATGTCTCTATTGAAATGGTTTTAATCTTCGATTGGATAAATTGCTGTTTACAATGCACAGTGATTAGATTAAGGTGTTACAAAAGTTATTGTTAAATAAGAAAACCAAGTTACTTTCATGTAAATAATTTTGAACTTAAAGTCCTAAAATGTCTTAACTATTACCAATTGAAAATTTATAAGTTAAATACCAGCCCCGTTCATGTACACATGTATTTATTGTATTTTTAAAATTATAACAATTTATATCATATTTTACTTCTTTTTCTTCTTAAATGAGATGAATAACTGTAAAATTTTAATATTTTTGTTCGTACACCTTTCAAAGGTGCCAAATTTTATTCTTTACTGTGTGTACCCTTATTTAAATTTTTTCATAATGAAAATATATTTGTAACAAATTCATGTTCATAGTCTTAGTTGTTATTATTTACTATGAGATTCTTCTTAAACTCAAGCTGTAAGTACATATATCATGTCACTTCTAATAGTTGCGTGGACGAACAATGTTCTGACAATGGATTGATCTCGACATAACTATTATAATTAAGGTCAAAGTAAAATGTCCAAATGTGAGGAATGGCTTGAAGAATTACCCATGTTGCACTTCTGACCCTGTAGTCACCAACTTCCTTTCTAGTGGTGACGTCAAAAAACCCATAACGCTCCCCCGAAGGGAGGTTGTCAATAGCCTATTCGATAGTTCTAGTGATGCAGATGTCAACTTCCTTACTAGTGGTGATACGACCCTCCCTTCAGGCTCTCTTGGAACAATATTTCCAGTTAGCTAGGTCAAGAAGTAAAAGACTGTTCTGTTGTGTTGTGGTCGTAGTACAACACAACACAACAGTCTTTTAGTCTTTTAATTAATTATGATGTTTCTCTTGCAGTGCGATCAACAGAAGGAGGGAATAGTGAACTCAGCGGCGAAAATGGAAGAGTACTGCCGCGAAAAGGGATTCGCCGGCTGGTTCGAGACGTCCGCTAAAGAGAACATAAACATCGAAGAGGCGGCACGTTCATTAGTTAATAAGGTAAGGAACTGTCCTTATCAATACGTTTGAAAATGATTAATGGAATCGGGCGTTACTTGGGAAAATTATAAATATTATTTGGCGTAATATAAATATTTATATTATATATAATCATATAAATATTTATTGTATAATATAAATATTTATTGTATAATATAAATATTTATTTGGCGTAAAAAAATCTTCTCCTTATGGTCCTTATGGATCGGTCTGACCGATCCCAATGGCATAAAAAAAAATATAATTCTAAATATTTGCGAGTACCATAATCATATTTTAGTAACAATAAGGGTTACTTATATATATTTTACAAAGAAATGTAATAAAATTCAACAGATAAAAGGATAATAATAATCTCACGTGTGTTCTACCGGCTGCCAAAGATATTCCGGAGCGATTGCTTTAGATGGTATATTTCAATATCGAAAATCGTTCTATATTAAATCGTATTAATTCGATATTCGATCGTATAATATCGTTTTTTATTTTGGTCAATTAATATATTGTAAAGGTGACAAAAGAGAATTACTTTTCTAAGATCCGCGAAAACCAAAATAAAAAAATAATATTACATGTATACAAAGCAGTATAGGAGCAAAAATACTACATTTCTGTCAGAAAACAATCGAAGCCAACTTTATTAACTTATAATAATTCGTCGTCAAACAAAACGTCCTAATATTATACCACTAACAACCCAAAATATAAAACACACAACGACATGTCTCTCTCAATGTGAGGATCCCAGACATACTTTATAAAAGACAAGCGATGAGTTTTATCCGTCTCCCCCAAGGCGCGCCTCCTAACTCAATCTTCGAGAGCACGGATCCAGATTCAGTACTTAATAGTAAATGAGCATACATATACGATGTAAAAAGTCACATGTTTATGAGTTACCTCTATTTTATATACATATCTGGATATATGAACGTGGATCGTCAATAATCCGGTTCCGAATGACGTACGCGCAGTAAATATTTATCAAGACTGAAAGAGCTTTATTACCTACTCATACAATAGTTTTATTTATATATAATATACCATACTGACCCGGCGAACTTCGTTCCGCCTAACAGTCAGTGAATGAGCAGATTTAGGATTTTAAAATTAATACAAAATTATTAAGTTTATTTTTTTATTAGGATAATAAATATAAATTACAAAAATGAAGTATTTTAATGACGTGCCAGCAAGACATTTGCTTTATAGACCATGTATTTTGGTGCATTGATGCTTACTAACACGACTTCATTTTACTCGTAACATTCGCACAAAATAAACACATAGATTGCTTTAATTTAAACGTTTTGCGTTATTTTTAAAACAAACCATAGACAACATTACGTCAGCTGTCAGTTGCGTTTTGTTACACCATTTTTATCGAATAAATGTCTAGATTGGTGTTTTTTATTGATGAATATCATATTTTAATACTTATTGTCCTATTCTGGACGAAGACAGATCCAATAGCCTTTATATAATGGTTTTTGAGGTAGTTATTATTTCATAACATATATAGATTAATAAATATGTATATATAATAATAAAAATATGCATTAATAATAATAGTTTTATGTATTTAAATAAAGTATAAGTGTTGGATTTTGCTTTTTGTTAGTGGTTTGAATAATAATATTTTAATTGCAAGGATAGATATGTATATATATTGTAAATCGGTATATAAAAATTAGTCTATACGACAGGGTTTTTATATTGATTTATAAAATATGTAAGTATCTAATAAGTTATATAAAAACTTTTCTACTCGGTAGGGTTGTCAAATAAGATTGTTTTTTTACGAGTTTCTCACACTCAACTGCAAACTATCTGCATACTTATTCATATTAATTCGTAAATTATATTCAACATTATATTTTATTGCTGAAGTATTTTATTCAATTTAATTTATAATATTAGATTTGACATTTAAAGGTTAATTTTATTTTTGTTACTAAAGGAAATGATATTTTTTGTTACTATCGTATTGAAGTTCACTAAACTTGAAAATTTTTAGGTATATTTTTGTTGTACAAGCTATGGACGTTTATTATGTCGTTCTTTTTAATTCCCCCTAAGATTATCATCAACACCAGCCTGCGGTAGTTCATGACTGAACAAAGACCTCCCCAAAGTTATCCACGTTTAGTCGGATCTTGGGCTTTTGAGAGATCAGGCTAGATGGCGCGTCTCGGGGTAATGTCCTCTTAGATACTGAACCCATATTTCAAATTCCAAATCTCAAATTCTTTTTGATACAAAACATCTTCTTATCGCGGGGTATAGGATTGACATCGTAGACTAGAGATGACGTCTCGATTCAGGCTACGTTCCTTTTCACTCGACTCTATACCGGGCAGGGGCAGATCGTAACTTTGCTAATACTACTCGGGGGGGCCTGTTTTGTGTATAGGTTGTTTGGTGTATAGGTATCAGAAAAAAATTTTTTTCTAGTATATATTCGTCTATTATTTTTAATGGGAGCTGGGGGCCCTTAGTATCCACGGGGCCCTGGGCTTAAGCCCAAAAAGCCTTTAGGTAGATCCGCCCCTACACAGCCCCTACAGAGTAACTTAAACATCGCCATGAGCGTATGGTAGATACCGAGCCGTGGTCTCAATTCTAACTACGCTCCCCTCTGCTCGAATCGATCGAATCGACTGCGTACGAGTCGTAATTTTAATGTTTCACATTTACCAAACGTTTCACATTACCTATTATCCTTATCTTCTTTTTTTTTTCATCTCTGTTTGTTTTAGAATATTTTGAAAACGTAATTTAACGGTTTTATTTTATTCATGTTTGTTTAATATATTCAAGACTAATTTGTGTCATGTAATACAATTTATTATTTTATTTTTACTAGATCCTCCTCAACGACAAACTGCTTCACAATAACGACAAGGACGGCGAAAAGTTTGCACTTGAACACAAGATAGCTAATGGCGAGAACAGTCGGAGTGCCGGCGGCAGTAGATCATGTGCGTGCTGACCAATCGTAGCGAGCCAGCTTTTGGCCGAACTAAACTGACCCATCAAGTTTCCAAATATGACATTCCAATTGAGACAGCGGCTATTACAGCCAATATTCTTTCTTAAAATGCAACAATGTTCAGAAACAATTTTAAGGGTGGGACGAGACGCAAACACGAGCAAAATTGGACCTTCCCGCCAATTTACGTCACTGGCGTCCTGTTCCTATTTCATGTTCATAATCTCATGTTACTTTAATGTATATTATTTAATTCTTGTGACGTATTGTTCAATATATTTTGATGAAAGCGGAGAATCAAATTGAAATAAAATAATTACGCGTATTTAGAGCGTAAAAGTACATACATATGTTTTGATAGAATGGCCGTCATTTTGTCTAGATACTTGTAATTATAATATTTTACTTGACACTGGCAATACTTTGTACCTAATTGGCATAACCATAAAAGAAAAAAAAGCTACTTAATATTAGAACCTTAATTCTGGCGCTCACAATCGCAGGTGACAGGTAAAGACATTTTATTCGTATGTGTTTTCTATGCAACAAAGAGGAGAGAATCTTTTTTTCTCTCTTATTATGATTACTAGTGTGTGTTTATGTAGTAACCATTAAAATTGTTTCTGTAAGTTGTTATATGTGTGGGTCTTTTATTCTAGGTTTTGTGAGTTGTTGTTTTGTTTTATTGGTATGATATAATTAATAAATTATAAAATAAGTGCCTGCTCTGATCGAATTTATGACAATGTTTAATTACTAATATTTTGACATGATTTTTATCGTTCACACGTGAATATTTGTTAACTTTAGCACGAGTTCACTGTTGAATGGAATAAAGCAGAATAATGCCTTTGTTGAATATGGCTTTGCCAGAAATTTGGTTATTACATTTCCGAACGCTATAGTGCTAAAAAAAGTCAAAGGAATAACTCCATAATGTTGTAGAATATTCTAGAATGTTGATTTATATTTGTCCGTATATTTGTCACTTTTTTTTCTAATACGTATCGATTAAAAAGACAACTCTGTCCAAAGACAAAGCTTGCCCATTAAGACTGAAAGTTATGGTTCGTAGTCGTAGCTCGATGGGTAAAAGTTATGGCAGGGTATGACCACACTAAAAAAGCAAAGAACTTTTTTTAGGACTAAAAGCAAAGGAATTTTTTTATTATGCCTGTTTTATCTTAAAGTTATAATAGAAAATAGTTATACAGGTAATATATTAAAACGCATGTTTATCTTAACGTGACAAGGCATTAATAGTACGGTATGTTCAAGGAGTGTTTGCGTGCCATGTTCGGCTGAAGTCATAAATATTTATATTACATTAAATAATGTATAATACTTCTGAAGTTATATTATAATAAGTATTACTTATTTTGTGAGGACGAGCGAAAGTTATTGTATTATTAATAAAATGTTTAACAGCGATTGATTTTTTTTTACACCCCAAAATATGTCCCACCGCTGAGCTGAGCGCGTGGCCTTCTTATTGCAGGTGGAATGGACATTATTGCACTACGCTTTCTCAAGATAGATTTGCAGGACACAAATATATATATATATATATATATATATATATATATATATATATATATATATATATATATATATATATATATATATATATATATATATATATATATATATATATATATATATATATATATATCAATAGTGAACAGTTTAGATTGTCAAAAAAAAGGACATTTTGAATCCTAGTAAAATTAATATTTTAAAAGAAAATATAACTATATGGACAGTCAAAAGTTTTACTTAGCTAAGATCCACGACAAGCAAAACAATAACAGAGAATTAACAATATGTGTCTTTATGTTGGGTTAAGTGGATTTATTTGGAACTTAAACCAAAAACTTACCGAAAATCGGCCATCAATTCTCCACCCACCTACCACTATATACAACACCAAACACACATTATCACTTTTCCATCTTGTAAACGACACGTGTTTCGCCCCAACACGAGGCATCTTCAGGTATAGTAGACTCTACGGAAGACTTTTCGGTTGTCTTGGGGTGGGGTGGGGAGGGGCTACAAAAAATTGTGTACTTACATCTTTCGAGACTTAGGGAGGACCCAAAAAAAAAGGCCTGCCAATAAAATATCTTTAGAAATAAATAACTTGCAAAATAAAATCCTAATCAAACTCTAAGTATTATTAATTAATAATTGTTTCATTATATCGCGGATTGATTTTTTATACGCATGGGATAGGATCGAATCGTGAAACGCGCCTACCTGGGGTAGCCCGAGGGACGTCACCAGGTCGGTCATCTTAGGTACCGTTGGAGTGATACCGTGGAGGGAGACCTGAAAGAGCTTTAAATCAAGGACTGGAAGACAGTGGCGCAAAATCGATCCAAGTGGCGACTCTTATTGGTGGAGACCAGACTATTTTTAGGTCAATGCGCCAAAGTACTAAAAATCAAAGTAAATATATCGCGGTTTTGTGGTAGTGATAAAAAACAACTGATGATTCACCTAATGTGATGATTGTTTAATGATAGCACCGTGTCGTAAATATACCAACAAAACTTGTTTCATAAAAAACTTTAAGGTAAATAAGGAATGTTAATGATCAACGCCGATGCATAAATAATAGGCCTGCCCTACGAGGTCGGCCCGAAATTTTTAGATCGTTAAAAAAAGTTGGGTAACTTCAATGCGTTGGTTATCAGAATAGAAACAATTATCATAAACTCTTTTATATTTACGTAGACCCTTATTATATTGATTCGAATATCGTCTGTGTAATAAACTGGAATTAATTGAATGTATATTTTTATTCTGTTTATTGTTTAACAATTAGGTAGACCCATAATAACATTTTTAAGGGATGGGAAGGCAAGAGCAAGTTTATGCCTGTGGAAAAGCAATTAATGTTGCCCGTAGATATCTGCAATACTATAGGCATTGCAGATGCGTTGCTCGCCTTTGAAAGACTGGTTTTTTGAAGGTTCAATGTGATATCGGTTCGGAAATACAGCTGAAAATATTCGCTACCACAGAGTAGTGGTGTGTGGAAACTAGTTATATTTAATTGGATTATTTGTAATTTAATTCACAATTAAATAATTTTGATTGCGAAAGTACTTCAACAAACAAACCTATATTTATGTATTTTGTAAATGATATTATGATTAATGGAGTCAGGCGTTACTTTGCGGAAATCCATTACTATGTGGACAGTCAAAACTTTTACTTATCTAAGATCCGCGACAAGCAAACAACAACAGAAAATTAATAATGTGTGTTTTCCTGCTGAATGAAGAGAATTTACCTGGAACTTAAACTAAAACTAAATGCAGCAGGAAAACAAATATTATTAATTTTCTGTTGTTGTTTGGTTGTCGCGGATCTTAGCTAAGTAAAAATTTTGACTATCCACATAAATGATAATATATATCAGCCGTAACTCTTCTAAAGTCTTGTTAGTTACTTAACCGTGTCATATTGCCATAGTAGAAGATCTACCAGAAGGGCTAGTGTAGACCTCTGGTATGATAAGACTACGGTATGGAATGATTTCGAAGAGGTGATGTTCAAATTACACAAACATATATATCCATTTGGTAACTGTGTTCTATTTAAACTAGTTTACGACTTTTCGTGGGTGGAATTTTAAAACACTTTATCTCTAAACAAATAAATTGTCCTCTAAAATGAAACGCAAATTCGAAATAATATTGATCGATCGATTAATTTATTCTTTGTTTTCTATTTCTACCATATTCTGAAAAGTAGAAACGCAAAGAAGTTTGTTTAAATGTAAAATAACAGTTTGGTTTCTTTTTGAAACATTTGTTACGAAATCTGAAAACTTGTGAATCTTTTCTCATAAAATACATCCGCATAGTTTCTGATGATACACGCTTTTCCAAGGGATTTAATTGAATAGATCAATAAAATAGTTAATCATCATCATCCTACACGTAAGTGCATTCTGGATTAGCAAGAATTGACTATTACGAATGAGATTCTTTAGACAGGGCTGTTATTGGCGTAAAATGCCTTATGCTCTGATCACCAATTCCGCCATTCCAGCACGGTAGATATAGGAAAAATCTTTCTAACTTGTTTACACAATTCACTACATTCAGTAGTGGAATGTTATTGCCTGATAAAGATGAAGACAATTCAAAAACCAACAGATATTCAAGTATCGACAAATTGTCATTATTTAATTATGTTGTCGATTTCATTTCACAAGAAATCACAATTAAAAAACCGCGGTGAATTTGATCCAATGAGCTAATTAAAGATGAACGTTTTTGTTTAATTATGAAATTAATATTTTGTTAAATATAATATATAATAAAAGTATGTCAATGTATGATATAGATTATTGTATATTAACAAAAATGAGATATTATTATTTTTTTATAAATTTTTATTAGTGGTAGAGCCACGCTGCAGACAAATACTTTGTAAAGAATGGCATAATATTTGTCTGCAGCATAAATGAGCCGGCTCGCCCGGGGAAGTACCACACTCCCGCAGAAAACCGGCGTCTGAGTGGTAGCTTCGCTACCGCGCTTCGTACGGTAAGCGGCCGAGTTCCGGGGGCCCAACACCTTCCCCCTTCCTTCTACCCCTCCCCTCCTCCTTCCACTCCTATAATAACACTTTTCTTAAAGGTCGGCAACGCTTCCGCACTGCCTATGGCGCTGCGGAAGTCTATGAGCGGCGTTGATTGCTTTCCATCAGGTGACACGCCTGCTCGTTTGCCTTCCTCTCTTATAAAAAAATGAAAATTTGCGATGATAGAACTTTTTAGAATATAATAGTTTTTTTAATGGTCATGAAAAAATGTCCGTACTACTATTACGTGCCAGCCGTACTGTTACGGCGACACGGGATCTTTACGGGGTATTATCTTCGATATAGTGAAACTCATCCAAGTGAAGTTAATTTACTAATGAATCACTTTACATTTTATATTCAATATTAATTTCTAACGTAGGAAAAGGGTAGACATGTCCCTAAAAAGATGTCAGTCGAGTGAAAGTCAAGATTCGATTTGTTTAATATTAAACAATTTATTTCTTTCCATTTTAAATTTTTAAATTAAGAATGTAAAAATTGATAAATAGGTTTTATTTTATTTAATTAAAATGTTTTAATACATTAGTGCATTTATCAATGTATCACTACAGTACTTTAATATAATTAATAATTTAAATACCTCAAACCCAACAACGGCATTCCAAGAAAAAAAAGAACTGGAAAAAGAGAAGACTAATAAATTAATTTACGATTTACGAGAAATAGTTTTTACATTATAGACATAAAATGCATGCTTACTTCTCTCGACGTCCGATTAGTTTAGTTTATTTAGAAACGCAAGAGTTATGTTCCCATATACCTTCCATCAGTGTAAACTCGGATATTATTACTTCAACCAGGTGATCCATTTGCTCCTTTTCCTGCCACATTATAAAAACTAAAATAAATACCAGGACAAGTCATATTCTCCGTTTACTTAAGGTAAAACAAATCAGACGTTTTACGCGTAAATAAATATACAGCGGGACAGTGATATCTTATTATCTGTTTGGACAGTAATCTCGTGTGAGATACAGCAACAATGTTTCTTTCTTTCTCAATAGCGTCATGATAATTACAGCGAATACTACTTACTCGCTTTTAAATCGCATACATTTCATTGATAATAAGCAAGTTGGTCAAATGTGGTGTGTTTTTGTTGCAGTGGCTTATTAGTTAAATGGAGCTGATAAAGGTATTTATTTTTATTTAATTTTTAAATGAATAATCATAATTATTTTAATTATTATTTAGTGTAAAATCAATAATGTTGTGTCTCAAATCCTCCAACGAATGACGAATCAATTGTCTTCGAGAGAAAATAAACATTACCTTAAAAATTACATTCCCTAATACAGGTTATATTATATATTCAAAAACTTTAGTTACGGCCGTTATATTATTTTTTTATATTAAACATTTATTTAATAATGATAAATGCCATTTAATTAAAATCAGTATTCCGCGATTTTTTAAAATGGAATGTATTTCAGGAGAATAATTGGTTGTTATATAGTTCCCAATATGTGTATGGCCTCCATCTCTTTTGTATGCATTTCATAGTTATATCGATAATTGGAAATTGGTTTGTTCAATGTAAGAACACAATTCTTAAAAAAATATTAAAATTATTTTACTGTTATAAAATGATTGAAGAGGAATTAGTTATCTTCTTAACATTATCAATGGAGTCACGCGTTACTTTGCGGAAATCCATTACTATGTGGACAGTCAAAATTCTTACTTAGCTAAGATCCACGACAAGCAAACAAAAATAGAAAAATAATAATGTGTGTTTTTTTTACTGGAAGAAGTGGATTTACGGGGAACTTTAATTAAATTTTACTTAGTTAGCGTTAAGTGACTTAGCGGTTGTCTTCCGTAGAATCTTCAATACCTGATGATGCCTCGTGTTGAGGCGAAACACGTGTTGTGTACATTGTGGAAGAGTGGTGGTGTGTCTTTAGTGTTGTTGATAGTGGGTGGGAAGAAGACTTGCTGACGGCTGTTTTTTCGGTAAAATATAGATTAACTTTCCCGTAAATCTACTTCTTCCAGTAAAAAACACATTATTATTTTTCTATTTTTGTTTGCTTGTCGCAGATCTTAGCTAAGTAAGAATTCTGAATGTCCACATCTTCTTGAAATGATTAAATTATAAATCACGTCGATCTGAAACTACTTAATTTTGTGAAGTTTCCTAAATGTGATTCAAAAATTAATAAAAACGTTTTATGTGTTGTCGTGCATCATCCTTCTCTTCGATCAATGTCTGCGTCATAATCTCATAGTAGTTACAAAAAAAGGGTCAAAAGAAACCGGAGAACGCCTATAGGCATAAATTACTAGGGCTGCTATTAACTTCGAGTCATTTGTAAAGAAATTTATATCTTTATTTGAAGATTTAAGATTGGAGTTACTTTAACCGTCAAAATATACGTGGTTAATACTAATTTCAAATATTAAAATGCAATATTTCATTCTTATAAACATTTAGAACATTACTTGTAAAACACGATGTAATAATCTGTTTTAAAATTTTATTGATTGATATCATACATTAAAATTACATGATAATCTATTTTCTATTTGTTTATTTGAAAATTTTGATGATCTAAAGAACTAACGACCTCGACCCTGACGACGATCTAAAGAACTGGCTTGGTAGTGGAGTCTACAACGTACTACCTACGGAACCTAGCCTACGGAGTTAATGGTCGCGGATTCGATCCCTGCTTCGGAATAAATATATGTATGGGCCACAAATATTTATTCCGAGTCTATATGGACAGACAAAAGTTTTACTTAGCTAAGATCCGCGACAAGCAAAACAATAACAGAAAATTAATAATGTGTGTTTTTCCGCTGGGTTTAGTGGATTTATTTGGAACTTAAACCAAAAACTTATCGAAAATCGGCCATCAACTCTCCACCCACCAACCACTATACACAACGCCAAACACACAGAGAAGTCACTTTTCGGTGGTCAGCGTGGTGGGTTTACGTCCGTTATTCCAAAAACGGGGAGACCCGTGCTCAGTAGTGCATATAGGGTTCAATGGAAAAGTTAACGCTTTTGGGATCAATAGTCATGGATTCGATTCCCGCATCGGGATAAATGCAGACTAACTGGTGGGTCTTCCAGAAAAGGCGAAATTCCTAACGTAGCGGTGGAACCTAAGTATATGGATGTAAAATATTGGAAATAAATCCGATGAAGTTGTAAAAAACTTATGGCCAAAAACGTGGATATACAAAGATAAGGTTATTTGAATATAAAACTGAATAAAGATTTTGGATTACATTACAGAGAGACATTAATAATCACGCTGATTGTGGTGAAGTACTTATTGCAGTCGATCAGCTTAAGGTATGGACGCCGGAGGAAAAGTCGTGGTGGAGGAGGAAACCGTCTAAACCTGAAGTTCTTATACTAAACAATGGTATGTACGTAAATTAAATTACGTGATGATACGTCGATTTAAACTGCGATTATTTATTTTTTAAAAATACTTTATTAATAATAAATTTACATTATTGAAACACAGCGTTCTTAAATATGTTACAACTTAAGCATAAGTTATATTACTTTACGGACTATATGCGTGTATTTTAAAGTTTATAAGGAAACTATTCAAACAGTAGTGAAAGCATAAAAGAAGAAATCGTTTCTCCAGAAATAGAGTGGCTTGTGCCAAGCAATACCAGTCCGCGGCAGTCCACTGCTAGACATAGGCAGTGCGTTCTGCCTATATTCTCTTATGGTGCCGAAACGTGGACACTGACGGTCCGTCTCCTTCAAGAGCTCAAAGTCGCTCAGAGACCTATGGAGAGGGTTATGCTCAGAGTTTCTCTGGTGGATAGAATTCAAAATGAAGAAATTCGCCAGAGAACCAGAGTCACCGACATAGAGCTCTAGGCTATGTCGGTGACTCTGGGCTAGGCTGGACACGTTTGCCGGACCGACAATCGTTGGAGTAGACAAGTGCTGTAGTGGAGACCGCGTCTCGGCAAATGTTGTATGGGATATACCCCTGCTAGATGGAGCGACGATCTGCGCAAGGCGGCTGACAGAGACTGGATGAGTGTAGCCGAAGATCTGGCTAGGTGGCGCGCCTTGCTAGATGGGATCTGCACAAGGCGGCTGGCAGAGCCTGGGTACATGTACAACATATATGGGCTATGAAAAGAAAATTCCTACTGTTATTTTTTGAAGCTAATGCGAAATAGGTCACCTGTTAGATAAATAAGTATATAATTTATTATACAGCGTAAAACAAAGACATACAATTATTGCGTATATACTAATAGCGACTTCTTTCAGACAACGTAGGTAGTAAGTAATTACTGCAGCCTGTGGACATCTATAATATTATGAATACTACAAATGTATTGTGTACTTAAGAGTAAGGATGTGAATTTGGAGGGAATGGGTTTTAAAGGGAGGGCAAGAAGAAATGCTACTAATTAAGTATGATATTCTTTGAAAGTGGGTACTTTCTCGGTCTATCTGGCCTCACCCTGTTACTATTAATTCTATTATTAATAAAATTAATTAAAGGAACTTCTTTCTTCTTGTACGTAATGTGTATGTTGCAATAGAATGAAGTGTAATATGTATCATTTTTTATAGTCACAGACACCATAAAAAGTGGAGAGTTTCTGGCGATAATTGGACCTAGGTACGTTTATACATCTTTTATACACCTTTATATCTACACATCGTCGCACTCAATTTTGATTGCGTATACCGGATAATTTTAACACGTATCCAATATAATACTTCGTATTTATCTCAAAAAATATATCTTTTTATACCTAAAGTAAAAACGGTTATACAAAAATTTCTCAAACTGTGAACGAAAACTAAATATGTTATATTCCTTATCTTATTTTCATCTCCAAGCATGGAATATATGGGATAATATATGGTAAATATGTAAGCTTTTAAATTAATTTTTATTAGTTTTTTATAACAGAAATATGGTAGTACAGTTTAATTAAAATTTTATCTAATCACTCTAAAAAACAATTTTATCATGTGGACTTATTTTTAATAATTGGCCCGACGATATATTATATTATATTCCTTCTCTTATTATCATCTCCAAGTATGAAATATGAATAAATAGTAAATATATTTAAGTTTTCAAATGAATTTATTATTAGTTTTTTATAACAGAAATATGGTAGTACAGTTTAATCAAAATTTTATCTAATCACTCTAAAAACCAATTTTATCATATGGACTTATTTTTAATAATTGGCCCGACGATATATTATATTAAATTCCTTCTCTTATTATCATCTCCAAGTATGAAATATGAATAAATAGTAAATATATTTAAATTTATTATTAGTTTTTTTATAACAGAATCCAGCAGAGTCCAGTTTTAATAAAATTTTATCTAATCAGTCTAAAAACCAATTTTATCATATGGACTTATTTTTAATAATTAGGCCGACTATATATTATATTATATTCCTTCTCTTATTATCACCTCCAAGCATGAAATATGAATAAATAGTAAATATATTTAATCTATAATATATAATATTTTTCTAATTTAACAGTAAAATGGCAGTACAGTTTATTTCAAGTAAATTTGAACTATTCTCATATGGACTTTTAAATTATGAGAATTTGGCTAACGATGTGTAAAAATTGTTTTAAAGTACTGCATTGTTATTAAATTAGAAACTATTTAATTAAATTAAATTCTAGTTCAGTTTGAGATTGTTATCTTTGTGTTTACGTGGAAGATGAAACAAAATCTACTATGAAAACATTAATTGAGTCAATTTCTTATATTGTTTGTACAGTGGTGCGGGTAAGACAACATATCTCGTGTCCTTGGCCGGGAAATGTACCCTACCTTCGTCTGGTGCAATAACGGTGAACGGCCGAAATGTCAGGGACCTCGCTCAAGGCACCGTGGAAATCCTGCCGCAGTTTGACGTCTTTATGGACTGCCTGAGCGTCATGGAACATTTGATTTTTATGGTAATTATCTATCATACTGAGGTTTTATTCTGGTATTTCAAACGAGGTCATTGACTTTGACATACTTTTTTATTTCTGCTTTTCTCAATGGTTAGAGTAGATGACTTTTGTATTAAGGTTGCGGCTGGATTGAGTATCGCAGATTGGTTTCTATACTCAGATAAACTCTGTTATCCCTCTACTGTTATTTGCCCCCATAGCCACCCCGTACGACCATAGAAATAAATGGGGTGGCCCGAATCTATGCCAGGATGCACAAAGCTAAATATAATAATAATTAAATTTCATTATTTGCATTATTGCATTATTTGTTTTTTATGCTAGACAATATTATTTATTTATTCTTTATGTTAATTTTTGGTACAAAGGCGGATTTAATGCCGGAAGGCATTCCCCGTCATCCAACCTTTGGGTCAATGGAAAAGATAAATATTTGTATATAATATGTTAAAATGGCACCAACAAATGTAAGTAAAGGAATTATTTTTACAAATTTTCAGACAGAAATGAAACTTGGAAGTTGTAAGACGCCAAAAAACAGAACAATCCTCAACACAATAGTGACACAGTTGAAATTGAAAGTTCACGAGCGGTCATACATTCGATCCCTATCTGGGGGAGAACGGCGGTTACTGTCAATGGCCACAGCGGTTAGTATTTACTTTCAAATTGACATCTAATCTATTCTCGTATAAGTATTAGTCAATGCATATGAACAAAATTTATTACTCCGTTTGTATTATTGGAATAATCACCTCTGTGAGCTATGGCAAAGTATTGTAATAATGGCTTATTTTTGCTTGATGACAATACTGAAAATTGAGTTAGTTTGAATATTTGGATTCATACTTTTACATATGCATGAATGGTGATCCAGAACGGGTTTTTTTTCCAGAAACCCCTTTCCACGCACCACTACTCTGTGGGTACACTAGCTACCTTCAGCGGTGTTTATGAACCGACACGACGTTGGAACCTTCAAAAATAAACTTATACATTTCTTAAAAGACCGGTAACACTTCTGCAATGCCTATGGCATTGCGTAGGGTGTCGGTGAATCGGTGAACAGGCTTGAATGTTTGCCTATTTCTTTCCTGTTAAAAGTTGATAGTTTTCAGTCTAAATATAAATAAATAATGCAAAGTAATCCCTTGCACAGAAACAACTGTTGTTTAAATGGGATATGAAGGTAAATGAGCAGGATAAATGAGCAAGGATCCTCATGGAAAGCAATAAACGCCGCCCACTGACATATGCAACACTATATTAATCACAAATGCGTTACCGGCTTCTTAGATATGAGTGGACTTATTTTTTTGAAGGCTCCAATATCGTATCGGTTCGAAATACCGCTGATGGCGACTGCTTTCATAGAGTTGAGGTGCGTGGAATGAAGTTTCTGAAAAACGCAACATTTTGGATCGTCACTCATCCAGATGGTAAAGCTGAAACTATTCCTTTCAGTGACTTGTGCGGAAGTGGAATTCGGAGTGTTTCACAACACACTTCGAATTCCACTTACAACCAGAGTGATTCATTATTAATGGCCATCCACAAATTACGTCACACGTTGAGAGGAGAGGGGTCAAAAAAATACTGTTTCAATTTAACAATTTATCGACTAATGTGGGAAATATAATCGTTTATGAAAATTTTAAATGCCATTACTACTTTAGGAAATCATTCGGTGTATAACTTTATCATATTTCGTGTCAACATCTCAATAAATGAGTCAACAATAGAAGTTTTATTGATATATGGCCGTTCAAATTGTAGTTAATCATAATAACACAACGAATGACGTATTATACATAGAATACGAAAATAATTTGTATCAAAAATACAGTTTGCTTATAAAAACGTATGTTTATACCTGAATCATAGGATTAAATCCTACATTTAAATCTATTGGTTATAAATAACATAAGGGAATAATTTATTTATTTTCTTAAATAACTAACTACATGCTGTAACTAAATAAGACTAACATAGATAAATAATATAAACTAACATGAAGACTATGACAATTTCTCTAAAGTATTTGCCATTTTAAAGATGAAAGAGTATAAAAAATCCGTCTTTAACTTTTACAGGATACTTTTACGAAAGATAATTGAAAAGCAAACAGATATAAATCAGAAACAGAAAGTTATCAGCACGTCGTATGTAAACATTTTCAGTGAATCATTAAAGAAAACACACATATTTTGCATATATTTCGCAAATTATTTCAGATCCCTTAAATTTTATTTACACAATGAAATGTAATGAAATTATCTCAGAAGCGGTTCACTCTAGTATCCGTTTCTCCCTTTTAACAAGATCTCACCGAACGGCCTTTGTTCTTATATTTACGCCATATATAATATTATTATTATATTCTTTGTTTCTGGTGGGATATCTCTTAGTATATCTATGCATATTGGTTGATTAGTTTCCACCAGGTGACATTGTTGGTCGTTTGTTGTTTGCTCCAGTCAAAATATCTGTTTAAGTACACTTCTTAAAATTATTTTTGAATCGTCGATATTACAATATTTACATAATAGATGTATTATTTATATAATACTTGAATTCCCATACAATAACGCTGGACTGTAGTTTTATTCGTGTACAATTTGAATAAATTTTCTTCCATAAAACGACTGTGGGCACTCAAAATGAATTAGATGAGCGGTCAAGCGGCTAATCACTGGACGCTTTTGAAACTGTTCACACGGTGGGTTTGGTTCATTGATTGATACGTTACAAAATTTTTATAGCACTTGAGATCCAGAAATGGGTGAATGTTAGATTTCAGTATTTTTGTTTTTGGAGTTCTTTCTCAAGGAACTTACTGTAGATTAATCTTTTGAGTACCATACTCAAAAATCCCAAAAAAATGTTTTTTTTATCATTTACCCTCGACCTCCTTGTGATATTCATTTGTGTGAAATGAATATCATCGTATTAGCAAAATAATTGCTATCGTCACTACTATCATTATCACCCAAAATAAGCGATGTATGTGAATTACCTTCCCTACTGCGTGCTTTACAACAACTGATTTCGCTATCGCGCTCGTGGCAATTTTACTTAGAGTTACTCGGTACTCTAACGCTTAAATAAAGAATGAAGGCCTTGATTAATAAAAAAATATACATACATACATACATATCGTTACGCCTGTCTCCCGTAGGGGTACGCAGAGACCACGGATCTCCATCTGTTGCTCTCGGCATACTTCCCTTGCTTCCTCCACACTCATTATTCTCCTCATGCAAGCCCGCCGGTTGAGGGTACTCTTGACCTGGCCTTTCTTAAAAAGTTCAGCAATTTGGTCAAGGTACGTTTTTCTTGGTCTTCCTCTTCCGGCCCTCTCATCGACATTCGCAAGGTAAATTTCTTTTGCCAGTCGTCTTTCATCCATCCTCTCTATATGTCCAAACCATCTAAGCATCCCTTTTTCTACTTTTGTCACAACAACTTCTTTTACTCCACATTGCTCTCTTATATCTTCATTTCTTATTTAAAAAATATATATATGCACATATTTCTCGTTGGATTTCTCATATCAATCAACCTAGTATTCTTTGTCTATCTCTGTTCTAGGTTGTATTGAGGATGCATAAACGTCCATACCATTATATGTATGTATTTCAAGATCGTCTGTGTTGTGATGATTATATATAGAGTGTGTACAATAGCAACAAAATATACAGAGAAAAATCATTAACCTGTTTTGTAAAGCCCGAGAAGTTGCGGATTTATCGAGCCCTTAAGGGCCATCCACAAATTACGTCACACGTTAATGGAAGAGGGGGGTCAACACAGTACTGTTTCAATTTAACAATTTCTGAATTTATAGTATGGGGGTTACACAAACCATGTGTGAAAAGGACGGTGGCTGGTCCAAAAATTATGAAATTCGTGTGATGTAATTTATGGATGGCCCGCAAATACGTCTGACTTGCCACCTTTCTCATATGGTGGTGCTGTATAATCTTTTCCGTAGGACGATTGTATTCACGTTAATTAAAATATTTTCTTACATACGTTAAGTAACGTGGATATACATTTTATAAGCAAGGCTATGTCGCATCAAATTGAGTTTGTACGCTCATAAATAAGATCCATTTGGCTCTTGACACTGGCATTGACTTGAATCTTGGCAACCTGGCTGACTACCAATTGGCTCAGTGGCAGTGCCCCCCGCCTTCGGAGTCAATGGTCGGTTTGATTCCAACATAGAAATAAATATATGTATGGATATTTACCTACAGATATTTATTGTGAGTCTGGTGACCCTTATTGGACAAGCGTGGTTGGGGTTGATGTCCGTTCCTCTAGAAATGGGGAGGCCCATGCTCAGCAGTGGGACATATATGGATGCAGAAAAAAATAAGATCATTTGACATTAATCTTTTTGTGTGTGTATTAAGTAAATAAAAGATAGTTTTTTTTTTATTTTCAGCTTTTATCAAACCCTCAAATACTGATCTGCGATGAGCCCACTACTGGCCTAGACAGCTATAATGCATCCCTCGTGATAGGAGTGTTAAAGAATCTCTCGAAATCCGGAAAGATTGTTATCTGTTCTGTACATCAGCCCTCCTCAGATCTGTTTAAGGAGTTCAACTCAATCAGCCTAATGGCGGAGGGAAGGCTGTTGTTCCACGGAACACATGATAACTGTCGATTGCTTTTTGAAAGGTGAGGTTTTGAAAAGCTATAACAATTTAAACTTTACGCAAAGATTAAAAGATGGACACAACATTAACATAAAGTGAAAGCAGATAAATTATATTATACAGACCTAAATATTAGATTTAATACGGTGTGTGAATTGTACTACATATAGGAGTGGGAAACTGTTTATCGTCATTTTATTTATTGTATATCATATTACAATCAAAAGAAAATGCTTCCAGCAGGATTAAATTTGGTAGGGAACACACCCACATTACAACATTAAGACAGCATACAGAAAAACTTAGCTAAGTTTTTGTAAAACATAGATAATATATGGTAAATATTATGTCATACATTAATAATAAAAAAAAATACAAAAAAGGTACCATAGAGAAATAATACATATAACAATATGGAAATCAATATGAGCTCTCACTCCCTGTTTAAATTATCCATCATAAATCAAAGGTGCAACAGATTGATGTTATCTTGAATTTTGTTATCATATTTAATTCTCTTAAGAAAATATTAGAGTAAAGCTCCCACCAATTTTTTTATATTCGGAGGGAAAGACAAAGGAGAGACTTTTCCCACTCATAACATGATTATTGTTGACTATTTCGGAATAGTATTGTTATTAATTTTAATTGAAATGTAATTAAATTTGTTTTTAAATAAAACATATATATATATATATATATATATATATATATATATATATATATATATATATATATATATATATATATATATATATATATATATATATATATATATATATATATATATATATATATATATATATATATATATATATATATATATATATATATATATTTGCTTATTTAAAAACTATGTCGTTACTTATTGTTTCTGGTCTAGAGTTCGACTCCGATAGAATTCCTAGCTAGACCAATGGATCAAACAGCGGTAAAATAGTGTTAGGAATAAATGCATATTGAGTGTGTAAAGATAATCTCGACATTGCAAAAGGTTTCTTGGAGGTTCCAAAAGGCCATTTAAACCCGTTGTAATATTATATATTAAACATATAATATATACAAAGTGCAAAGGTAATAATTGTAAGATCGATACGACACTGTTTGCGTGATGATGTTGCAAGGATACACAATCATCAGTCGCCAGGCGTCGTAGGGAATGACTGTATGATAGTATACAGGGTGACCCAAATTAATAAGTCCTGGTGGAAAAACATATTTAATATGATAAGTGAACTAATCTACAGTTTCATTTAAGAACCCAAAATGTAAGTTTTGTTTGTCAAGCATTTTTTTGTTTCGTAAGAAGAAAATTTACTTAACACGTTCATTGCGTATCACCCACTATCTACCCGAAGCACTGTTTAAACAATATGCGGACGGTAAAAATTAGGTGTTTCACTTGTGTGGAACGTGTGTCTTTGCCATTATTACGAGTTCGTCAGAGACACACTTTTTGTTTTGAGAATCTAGTGGCGATGCAAGTGTATAGATAAGTAATTCATGAAGTTTTTAACAGCATTAAGAACATATTTACAATTAAATTATTTTCAAAGATAATAGAGCTTTAATACCGTCCATACGTGTGGTTACATTGGACCACCACCGCATCAGATGAAATTCGCTTTTTATCTTTGCCCAGTAAATGTGTTAATTGGGTTTGTAACCCAATTAACACATTTACTTAAACTCTTGGCTCACCAGTCGACATCTGTACAGTAATGTATCAAATTCTATATAAAATATTAGCAGAATTTGGACGACCGAAAATGCTTTAGTATCTACCGCATTTGGAGGCGATGTTTGCCAATAGTCTACAGGTATTTATTTCCGAGGCTGGGTACTCCACCACTCCACTTTAGATAAGCGTGATAAATTGTCATCCAAACAGAAATTATGAAGCCAGTGAGTGTGAATGAAATAAAAAACTGAAAAAGAGAGGTTTGCTTGAAGACGTGTTAGCTAGGCATTAGTCTATTTGTACGTGATATTTATAAGAATAATTTAAAGAAAAATAATAATAAAAGGATATACACATTTTCTAAACATATATTAAATATACACACACACACACACCTATATATATATATATATATATATATATATATATATATATATATATATATATATATATATATAATTAACATTTATGTCAATATAATAACTAAATTTTCTATAAATCAGTCTAAAATTAAATATAACATAATTATAAACATAATATACATTAGAATTTGGTAAAGGATACACTACTCATACACAATTCCTGTACTTTTTTATTTTGAAGCGTAAGGTAAAAAAATACACAATAAACACCTCATTAATTTACCTTTTGACCCTTATTACACAAAATTTATTTCAATGAACAAACATTTATTAGCAAATTATACGAACTCAAACTAAACTCCTATAAGGGATTAATAAATTATATCTAAATTTAAATCTTAATTTATTTTGTCAAGTTTATTTTTATATGTTAATTTTATTCGCCGCCGTTTGGTACCGGTTGTGAATCGTCTTTGTAAAACTTAAAAAAGATAAGCTCTTAATGGCATAATCAGCGATAATTATATATATGTATTTAAATATATTAAAGGCTTACGATTATTTAATCATATAGTCTTTTAATATCAAAATTAGTTTATTAAAAAAGTACTGAAACAATTGTAATAAAACAAGAGTCCTTATGATCATTTTAATCAAGTAAAAAAAACCATAACAGAATAGCGTAATCGTAACTCTTAACCAATTAGACTGTTATCGTGACAAAAAATGAATACAATCTCAAAATACATTTTGTCTTTTAAGCAAAAGTAGCATCGAACATAAATTACAAAATCTATTATAGAATAAACTATTTTCCACAAACACATAACATTTTGGGGTTGCCATTTGTAAAGATTTCCCTGATTTGTCCCAGTTTGAAGTGAGTTCTGAAAGTACCTTTAAATTTGTTATAGAGAACAAATATATAAAATTGGATGTGCATTATTTAATTTCATTTATATCTAATTTTATTTTTATATCATGTGGGCAACGTTCGTGTAAACTAGAAATCAAAATCATATAATTTGTTTTTGATGGTCACCATTACGACTTCGGAATACGGCAAATCCTCTATCAAAAGGTAGTATTGATAATAATTAATAATGTTTTTTTTTGTTTTAAGTATTTACATTACTTTGATTTTGCTTGTATTTTTCACTATACTGAAAACAGCTTTTTCTTCTATTCTATATTTAAGATCTTGTGATTTTTCATTCAATCAATCAACAGTCCGCAGCAGTCCACTACTGGAGATAGGCTTCCTCCAGGAAGTGCCACCTAACCCGAACTTCGACTGCACGCATCCAGTATCTGCCAGCCACCCTACAGAGGTTATCGCACCCTCTATCTGCGCGTCCGACACAACGTTTGCCAAGACGTGGTCTCCACTTCAGCGGTTGTCAAATATCCGACAAACGTGACCAGCCCATTGCCACTTCAGTTCGACTGTGAGTGTACTGGTCAACTTTATCACAGGCAAATTCATAGTTTTATAAATCAGTTTAATTAAGTTCGTAGTGGACGATTTGATGAACTTCTTTAGTAGCCGAACGTCGCACGGTATGCTTCCAAATCGGAAAGAAAACACGTCAAGTTGTTGTTTCGATATGTGAAATCTCGATGTCTGTCCAGGTGACTTTGATCTATACACGTCCAGGATAAATTTCACAAGTTTCAGTTTCTGCTAGTTATTTAATTTCTTAATTATTAGTTGGCAAAAGTATAAAGAAAATAAAAATTGTTTTATTAGAATATAAGAAAAACCCCGAAGAAATATTCGTTTTTAGGCTAAAATATTCAGTGCTTTCGTGCGGTTTTGTCCGGGATTATTTATTTTAGTTATGGCGACCCTAGATGCATTTCAAATGTTCATCGATGTACCATAGCTTACGTAACTCATAGGAATGTTGGCTATTAGATTAACGACGGTGTAATTTACTAAATAATATACTTAAGCAGCTTGTCACATGCAGTTAGTATACTGTATGATAAATCTTATTGGCTATATTTCACAATATCGCTGCAATACTTGTAATATAATGAAATATCGCACGTCATCTCGATACATGTTTACATGATTTAGCTTAGAGTAATATGTAATAGGTGAATGTATGATCATCAAATACGCTAAATTTTGTCTTTTTGAGCCCACATCCCCGTTGCGCCTCACTTACTGTGAAACCTATAAATATCATTTTCCATGACGAAGAAATGCTCCAAAAAAAAAGAACTCAAAGATAAAAACCGGAAGCGTTGAGATGCAACTGCATCCCAATTTTCTCATCGACACTTATTATTAACAGCTTGTACTAGTACAAGCTGTTAATAATAACTATTACAGGTAAAGTCAACCCCAATTTGAGAGGATTTTTTTTAGTCGTCATCGTTGAAAACGGCAGAAATAGAAACAGACATTATCACTTTTATTTGAGGGGTAGACTAACGCAACTATGTCCCAATTTACTCATCATCAGTTATAATTAACAGTTAATATTAGCCCAGTAACTATTAAAGGTAAGTTAAGAGGAATTTTCTACCAGTGTGTTGAGGGGAGTTTTCTTAATCGTCATTCTGAGCAGACGGTTTGAAAACGGCAGAAATAGAAACAGACATTATCACTTTTATTTGAGGCGTAGACTAACGCAACTATGTCCCAATTTACTCATCATCAGTTATAATTAACAGTTAATATTAGCCCAGTAACTATTAAAGGTAAGTTAAGAGGAATTTTCTTCCAGTTTATTGAGAGGAGTTTTCTTAATCGTCATTCTGAGCAGACGGTTTGAAAATGGCAGAAATAGAAACAGACTTTGTCATTCTTAACAGAGAGGCAGACTACCTACATCCCAATTGTCTCATCATCATTATAATTAACATCTTGTGTTATGGTTATCTCCATGTTCAGGGGATTTTTCTCAGTTATCATGAGTTTCAAACGGCAGAAATAGAAACAGACATTATCACTTTTAACTGAGAGGCAGAATATCCAACTCGTTGCTATAGTGATAAAGATTATGAAACACACTTAACCGTGTGAAATCGTCTTAACATTTCGCTTATCGAACGTGGGAGTCACGGCGAATCATTACGACCTTGGATAGAAATAATTATTACGATGGACGGCTAATTATCATAAACAATAAATTATTTATCATTTAATATAAGATTATTGTCGTGTTTTGTAGTCAACAGTTGTAAATCCTCAATGACCAAGATACCTTATATAATATATATTTAATTAATAAATACCTATGTAGTTTATTTTTTTTAGAGCTCATATACAAACATATATATCTACTGTAGGGTAGGGTACTTCCGATAGGGTACTACTACCTTCCGATATCTGGAGGAATATTTTTGGATATATATGGATACTTACCCAACATCATTGTCAAGGTGTTTACCAGGACATTCAGACTCGGAATAAAGATCTACACACATTTATGGAAACCTTTGACCCCGTAGCAGTTACTTTGCCACATAGCCATTTAGTTGTCAATAAATTAAATAACTAATTCTCTAGTAGATGGTTAAGTTAAAAATATTATAATAATAACGATTGTAAAGGTATATAAACTTTTCAGTGTCAACCTATATTGCCCTAAAAACTTCAACCCAGCCGAATTTTACATCAAGGCCGTCTCTCCTAATCCGCACTCTAACGAAAGCTATGTGGGAAGAATCGTGGAAAATTACCGGGACCGGTTCTATGCGAGCGATGTAACAAGTTGTGAGGCTTCCTCAACGCCATCTACACACCACCAAATGTGAGTAACAACGTACATCCGGCGAAAAAACTGTTTGTTTTATACACGCCCACCGACTTTTGACATAGTTTTTTTTTTAATACACATAATGGACTAGAGATGTTACCGCAATCGAACCGGAATGCGATAACATTTTTATGTGAACCGCGTTAAAAAATAGTGGCGTAACTGTGTCATGTTTTTTTTTCTACAAAAATATCGATTTTATTTATTATCTACCTACATTATTGTCTTTGTATCACTCGTAGACTAATAGATTTTATAATTATATATTAAAAGCCAGACTGTTGACATTCGCGAAAATGCAATTATAAGATTTGATTGATCACCTTGCTATATCATAATTTACTGAAATAATAATATAGTATAATTTTAATATAAGAGTTAAGGCGAAGTACTAAATATTGGTTTTTTGCCTTAATTTAGTTTTATTATATTATAAATTAAATTGCTGAAATAATCCAAGTACATGTCACAAAAATAAACATTGTGTCATTTAATCAACGTAAGGTTTGATGGTATAATATAATATGACAAAAAGAGCTGAATAATTTATTTAAAATGATACATGGATGAAAGCCTTATATAGGTATGAAATATATTATAATTATATTTGATAAATATATATTAGTAGCCGTCGGTAAACCACGTTAATTCATTATTTAGGAGTTCGCAAGCCATCTAAACTTCAACTCCTCGTGTGACCGGAAGGGGGGTATTAAGGATTAGTTGTTTATATATATATTTATTATGTCATTTCATGTCATGTACATAATTTCGCTTGAAGCAGCAGATGGTTGAATTGGTATAATAATTATCTTAAAAAAATTAAGAAAATCTCTTCGTTAATATTTAGCGAAATAGAGTATTTAAAAAGTAGTCACATCACTAAAACCATTTGATGGACGATAAGTCTAGTCGTTTAAATCGTATAAAACGACGTATATATCTTTTTTTTTATTCAAATATGCGTCACGTTTCCCCACAAACTCACCTACCTGCACCATTGCATAACATTTTATAAAGTAAAATAAATTTATAACGTTTGTTTTATCATCATTATTATAATTAGACGCTAGGTACAATAGTTACGACTTCCTAGTTCATTTTTGCTTGCATATTATTGCGTAATTTGTTAGAAAAAATGTAATATTGTTCTAATAATACTAAATTGGTTTTCGTTTCTATTTGGGCAACTTATTGTGTGGGCTGTTAGATTGTTACCTATAGAATTTAAACCAATTAACCAGTCGTTTTATTTAGAAGTGAATAATAGGATGCTATGTGTGCTTTATCTGTAGATATAGGTATAGTCTCTTCTATTTTCTAAGATATATAAATATGATAGTTCACTCGTTTCACTGTTCACTTTCTATAAAATACTAAAAAAAATAGTTATTTTATTTTTTTAGTATCTATTTTCTTTATACGTTACCACCATTTTCCCATCTAAAATCGAGACAAAGGTGTTAATAAAATTTAAACTCCGTAAGCAAGTACAAGTCTGGTAACTCCACCAATCCGCATTGGACAAGCGTGGTGGGTTAACGTCCGTTCCTCCAGAAATGGGGAGGCCCGTGCTCAGTAGTCGGACATATATGGGCTGTGACAAAAAAAGCAAGTACATGCTGCGTAATCGAGCATCAATAGTTCGGGTGGTAGGCATTAGACTTACCCTCTTACGTCATGTGTTCCTCCATTAGACTATTGAAATGAAATGGTTCCTGGCTATGGATCCTAGCACAAGCATCAACCTTAATTGGAATGCTTAAAAAGAGTTCTAGTAATTTTAGTAAACAGCATATATCTCACAGATTAGTTCAAAAATGTAAACTTAATCTCTTAGTCTAAATTATATAGTTTATATGCTAAAAAATGTATAAGATAATCTATTTAGATGTAGATAGGCTTCATTATTCATGACAAAATACATAAAAATAAATTTCTAATTTAATGTCTATTTTATGTGTTAAATGTCTATTTTAAAAAAAAACCTAAAGGTATAAAGGCAAATAAATTTCCTTTGACGCAAATTTACAAGAGTGATATTGGTATTTTATGATCATGAACTCTCTCTCTATATTAAGTTATTTTGTGTTATTTAGTTTGTAGATGTATTATATGATTGTATCATTGAATCAAAATAAAGAACTGAAATAAAATAAATGCATGTCAATTTTTTAAGTTGGCTACAAAATCCATAACAAGTTTTGGTAAGAGTACATAATATTATCAAGATGTAACGTAATATAATAATTATTAATATATTTATAAGTTATTTGTCATTTATATAAATATGAATGATTGCACTAACCCACAAAAACAAAACAGTATTTGATGCGTCCGAAAAATAATGTGAATAAATACACATATTTGAATAAATACGCATTCAGTCTGCTTTCATGACTCATATTGCATATTGGCAAGACAGTTTTTTTATGCTAGAAATTTATTTATGATACCTGCATATTAATTAAAGATTCATTAATTCATATTTTGTGTTCGTATAATAATTTACTTTATTTAAATGCTGCAAACATTTTAACATTTTCTTAATTTAATATACACCTGCAAAACACAATATGCAGTAATAAATATAATTTAATTAGCAAAATTTGCAATTCAATGTTAATCATTTATTTACATATCTAAAATGAAATATACTCACTATAATCTAATTCAATTCACAATTAAAAACCTTATCTAATTACATCAAACCGCTAATATAATCCGCAATTTATTCATTAATCCAGTGTACAATTAGATTAAATTCCAAAAATCTCATTTTATTTATTAATAATTTTTAATCAGATAATCACATCTGGGCGTCCTAGCTAATTTTACCTGCCTGTAGTGCTTGTAAGATTAGCTGGGACAAGCTTACTCGTTTACTACGGGAAAAACAATATACTACTGATATATCACTGCGGAGGGATGACTCATCTCTCAACATTTTTTATTGCTTTTGTTGTTTGGAATAATTTCTACCGCTTAATTCCAAAATCGCACAACTTAGCACAAAGAATAATTTCCTTCCCACCATCTGGATGAGAGGCGATGTAGTATAGTATGGTATATCCAGATACTATTCATGCACCACTAGCTGGAACCAGCTACCTTCAGCTATATATGAATCGATATGACATTGGAACTTGAAATATGAGTCTATATATATATATATATATATATATATATATATATATATATATATATATATATATATATATATATATATATATATATCTGAGGCACCTCTATGAATTAGGTAGATAGACATATTCTTCATTGCACACAGAAATAATTTTACACAATAAATTGTAACAATAAGGACATCACAATAGCGGTCTTATCGCTGGTAGCGATTTCTTCAAGACATCCGTTCTGTTGATATACGTTCGTTTCATGTTTCACAGATCCCGAAGTGAGTTCAAATACTGGAAGACACTTTGTCATTTACTTGTAATTATATGAATCAACCACTTGCTCTAAGATAAATGAAAATATAGTAGGACAATTTGTATGCCTACTTGAGAATAGTGAAACATATTAGATTAGTCTCTCTGAAGAATAGAGAAATATTTTTATGTGTATATGTACTTTTAATTTATTTTATAACTTTATTATTATTATCATTTATTTAAGTTTATGTATGCCGTATAATAAGGATAAAAAAATTTAATAATGTAATGTATAATAAATAATAATAATCTTTTTCTACTAAAAAGGTATTAAACAAATATTTATACTTTCAGATGCAGAAGAAATTGGTTTAAACAGACACAAATATTAATGTGGAGGTTCTCTATTAGATTAAGACGAAATATTAAGTTTACGTTTACTTCATTGCTTTTATCAACGGTTGGTTATATTTTATATACATTTTTTTAAATAAAGAAAACAATGTAGCCATTGCAACATAATTTGTTAGATAAATAAGATAATTTATTTTGCTAGATAAATCCTAATTTCAATCAAATAAATCGAATTTAATTTTTTAGCATATATTATTTCTTTTATACAAATTTAGAAAGAAATACAGAAAATTTTATTCAACAATTCATAAAACTGTACAGAAATAGTATAAGAAGAATATACACGTAAATTAAAAAAATTAAAGACTAAAATTATACAAACGAAAATAATAAAAAAAAACATAATAATAGTATATCATGATATATGTCCACATTCAGCAAAAAGCCGCGGCAAGCACAGTGCCGATTTTCAGTATGGCTTAATTGTTTTCCAAGCTGGTAGTGCATGGATATAATTTTGTAATTATTAATATATATTAAAAATATATTACGTGGTTTTATATACATTAAGAATCCATGCACCACATAATAATACAATACGATAAGGTAATTTATATACATATATAATAAAGAAATATTAATTCGTAAATGAAACTACGCAGTGTAGAAAAATGAAATAAAAACAGACCCATTGTTGCCATAAAACAAAAAAGAAAAATAAGTATAATATAATAAATTAGTTATTATTAATAATAATAATAAGTGAAACAGATTAATTTTTTTGTGTCAATTTAAGGGTAAAAGCTTAGAAATATTGTTTCACACAATTTCAAATACGTAGACAATCTGTGTTACCAGAACACGTCTTATTTAAATAAATATAGAAAAAAATTGTAGAACCGAAGTTTTTTTTTAAATCGAACTATAGATTTAAGTAAACTGGCATATGTATATATATATATATATATATATATATATATATATATATATATATATATATATATATATATATATATATATATATATATATATATATATATATATATATATATATGATATATATATATATATATATATATATATATGTATATTACTATTACTTTTTATTACAAACGTGTTTTGCAATTTTATAGATAATAGGTGCCTTGGTGATAGGTACTTGCTTCGCAGGCAGTACTGGGACCACCCAGAAAGGCGTGCAGAACTTGAGGGGCTTCCTCTGGCTGCTCTGCAGTGAAGTGTCCTTCAGCTTGGCTTACACTGCGCTGTACGCCTTGGAAGTTGAGCTGCCGATGTTCAAAAGGGAAGTTGGCATGTACACCCCGTCAGCGTACTACATTGCAAGGTCAATGGTCGAGGTAATGCATTAGTTCAGCGGTCGGCAGTAGTGATATGGCGGATCATTAGTTATCCTCGAGAAAATTTCGCTGGTTTGCAGAAAAATGTGGAATATATGTACTTACTCCACAATCTGGATTAGTAGTGATCCAGTACATTGCGCTTTTCTTCTTTCTTCTTTCGACACGGCTTCTTCAGCTATATTTTCGAATCGATACGACATTGGAACCATTAAAAAATAAGTCTATACATATCTTAAAAGCTGGCAACGCTATGGTGTCGCGGAACGCTATGGGCGGCGTTAATTGCTTATCATCAAGTAACACACTTGCTCGTCACAACATCACGTTATGTTTTAAAACGCATTGAAACATTATTCAATTAATAACAATAAGTGAAAAGTTATAAAAACTTTCGTCGTATACTGTACACACTGGCCATTGGATAAGGAATGTATAATACTAAAAGTTTGAAATACTTAAACAATCTTTTATAGAGTTTATTTTCATTTACTTTATTTTATTATGGTATTTATTATAAAGCTTAAATAATGTGGTTACAATTAATAGTTTAATTTTATTAACTGGCTACATTTTATGTGTGCATGGATTCCAATTTTTTTTATTAATTAATATATTTAACACTTAAAAATCCTATTAGTCGTCCGCGGAATTTAAATTATAAATTTACTGGTCCTAGTTCAGAAAATAATAAGACACATAAGTTTTATTCTTACTCTATATTATAAACTATATATGTAACTTTGTGGTTTCAAAATAAATGATGATTATTATTATTATTCTCCTAAATACTTCTATACGCGGCATTGACTACACTACATCGAGTGAGTTATTTACTAGTTTGCCTAACGCCTCTAAAAAACACAAAATCTCACATTATAAAAAATACACAAACCGGTTCTTTGGTTCGGCTTAGCGGTCCACCTGTCAGTCTGTACGCCGCATCATAAACGAATTAACTTATCCCTCTGAATAAATTACAACGATTACTTGTTTGACCTGCCATCATTAATACTGACGTCACGACTACGTATACCACTTATTTTAAGGGACTAGGTAGGCAAACGACCAAGCGTATCATCTGATGGAAAGCAATCAATGCCGCCCATAGACGTCTGTTACAACAGAGGCATTACAGATGCATTGCTAGCCTTTTAAATATGAACGAGCATGTTTTTTTGAAGGTTTCAATGATGTATTGGCTCAGAAATACCGCCGCAGGTATCTGGTTCCGTGGAGTGGTGGTGCGTGGAATGAAGTTTGTGGAAAAAGGCACTGTATCCAAATGGTGGGAATGAAAGTCTTTCTTTCGGCGAGTTGTTGTTTTTATACAATATTTTAAATTGATCCTGTGGGTGGTATAGAAATACAAAACAGTTAACCAATAGTAGCACTTAAGGACTGGAATAAATACAATATAATAAATACAGACACTATAATAAATACAGACAATATAATAAATACAGACAGTATAATAAATACAGATAATATAACATGTTTTAAATATCATCACTTAGCGTGATCTTCCATTCCACGCATAGCGTTTACCAAACGCGGTCTCCACTTCAGCACTCGTCTACTCCTGCAGTAGTCGGTTCTCCAATAAACGTACCCAGCCCATTGCTACTTTAGTTTGAAAACTATGTCCGTAACTTTGGTTCTCTGTCGGATTTCTTTATTCCGAATCTTATCCGCGCAAACAACTCTCTCGCCCTCTGTATAGCTCTCTGAACAACCTTATAGTGATGTACTAGATGCACTATTAGTCCACATTTCGGCACCGTAATAGGGTACAGGCAGGATGCATGAGTTCAAGACTTTCATCATGCAACTTAGATATATATGAAGAAAAGGCTTGGCGGAGCTACCTAAATACTGCCTATTTTGGAATGTGCTAAGATAAAATCACAGATAATTTTGCCTGCAACATAAACGGCATCTCAGAGTAGACTAAGCTTTTAATAGTAATTTTGCTTTTATGTTTCGTATAGTGATCATTAGGTGGCTCAAAAGCCGAGATATAATCGTCGATATCGATCTCCACCGTCTGCAACTGGAGGGTTTCTTGGTTGTGATTTTTTTCGAAAAAGTTGTTGAAAGGCCCCAGGACCCACAAGTTCATTCGACATAAAAAAAACAAAATGGTAACTATAGCTTCCCCCTTGCTTAATTTCGCATATTTTATATTTAAATTGCACGATTTTATATTAAGAAGCTTAGTTGGGATTACAAATATTATGTATTTTTCAAAGTGCCTATTCATTTTTTTATATTAGCTAATCTGCTTCCACCGTAGAGCGGTTTATCTATTTTTTTTTATTTTAGTACCGTATTAGCATTTTTGTTGCATATATTGTTTTATGTTTTGATTTTGTCATCCAATAAAATTATACGGGTATAGTCAGATCAAAATATCCCTAGAGACATAGGTTTATAATAAAAAAATAGAAGACAAGATGTCTGATAAAAAAAAATATTGTTATTATGTAAAGCACTTATAAGATCTAGTTAAATGCGTATACAAAACACTGTAACCAATAACGAATCAAAAAGAAACATCTTGTAAAAATATCACAATCCACAGAAACTCACCAATACCTACAAGAGCGTTCGCCCACATTTTTGGACACACAGAAAGCCGTGATTGACTCTAATGCGTCCCGTTGTAGCCGCTATTTGAACCGGCTGTATATTTTACTTCTTTTATGATTTTTTTTTATCTAAGTCCATGTCACATATTCAACCAGCCGAAAGGAGATAAGATGAGGAGGTATTAATTACATTTTAGACAGTAGAGTTGGACCGAGAGGTTTAACGATAGGCTAAATTATAGTTTTGTCTCGATTGGAATATTTGATTTATGCCTAAGATTTAACTATATATGGTCATTTGATTGGATTTTTTCCACCAAATTACGTCAGTGACACTGTGTTTTTATTTCATTTTCATTATCTTATGTTATTATCAGTTATATCGTTTAATTGTGGTGGTATATTATACAATATAGTTTGATTAAGGTGTAGAAGTAATGTAATATGAAATAAATGCGTGTATCGTGACTTTTTAATTTGACGGAAAAAGTCCATAAAAGGTTTTGGTAAAATAACCACCATTTTATCAAGACGTACCGTGATGAGCTGACTAGTTTACTTGACACTAGCATAATAGTTATAACCTAATTACTATCAAAGAAAAGAAAAGGTATTACATTATATAATATATTCGTATATAAATAAATATACATAAGATTACAGTAATGAAATTAAATAATTTTTCTAATCTTATTTTTAAAGCGTCGACCAAAATCATTCACTGCCGTGATGTTTTATCCATCCTTTTAATATAATCTTAGAAGACTTAGTTTTTAGGTCATAGTTATCGTCGTTGTTCAAATCTGTAGCTTACGAACCCTGCTCACGCGTCCTTCTAATGAAGTTGTAAAGGCCTCTGGGGCCACGATGTGAATCAACAAAATAATTATCCTCAGAAATTCTTATTGTATAATATTTTGTTTCCAAAAGTTATAACGTACTTAGGTTGATAGTTACCTGCCGGCGCTATTTTAAAATTATTTACCGCAACTGTCTGGATCAAGAACTATTATTATAGTATTATATTATTATAGTATTATAGTAGTGTGTTATTATGTTCCAAACGACTTGTATATATTTATACTTATAGCTTTTAACCTGAAGAAAATTTACAACTAGCTCAGTGGTGAAGCTTGCTGGCTATATAGATAAATCCGTCAAGCTTGTCCAATCTGAATTGGTAGGGCTATACATATGTGTACACACACATATAGCCAATCCGCATGGTGAGACGATGCTTTCTGATATGGGGAAGACTAGTGCCCAGCAATGGGATGTATGAGTGTTAAAAAAATAAAAAGAATTTTAAATATCCAGAACCTTTGTTTTACACATGGTTATATTTTATTAATGCTTGATCATTTCGGAATACATCATTTCTCCTTTGATAAAAAAGTTTCCGTTAAAAGGAAGCTTTAAAGCTGGATTTTTTTAATACTATATAATTTGCACTTAAAGTGCAAATCTTACGAAAATTAAAAGAACTTAAGGAACAAAAACTATCCTTTATTTATATTTTAAAAGAAATGATAAAACAACTGTCCCTTTTTTTATCACAATTTTTTTTTGTTCCAGATACCCCGCTGTCTCGTTTGGCCACTTCCTTTTATTGCTATGGCGACGGTAACCGTGAATCTGCCAAACCAATACGTGACTGTTTTGGAGATTTATATTGCCCTTATTATGTCTGGTCTGGCTGCAACTGCTTATGGTAAAGACTTTACTTTCTAATATTTAAAAAAAGTTTATATACTATCTCGTTCACAACAAAGCGAAAGATTTTCTCTCGCATAACAAGTTCAGCTTATTTATATTTCTAATTTTTTTTAAATATTTGTCAGAAATGCAACACGCTGGTATGTAGCAGTATCACATTGTAGCAGTTATCTAAAAATGGAAGAATCTTTGCTACTACGCTTCGTCTTGCTTCTCTTTCCTTTACTTTCCTCATCCCTCCTATTATTAACGTCTGACCTTAAGGCACGCAATGCTCTTGATGTTGTACACTGTAAGATTGGTGCTGGACTGTTTGCTTTACAGTAAAAAAATATATATAACAGTATTTATATGGGGTAGCCGATCCCTTTAAACTGATTAATGCTATCATCATAATAGTGCACTTTCCCCGATACCTCTATCAAAGCAGTAACAGTCTGTGGTATCAATTACCTTCACCGATGCGACTATTGGAACCTTCAAAAGACAATCCTACAAGTTTCTCAGAGGCCGGCAACGCTTATGCAATGCCTACGGTTTTGCTTGTATATATTTACAGCTAGCGTTGATTGCTTTCCATCAGGCGATGTATTTGCTCGTTTGCCTTCTTATCTCATAAAATTCTCATTCAATTTCTTTATAACGCTGTTTGTATTTTAAAGCAGACGTGTCATATATTTTAAAGACAAAAACTACAAAGAACAACTGGTTGTTTTACCGCTGTATTTACACATGATTTTATTTCAGGTCTAGGTATGGGAGCCCTGTTTATATCCTCGGGTGTGATGGGAGATGTAATGCCTTGCGTTGATCTTCCCCTATTCCTGATGTCGGGAACATTCCTGCGCATATCTTCACTGCCCGTCTGGCTTCACCCCGTCAAATACATCTCACATTTCTACTACGCGATGGATGCGATTAGTAATATTTATTGGAGACAGATTAAACACATTGGTAAGCGACCATAGTAATTTAGTAGCATACGATAAAACATCATCATCATCACCAACCTGCTTTCGGTCAGCAGTGAACAGGCTGCATCAGCAACCTGTTCACTGCTGAGCATAGGTTTTATATTGGGAGAGCCCCAGACACATCATCCAGTTCAATCTTCGACTTTATTGATACAGTTTCTGCGATCTACCCAAACGGTGATAAACGTGAACAGCTCATTTTCACGATAAATATTGTAGGTTAAACTTATAAGTTTTAGTACCGGAAAAAAAAGATATGTAATAGCTTCTAATTAACGACGTCGTGTCTTTCAGCTTTTTGAGTAAATAAACTAGCTTTTAAGGTAAATAAAGCTTTTAAGATAAATAAAGCTTTTTAGGTAAATAAAAAACTAAAATAACCTACCAAAAATGTTTTAGTAGGTCATGTTAGTTTTTTTTGGTGAGTACATAAATAAACACTCACGAAATGCGTATAAAAAATTCACCTAAGCGTATAAAGAGTTTAGGATTACATTCTACACACCAATAAAAACTAAGGTAACTTAAAACTTAAACTATAAACTGTACAACCCCGTGAGAACAAACTGAACTCGTCTTTGTTTCTAACCCCAAATTGGTTATCGCTTCTTTATTAGACTGTTAGAGCTGTAGTTTAAAGTGTGTGTGTGGGTGCTTATCTATGAGACAAGATTGGAATGTAATTCATTAGTGATTCACTTAAAAAATAAGAGAGCGGCAAATGTGCATGCCGTTAGTTGTAGGCATAAAATGATAGCTGTGGTATGTCGAACACATAACACTTTCAATAAATTAATCCGTTTGAGAACTTGATGTGTTATTTTACTCTACATGTCAATTTCGTTTATAAAATGTGTCATTTAGTAAAATGTGTGCGTGTGTGTGTGTGTGTTTTTTTGAATCCTCATAGGTTGCTTTTTACGTTCGGCTTCTAAAAATCGACTTTACTTATACAAGGTAGAATGTTTCATGAATTGGACGTTAGAATGATAATATATGTAGATTCGACAAAATTGAAACGGACACATTAATAAATTTCTTCTTCCTATTTTCGCAGATTGTCCCACAAATATGACGTCGACTTGCTTTAAAAATGGCGCCGCTGTTCTATTCGAGAATGGCTACTCAAATAATTTCATACTTCAAGATGCCTTAGGTCTGTTCTGTGTCGTATTTATTTGGAGTGTCCTGGGCTATTTGGGGTTAAAGAGAGAAGAGAGGAAAGGATACGCTTATTGAAATAAATATTATTATACACGTAATAGAATAAATAAATAAATGGTTACGCATTATACTTAATAATTATTACTTTTGTTTCATTTTAAAATAAATTCCTTATCACCAAACCCCTACTCATACATTTTTCTAGTGAAGATGCAGGCAAACGAGCAAGCCGGTCACCTGGAGGTAATCATAACTGCAGATGTATTACTTACCTTACCAATGGGAGGGAAACAAGAAAGTAGTGGCTTACTTTGCGTCAAGCGCCGTACCAAACGTTTGTCTTCGGTTCTGTAACGTGTAGATTAGATTGGATTAAATGGAGATTATCATTAGTATACATAATTCACGCTTGTTTCCTGTAGGGGTAGACAGAGGCCACAGATCTCCATCTGCTACGATCTCGGCACACTATCTTTGCTTCATCCATACACATCATTCTCTTCATATATAAGCTCACCGGTTAAGCTTCCCTTATCAACCCTTGCACTCACATCCGCAACGTAAATTTATTTTTCAGTCGTCTTTAATCCATCCTCTCTATGTGCCCAAATCATCTAAGTATTCAGTCATTTAAAAATAAAATCTCCATTTAATTCACGATTTATAATCTAAATAAGTGTCATTTATAATCTATATATATTTAATATAAAAATAAAATAAAACTCCGATGTTGCATTAAAATTATTTATTTATTAAAATATAAAAAAATATCAGATCTTATTGTAGCTTTTAGAGTTGCCACACATTTCAAGCTGCATCATAGAAATGCTTTATGTACATTTTTATAAGAAAGAAAATTATAAATTTTAGGGCGTGTAATTTGCAAGTAATTATAATTTAGACAAATCTCTTCCAAAATATTTTAAATATTGTTCCCATAAGATTACAACGAGCCTGTTCACTATCAGTTCGCAACGTCGCAAAACTCTTTTTGAAAAACACAGCATTTAAAAATCGCGTCACATAACACTCCCAACTACCTACATAAATATCAAAGAGGAATGGTTGTAAGGTTATCAATTACAAAATATTAACGCCAAATTTATGGCTAGAAATAAATCATAGATAAAAGAAACGTTTCTCTTTCCGACAATTTGTCAATGTTCTAATGGCCATTGAGAGAAAAATATGATAGGGCTTACATCGCCTACAATTCCGTTCCACTTGGGCAGATCACCGCAACGATATAGCACAAATGGAGGAATTACGGTGTAATAGCGAGTGTTATGGGATACTAGTGGAATGGACTTTAAATAAATTGAATAAATTCGTATCTTATAAAAAATGTACCCTGTGAATAGTGATATTTTGGTCTCCGTTTCTTATATTCTATGGTTTGGATTTTTTTTAAATATTATTGTCCAATTAATAGACAGGTGTACCCCGACTTCTCTTTATCACCATTATGAAAGCAATTATGTGTGCAACACAGAACATAATAACTAAACAAATACAGTTACGCCAGAAGTGTTCCTCGGCAAAGCCGAATTTCTTCAATACATCCGGACCGGTTTTTATACATGGAACCCCTGGGACCTCGCATTTGATAGATTCGATCGTATCCCACTGAAGAATGGATATGCATTCGACGCCGTAGTAAAACCCGGACACGTAGCGAAGCCAAGAGACGTAGGGAGATGCGCTTGCCAAGTTTAGGTAAATACCAGAGAACATGGTACCGATCAAATCGAAGGGTACGGAGACGAGGGCAGCTGTCTCCATTTTGTCGAACACCGCGGAGAGGAATGATCCTAAAAGTAAGAAATAAAAATTATTAGTATTAAACAAACATTGTGGATGGTTAGTTTGCGGCAGTACCGCAGTCCACTGCTAGATATAAACTGCACTTATAGCACGCCCGTTTGATTCCCGCATCGGGATAAATATATGCAAGGCTTAAATATATTGTGAAAAATAAAGGTGAATTTTACCTAGCCTGTCTTTCCTAATCCTACATTCCAGATGCGGACATAATGATGACCACGATCCTCAGATATGAAAACCGAGGACCGAGTACAGATAGAGTTTCGTCTGTGGAAAGTGCTCCGAGGAATTATTCGGAATAATTCCGACCGCTAAATTCTACTATCGTACAATTCGCTACGAGGAAAGTTTCATCCTCACCATCTGGATGAGTAGCGATCAAGTACGGTGCATTTTTCAAGAAACTTATTCTCACGCACTACTACCCTGTGGGGCCAGTTATCTCCAGCAGTGTTTCCCAACTGATACGACATTGGAACCTTCAAAAAACAAGCCTACACTTTCCTTAAAGTCTGGCAATTGCAGGGTTCTGCAATACCTATGCCTATGGTCTATGGGCAGCGTTGATTGCTTCCCTTTGGGTGACACGTCTGCTCGTTTGCCTTCTTATCCCATAAAAAACATTCTACTCGGCAGTCTACTCGGCAGTCTACTCGACATTAATGTTTCACGTACCACCTTATCCTTATGTTTAGCTGAATGCAGTTTCTTCCGGCCGCTTAGCGCAAAGCATCACTCTATCTGTCCGAGTGTTGTTTCAGGCTACTTATGTAAAGACACGGCCACCACTCCTGTACTCCTCTCCTCTAACTATTATCAGTTTGTCGAAACAAAAACCGTGTCCAAACAAAAATGTGTTACCGTAAGCGTTAGCATAGTTTGCGCAAAGCACGCAGACAAATGAGAATCCCAGCCAGTTGACGAAGCCTCCCTGCAAGCCAGCCACGGTGAATATCAACGAGGCGAACAGTACCGGCTCTATGACTGCTCGTGGAATCTGCAACGGATTATTTACTGTTAGATTATCGAGAAGAAATTAAAATACTTTTAAATATAAGACCTAATTTCATTGGCGAAAGAGTTGAAATTAAAAGTAAAATTTCGAATACAGCGGTTGTGACAGTCGTTAGTGACAGGCGAAAGAGACAGATGACATAAACAGGCGACAGAGAAGGTCGACATAGACAGGCGACAGAGACTGGTGCACAGATACAGACCACACGAAAACTAATGTCATCATAATGTCATTGTGAAACTGGAATTTTCCTAAAAGATCATTAGAGCATACTATCATTCCTGAAAGATTATTAGAGTACACTAGTCTACATTGTCTATTTTTTTTACAACAAACTACATATGTCTCACTGATGGATACGGTCTTTTCCCATTTCTTGAAGGACATAAACCCACCAAGCTTGTTTAAGATGGATTGGTGAGACACTCAGATTCGGAATAAGCTTTCGACCTACAGACCGTATATTTTTTATGATGCGGTAATTAAACCCGAAACAATTCAGTCAAAGGGGTAACAGGGCTAGTAGCCCTGTTATTCCTTTCGGACAAAGGAACAAAGGAAGTCGTCATTATCTATTGCCCAATCTTAAAAATTCTCTACGAATTTTCAATGAATCACATTTAACGTGTTCGAAGAAATATTCCCAAGTCTTAACGATTTTCGATTCAATTATTATAATTATTATTTTTAACTAACAGAAAAATTAAAAAGAAATTTATATCTATTGTTTCCATAAATACTCAAGTGATTAATTTGTAATTTGAGACACCGACAAAGCAATTCATTGTATTGTAATTAAAATTCTTTAGGAATTCGTCAAGCGTGTATCATAATCTATTTCATGTCAGAAAATTTTAGGGTACTTCTTATCGATATTTTTTTACAATATTTTATTAATAGCATAACGAAGTTCATAGTTGGACATAGCCCTCTCCAAAGCAGGGAGGATTTGGCCAAACTCATCACATTGGCAAGACGGGTAACCCACTTGTGGTAAAGCCAACTACTCTTAACTGACACTTCTTTTATGGGATAGGAGGGCAAACGAGAAAGCGTGCCGCCTGATGGAAAGAATCAACGCCGTCCATAGACAACCACGACACGTATGTGTAGGCTTGTTTTTTGAAGGTGCCAATGTCGTATCGTTTCGGAAAGATCGTCGAAGGTAGCTGGTTCCACAGAGTGATGGTGCGTGGAAAGACGTTTCGAGAGAAGCGCACCGTAGTAAATTACTGACAGTAAATACAACACACTATATTGCCGCTGATGGTCTCTTTCTAATAATCAACTTATAATATTTAAAGCCTGTATACAAAACTTCTATCGATTTTAGCATGAGGAGTGCTGCAAGAAATTGTTTGGTATAATTCCGGCCGCTGAATTCCACTACAGCACAACTCGTTACAAGGAAAGGTTTCATCCCCACCATCTGAATGAATAGCAGTACGGTACGTTTTTCTAGTCTACCAGCTACCTTCAGCAGTGTTTCTAAACCGATACGACGTTGGAACCTTCAAATAACAAGCCTACAGCCTGCCTTCTCTTAAAGGCTGGTAACGCTTCCGTATTGTGGATGGGCGACATTGCTTTCCATCAGGTAACATACACACAACCTGCTCGTTTGTTTTCCTATTCCATAAAAAAAAATAGTAAAACTTACCCAAAATATCATCTTCGACAAATAGTAAGGAAGGGGCGAATAAAGCCCACTAGCTGTCTCCCGCAACAGGATGGGCACCTCACTCGGGAAGGTGATAAACACCGCGTATATGAACAGGAAGATCGTCTCCGTGATGGTGAGATACAGCAGTCCCTCGGCATTCTGGATATCGCGCTGATCCAGGTCTTTGAACTCCCCGGCGTATGGTACTGATACTATTAAACCTACGAACTGTGGCCAACACAAAAACATCAAGTTTAATTATCATTAATAAGATATATTAGGTCGGGGCAAAAGTATTTTCGTATTGTTTATACAAAGGAAAATATTTTTTTTAGGTATAATTTTTTATTTATTTATATTATGTATGTGCCGTTTTGTTTTGATATTATGTATGTGCCGTTTCGATGACTTGTTGCCATCTTGTGGGTAGTACCATGATCCCATTCCTGTAGAAATTTTGAGATTTTTGATTAAAAAAATCTGACAGGTAGTGTTCACTGTGTTTTTTTGAGGTAAGCTTTATGCTTCCTAAAGAGTTCTGCAATGACCGAAACAGGTGGAAATCTAATGGAGCAAGGTCAGGGCAATACGGAGTATGCATCAACACATCCCAGCTAAGCTTTCTCAATTTTTGCTGCGTGGCTATAGATGAGTGCGGTCTGGCGTTGTCATGGTTTTTCTCAGTGAGATCATGTGGTACCCAAATGTCAAGTTTTTTCTTGTACCCAGACTTTCGTAAATGACGTAAAACTGTTTTATGATCAACATCCAGTTCTTCAGCAATGTCGTAGCTACTAATATGTCGATCTTGCTCCACTTTCTCAAAGATTTTATCTGTGACAAGGCGTCCAGAGCGAACCTCATCTTTCACACTAAAATTTCCAGACTTGAAACGCTTGAACCATATTTGTGCTACACTTATTGATACCGCATTAGGTCCGTAAACCGCACAAATTTTATTCGCCGTGTTCATCGCATTTTTACCTTTTTTGTAATAAAATTTTAAAATGTACCGAATTTCTTCGTTACATACGTTCACTTTGCTTGCTTGAAAAACAATTGAAAAATGGCGGGAACTAGTTTTTCTTTTATTTATTGCATCTTCAGAATGTCACATTTAATATGGTATTAAAACCAGCCAGTTACATTCAGTACAGCCAAAGAGGTTTGATTACTAATAATATATTCAAAATACGAAAATGCCCCGACCTATTATAAAAAAATACTTGAATAATACATTAGAAGGGAGAATAGATTTCAATTATGTGTCTATCGCCCCGGTTCTCAAACTTTTTTATTCAGCGACGCACTAATATACATTTTACAAACTCGCGACACCTCTCTCCGTCTGCATCGCCTGACTTGCATCGCTTACGATTAAAATACAATACAGAAATTTTCATTTATTTAGCAACGTAAGGATATCTGCACGTTAATTCCATCTAGCTATTATCTTTTTAATGTAACACGCGTTACACTATAAAGAAATAAGCAAAAAATCATTATTTAGAAAATATATTTTGTTACATACGAAAACTGTAACTTGATGCTTCAGATATCCATTCCTAATGTCATTTAAATAAATCTTACCGAATACAGAAGTATATCAAATAGTTTGAAACCTGAATTTCTGGACAGATAATTGTAAGAGGTCAAGTCAATACTGATGATATATCTTGTCTTAATGTTAATATGAGCGTGGGAACATATTTTCCCCAACGTATATGTTTCCATGCATAAATAGGCACCAGGAAATGTCCGAATAACTTAATACTATTTACATAAGAATAAAAAGGTGCAAAAACTAACCGATAAAAAGATCATATTTTTATTGAAGATCATAGTATTAAAAGATAAGTTTGCTTTATTAATAAAGACAAGAAAAAATACAATTAAAAAATTAATGGTACATTTGTTACCCGCGGAGGATCAGCAAATAAGGTATTCTATTAAATATTTATCTTTATTAATTCATAATGAGATTTACATGGATTTGAATTTAATCACAAGGTATATCAACCATAATATCATCTTTTTTGTTATAAATAAATATTTTTCCTAATTTATTTAATTATGTTTTTATTCATGAACTGAAAAGTTGAACACATAGACCATTAAAATGTCCATAAACATTATCAGACCAACAATCTCAATGAAAAACCGCTATTAAGTTTTAATTTGAATGCAAATGTAATAGTCTCGTATTATTAATATTACGTTTTTAAGTCGGAGTCATTTTCATGGGTAAAACGGAACGTATCAAATGTCATTTGAACTATGCGTTAAAAGTAAACAAATAACATATCCTCACCATTAGAAGTAAAAACTCGGCTATCCATATTGAACTATTATGTTTTACCGACAATATATTTCGCCACATCAACCAGTAGAACTGGACGAAATAGTTAACTTTCACTCTGAAACAATACTTTGATTATAACAAAGCCGCACAAAGAGATATTTACAAATACAGCATAACACTATAAATACTAAAAGAAATATTATGCATAGATAAGAAATATAAATAGAAGAAAAAGATACAGGTAAAAAAAGTACAAAAGGTGCGTCTAGCTAATCCATAACCTAAAAGCTTGATGAAAATATTTTGAAAGCTTAGCACACAGACTTTACCAAATACTAGATGGTCAGGTAAACTTCGTTTCACCTACACTTTATGTTCCCCAGTATTTATTTTCTCCCGGTATGTGTTAGTACATGCAATACTTTTCAAAATCGCACAAAAGAAAAGACAGTTTTGTATAACAACACGTCGTTTAGACGATAAAGCCGTCACGAACGCCATCTATTGAAAGCAATTAGAAGTAGAAGGAAGAAAATTATTTTTTAATTTTTCTCGTTTGTATGTGTTCCCTATATATATATATATATATATATATATATATATATATATATATATATATATATATATATATATATATATTGTATGGGATAGGAGGGCAAACGAGCAAGCGTGTCGCCTAATGGTAAGCAATCAACGCCGCCCATAGACAACCGCGACACCGCAGGAGACGCGGAAGCGTTGCCAGCCTTTTAGGAATGTATAGGCTTGTTTTTTGAAGGTTCCAATGTCGTAACGGTTCGGAAAGACTGCCGAGGGTAGCTGATTCCACAAACTGGTGGTGCGTGGAAAGAAGTTACGGGAGAAACGCACCGTAGTAGATCGCCACTCATCCAGGTGGTGGGGATGAAATTTTTCTTTACGGCGAGTTGTGCGGTTGTGGAATTCGGCGGCGGGAATTATTCCAAACAATTCCTCTGAGCACTCCCCATGATAGAAGCGGTAAAAAATGCTGAGAGATGAGACATCTCTCAGCATTTTTATATATATATATATATATATATATATATATATATATATATATATATATATATATATATATATATATATATATATATATATATATATATATATATATATATATATATATATATATATATATATATATATATATATATATATATATATATATATATATATATATATAAAAGTAAACTCAGTAAGAGGTATGACATAACGTTGTCGGTTACAAGATAAATTGTATAACAATTAAAAATTATTACATAAATTGGAATTGGAAATCTTTGCTTCCTTTGCTTTCGTGGCAATTAGTTAAAATTATTACGCTAGTATCAAATAAAATGGTGGATATTCTACTAAAACCTTTAATGGATTTTTTCAGTGAGCTTAAAATGTCATGATACAAGTATTTATTTCATATCACTTCACTTATACGCCTTAATCGAATTATATTGTTTCGAATTTGTGTTAATCGAATTGTACGCCACCGCAAGTCATCAATATAACTGATAATAATATAAGAAAAATAAGGTAAATAAAAGAAAAACCCAACGTCACTGATGTAAGTTGGCGGGAAAAGTCCAAAGTAATCTGTTACTGCTCATTAAATATAGCTCAAATTTTAATTAATAAGTCATAGCTAATAGCTTATAGGATAACTTTATAAAGTAAGGTTAATATAGAAATAAAACTAACACAAGCATAATAGAGAAATTCCGTCCTTTATAACGTGAAAATTTAAAAAAACCAAAGTAAATTACTAAAATTTTACGAAAACTTCAAACATATTTTAATTCCTTGTTAAAATAAAATACTATAGTATATATTATAATAAAAATAAGATAATATGTTAATTATATATAATCGTAGAAACAATAGATTGAATAAAAAATGTAGTTTTGTAATACTCACAATGTTAAATACCGCTCGAAGTATGCGTTCTAAAAAGAAAACAAAATAAAACACAGATTAAAAATATAGTAATTTCAGAACAGAATTAAAAAAGTAACCAAATGTTAAGCATTTTACAGACAGACAACACATTATTATCAAAGATGAATTATGTTGTTGCAAATTACGTATCACAACAAATTTACAGCACACGTATACTTCTTAATATAAAAAATAGGAAGCAAATAAATATGCTTTTATGTTCCATGAATAATATAATTTGTTTTCCAATATGCCAAATCAAACAAAAAATACCAATATACATATTTTTATCAGCTTGCAAACTTGTATGAATAAGCTAATGACATGTTTGTCATGTTCCTTTTTTGAAGTCTTTCATTAGAACTATCGATGTGATACTTAAAAATTTGCATACGAAATAACGGTTCGAAAGTTGTAGATTTGATCTATTGAAATTATAACTGTTCGTTTTTAATTTTTATACAGCCATTTTCACTTCATTGATTTGATCGAATATAATACGTAAAGACAAATTAAATTATCTGTCTGTGATGAGCAAATACATAGAAATAGTCTCCGAAACTACCGCCTGTTCTGTATAGGTGTGAACTAGACCAGTGATTCTCAATCACTGTGCCGCGGCTTTATTGTGTACCGCTAAATTCTTAGAGTGTGCCGCTAAACTTTAGAAATGTATATACTAAAAATTATAAGGCTTTATTTTATTACGAGTTGAATTTAAATTAAATAAAAATAATTAATATAATTTAAAAAGAAAATGTACAAATTATTTTAACAAAATTTAATCCATAAAATAAATATTATAATATATTAATTGATTTGTAACGCGTTCTTTCTTACAATCATAAACAGATTTTTATGCCTCAAGTTGGCTCACACATGTAAGTCTCTATGTGTCCTCAATTTTTGAAATTGTTAAGTGTCCCGCGGCATAAAAAGTTTGAGAATCACTGAACTAGACATTTTGATATGACAATATAAAAAAAAAAGATTATACCTGCAAAGTTTCTTTTGCTGTTTCTTCTCCTTCTAGAGCAATCTCATTACGAATTTGTGGTAGAAGCTTAATTATTAAAAGTTTGACGTGTGACAAATGAAACGTAACTTTTTATTTTGAAAAATAATCTTAAATATGGAAGAATCTCATAATAAACAACTAAATTAACTTCTCAAAATATGAACGTCCATCAGTCGATAATTATACCGTCATAGGCTGCATGTCAGAGTCTTATCTGTTGATTGGCAGGATGCACGAGATGGGACGAGGTTGTTGTATTATGATGTATTGTTAAGCTGCCATAATAATTTATAAGAGTAGGCCAGTTGTGAAACAAAGCTAAAGCTTACGGGCGTATAAATATTGCTTTTCTTCTTTAATTAGAACTATAACGATAACAGAAAACGTATTAAACGTAGAAAATGAAGTATATAGGTAAACCTAATATACCTCATTAGGTTTATACACTATTTGCATCAGAAAAAAGCAAGTGCGAATGGTCTCGGTCGGTTTTTAAAAAAAAATTCGTTTCGTTTCGACCGAGACTATTCGACGCAGATTTCTTTTGTTTTCCTTGGGATAAGAGGGCAAACGTGCAAGCGTGTCGCCTGATGGAAAGCAATCAACGCCGCCCATAGACAACCGCGACACCGCAGGAGTCACGGAAGCGTTGCCGGCCTTTTAGGTATGTGTAGGCTGGTTTTTTGAAGGTACGAATATCGTATGGGTTCGAAAAGACCGCCGAAGGTAGCTGGTTCCACAGAATGGTGGTGCATGGAAAGAAGTGTCAAGAAAAGCGCACCGTAGTAAATCCCCACTCATCCAGATGGTGGAGATGAAACTTTTCTTTACGGCGAGTTGTGCGGTTGTGGAAATCGGCGGCAGGAAAATTATTTGTTCTGATTCAAATGTTGTATAGACCAAAATACGTCATTTTTTGCTTGCAAATACGTATTTACGTAACGTAATACGTTTTTTGTCATCGATAAAGTTTTTATAATCGATTCCCTGTATAAGATTAGGCCAATCCATTTTTTCCACGTGTGCCGTACGAAGCGACAAAGGGTTAGTTGTCTACTATTATAACTAATTTGTGATCGCCAATCTACCCACCAAAAGACCTCCAAGTTTTTTTACAGCAACACCCCTCAGTTTAATGGTAGTCATTATCCAATCATAGAATGTCACGCCTGTATTGATAATAATGATAATAAGTAACTTAAAATCAACATTCACCCACCTTTTCATCTAAAGTTCCATTGAAGTATTCAATCTCATCCTTGACGTCACCAATACGGTTCTCGATGGCGGTAGCGAATTCAGATCGTTGGTATTCGTTGCAGATGCGACGGATACGCTCCCGACTCTCCATCTCCTTGTCAATCTCTATTCCCAGCAGAGACACGTAATATTCCGCCGCGTTGAATCCCACCGGACATTTGTAGTTTAGGCTAATAGAAAGAAAGTAACTTTTGCTTAAATTCTTATAACACTGGTAACAAAAAATGGTATAAAGGTCTTTTCTATATTATATACAAGTACCATACAAAACATAATAGAATGTAAAACATACTAGCTGACTCGACTGCAAGTGCTACATATTTCTGCACATAAACTTTGTGTTTATTTAATTTTCTTAAGTATAAACGTGTCATTAAAATAATGAAATACGGTGAATTTAATCATTTACTTAATAACATTTTAATATTAAGAAAATGAAGAAATAAAATTTCATTCGATAATGCACCCTGCTATGATAGCTCATAATCAACTGTTTTTTTTTAAATTAGCTCAAATAACAGTTTATATGTGGACAGTCACAATTTTTACTTAGCTAAGATCCGCGACAAGCAAACAAAATAGAAGAATAATAATGTGTATGTTTTTACTGGAAGTAAGTGGATTTACGGGGAACTTAAACTAAATTTTACCGACAAAATGGCCGTCAGCAACTCTTAACTTCCCAACACCAAACACACACTACCACTCTTTCACAATTTACACGACACGTGTTTCGCCTTAACACGAGTCGTCATCAGGTGTACACGGAAGACAACCGTTATGTCTACTTAATACTACTACTGTCTTCCGTAGAGTCTACAAAAAATGTAACGTCTAGCTCCATTAATCATCAACGATTTATATAAATTAACGTTATTATCATTTTTATAAACACAACATAAGACACGTGGTATATCTTCCAAAATAGCGACGAGAATACGTTAGAAATGGATTCAGATAAACTTAAATGAGTCGCGACATACCTTGTCATCCTATTCATGTGGTTACAAAATGTTGACACTGAAGACTGGCCGACTTAAGGGCCAGTCAACTTGAGGATCAACACACAGACACATCAGAAAGAAAGAAAGATGCAATAGAGATAAGAATAGGTCTGGTCACAGGAATAAATATAATTGCTGAGATGCAGTGGCTTATATTGAGGTAAGTATTGCGTTATATTCATTCGCCTACATGTTTACTTGTCTAGATAAATAACTCGCCCGATCTCCATTAATGACCCTACTTCCATATGAGCTTTATGTGTTCAACCCATAGCAAGAAATGTGATTGTTTGTAGAAGGGAGAGAAACATCCAAATCCAGCGATAGTATGGACAAAACTTCTACAATAGCTATACAAAGTGGTCAGTATGAACCGGGAATGAAGTTTAACGGAGACAATCCTCGGAACTCGAAACTCATAATCAGACACAGAGTCCGATTATAGCTTTCAAATTCAGAAATCGATACCAAAAATTTGACCTTATATTTTTGTCTAAATAATTAAATACGACATTCGTTTTTAAGGCTGTGTCTGAAGGTAATTAGAAATAAATCACTGCGTATTGCAGGAACTACTCATATACTCGTACGGATAGGCAAAAATCAAACAGTCAATGCATAGTGAATTGAATTTAAAAAGTTAAAGAAAAAATACAAATCGCATAGTCAAAGATGCTCTACGTGTTTTCGTTGAGTTAAAAATAGAACGAGCAGATTTTATTCTTAGTTTTTATTCTTAATGTTAAATAACATATTAGAAATATATTCGTTTTTATATATAGTCGTTCTTAAAATATTATAATCACCAGATTATCCTTGATCTTAATAATTTATACACATATTTAATGTTAGAACTAAAAAAAACTAAAAAACCTACATATTTATATCTCCGTGATACTAAAAATAGCATATTATTTAGTTATGTATGCATTTTAATACAGATAATTAAAATAAAATTGTTAAAATTAGGTATATCAAATTTGATCTTCTAAAGTTGGGCGGAAAGACATGGTCACTAAAATATAACCGTAAAAATCGTTTTATGTCGTAAGGCAATCAATGTTAGGTATATTATAATAAGTATAAACTATCTTTCAAAACTAGTACTATGATTAACCTTTGTTATTTGATAGCAATTTAGCCGTAACTATTATGCCAATGTCAGATAAAATAATATCAATCATCTTAAAATATAAATTCAGCTTGTCACGATACATCTTGGTAAAATTTATCAAAATTGCTTGGTCTTTTGGAGTCAAGTTAAAAGCACGATTAACCTATTTATTTCTTTTAACTTCATTTCTACGTCTTAATCAAACTATATTGAGTAATACGGCACCAGAATCAAACAATATAACTAATAATAACGTGGAAAAAAGAAAACTCAACGTCACGTATGCAACTTGGCGAGAAAAGTCAGGGTGATTCGATATTTTGTTTTCTTTTTCTTTGATGGCAATTAGTTACAACAACTATTATGCCAGTGTCAAGTAAAAAAAAAATAATAATAAATCTTTTGAAATGTAACTAGTCAGCTTGTCACGTTACGTCATAATAGAACGGTGGCCATTTTACCAATACCTTCTATGGACTTTTTCAGTCAACTTAAAAAGTTACGATACACACATTTATTTCATATCTATTTCCTTGTACAACTGAATCGAACTATATTGCATAATACGCCACCACATTTAAACAATATAACTGATAATAGTATAAGATTATGAAAATGAAATAAAAACCCAATGTCACTGATGTAAGTTGGCGGGAAAAGTCTTCAATATTTAGTTGAATATTTTTACTTTTGTGTTGCTAGTTATAATATTTATTCTATATGTCAAATTTGTTCTACGGTAGTTGATGGGAACAAAATGGCCAATAAAATATAGCTATAACAATCTTTTTACGTCGTAAAGTAATAAATTTTATGCTATGTTAAGCATACACATCCTTCCAATCTTAATGTGGTATTTCTATTTATGACTTATAACACAGGATCATTATTAAAATCAATACTTTTACCGTCTTCTTGCATTTATTTTGCATGTATTTAATTTTGAGATTGTGTTATAATCACAAACGACGCATCGTTAAATTATGGACCTGTCATTGGTTATAGGTTAACACTTTTTACATAATTTAATAGTGATGTTTAAATTTATTAGTGATGTTTATCTTTTATAATTTTTAAGTGATCTCAATAGAATTGAAAATGGTCACGTTGTACCGTCCGTCACAACAATCTAATCGATTGAATATAGTTCTTCTAACGTCTAACGCCTCCCATTAAGTTAAAGATGCAAATGTTTCGTTGCACAAATTTTCAGGGAAAACTACTAAAAGATGCGAGGTACAATAAAAATTGAGAAATGATTGCTTCAAGACATATATTCTTATAATAAAATAAATGAAACTTAATATAAAATGAAAGAACTTAAATAAAATACGGCATTGCAAGAAAGGACTGTGGATTTTAGATTTGATAGATACTGTTGTAGATGTAAGACTTGGACACTGACTCCATCTGCTTAACAAGATCTAAGTACTCTACTCAGTAGGCTATGAAGACGGCTGTGCTAGAAGTTTCTCCGTGTTTCAAGGTTCGAAACGTAGTAATCGTAAAGTATGCACGTGTAGAAAGAAGGTTATTAGCTGGTTGCTGAATTTGAATGAGAAGTATACTGTTTTTTTATGGGATAGGAAGGCAAACGAGCAGGCGTGTCACCTGATGGAAAGCAATCAACGCCGCCCATAGATATCCGCAGTGCCATAGGCAGTGCAAAAGCGTTGCCGGCCTTTAAGGAAAGTGTCATTAAGGGAGGGGATGGGGGATTGGACCTCCGGAACTTAACCGCTCACCGGACGAAGCGTGGTAGCTAAGCTTCCACTCATACGCCGGTTTTCTACGGGAGTGTTGTATTTCCCCAGGCGAGCCGGCCCATTTATGCTACAGACAAATAATATGCCATTGCTCTACCAGTCGTGAGAGACTCTACGACAACTGAGAGGCTGCTTTTCGAAAAGGTAAACTAAAACACATTCCACAACATGCTATAAATACATACACATACAAACACACACATACACAATTTTTATTAATTCTATCAACGAATAAAACAAAATACGTATTATCTATTATTATTAACAAGGTATAATTATGCTACTCCATTCGTGTCCGAAGCAGTGAGGCTGTGATTACTTTGTCATTTTTGATGGACACAAATAGAGTAGTCGAGTTTTTGTTGTTCTACTCAGACGCAGATTTGATTACAGAGGCGTCATAGATTTGAAACTTATTTTTTTTAAATACGAAATATATAAATACATAGGTGTATTTTAAATTTCGTATTTAAAAAATATAATAATCTCATCGGTATAATAGTTTTAGAGATTTTTTTTATGCGATTCCTGCAGAAGACAAAATTTCTTGTTCCGCTCTGGTATTTCACAATGGCTTTGGCAATAGCTGAATTACTGACGACCTAAGTAGCTTAAATCAAACACTCCTCGTGTTTGATTTAGGAACTTGAGATTTGATTCGGTGGATTCGATTTAAGAGTGATTCCTGCGTACGTATTATTAAAATTATGAATTCTTCATTTACTTAACATTAAAATAAATTTTGGTTAAACAATGCAGTCTGCATGCCATGATGGCTGAGAATGAACTGCTTTTTTCGACTAGCTTAAATGACGGTTTATATTACTTGACCTCTAAACAAAACTTCGCCGTTGTAAAACATTTTATTCTTTATTTATTTATGCCTAAGAAATATCTCCCAAAGGTTATTTATAGAATTTTAAAAGCTTCAACTAAGCATGTATTCAATTGTTTCATTACGTATCCTTAAAATTAAGAATTCTTCATTTACTTTATATAGAAATAAATTTTCATTAAATGATGCACATTAACCATGATGCCTGAAAATGAACTGCTTTAGTCGACGAGCTCAAATGATGGTTTATATAATTTACTTCTTAGTTCTGAACTAAACTTAAACGTAAAACATTTTATTGTTTATTCATTTATGCCTAAGATGTACCCATCAAGAAGAAGTCTATGTGTTGCTAATGATGATGATGATGATGATATTGATCAATCACTTAAAATGTAAACTCAAAGTAACACAACAATAATTACAATTAATTTACGGTATTATAAGTTTACAGACAAATATTATTAATTCTTTGGCATTCAAAATAACGAGTTACAGAATTAATACAGATTCTAAATCAACGTATTTTACTACATAACACATATTGCTACATAATAATATTAAAATACTAATTTGCATAAGAAAAGTATTATTAAAAAGATGATCCGAGGATATAAAACCACCTATAATAACGAGTCTATTTTTGTCATATGAAAAAACATCCACGTATTTAAAACTATAGTAACGAACGCTGACCTATGTTGATTTAGTAGCCAAAAAAATGTCTTTCCAACATATTTCATAGACTAATCGGCCTCGATGGTAAATATTTTGTCTTTGCTCTTTGAAATATTATTTAAAGGTAATGTTTTAAGAATTTTAGAAGTTTTTTTTTTGTATTGCCGGTAGTAGATATGGGGTAACTCGACCGTGAAAGTACCACACCGTCACAGAATATTAAAGTTTAGTCGTATAATTTTCAGTATCAGCTTCTTCCACTTGACCGCATACATCGTCGGCCTATTCGTATTATCGATGACCAAGATTTCACTGAACGGCTAGATTATTTAGAACTGCGGAGGAAATCTCATCACTCAGCATCTTTTATCGATTTTACAATGGAAAGTGCTCCAAGGAATTGTTTGGGATAATTCCGGCCGCTAAATTCCACTACCGCATAACACGCCATATTGAAAAGTTTCATCCCCACCATGTAGATGAGTTGCGATCCAGCACAGTACGTTCTTCTACAAATTTCTTCCACGCACCACTGCCCTGTGTAAACAGCTACCTCCATCAGGGTCAAAAAACTAGGCTGCACATTTCTTAAAGGCTGCTGATGTCTATGGGCGGCGTTAATACCTTTCCATCAGGTGCCACGCCTGCTCGTTTGCCTTCCTATTCTATGAAAAATGTTACGGTGTCACCGCGCTACGCACAGGAAGTCCGGAGGCCCAATTTATTTCCGCTTCTCTAATTTCCTTCGTTCCTTCCCATTATTCACATCTCTCTTTTTTATCTGTTTTATAAAGAAGAAAACATCTCTCATGACGTAATTCAGTTTTCACCTCTAAAACTTAGGTCCTAGGGGACTAATATCATAGCTGTTAAGGTTTATCCCTACACGTTTAATGTAGCATTAAAACGAGACACACACTTGTACCTCCGATGCTGCGTCAAAGCTATGGAATGTAAGATTTGGGCAGATTACCGCGCATTTTATTTTGTATTCCATAAAACTGTTAAAGCCAATAGTCTACCAGCATTAACATCTTCGAATTTAGGTACAGTAATACGGAAATAAAAAAATTAAGATCGCAAACTTATTTAGTGATTTCAATATGTTAAAAGTTAGTTGTCCCCGGTATGTAATTTTTTTTCTGAAATGTCAATTTGATCTCACAAGCACCCATTAGATGCAATTTTAAATGAAATCACTTACGAACCAGAGATTGCTATTTAGATATACTGCAACGTAAATTATATTGGTTACTTGAATAATCGATTTTTAAGACATTTTGAATTATTCATTTAAGTAATAATAAATCAGTTAATAAGGATAATGCTTGCAACATCAGGTCGTAGATTTGTTCTACTATTGGCTATTGATGTGAACAATATTTTTCTTGCACATGCGTTATTAGCTTAAGTGGAATGGCTAAAACGAATTTTACTAATATCAAAATTTTTATTCATCTTCATCTTCATCATCATCGTCTTCTTTTTTATTCATCGTCATCATTAACAGCTTGCAACATTGCACTGTTGGACATAGTTATCCTCCAAGAAGTGCCACCTAGCCCGATCTTCTTCGGCTCCACACATTCAGTCTCTGCCAGCCGCCCTGCGCAGGTCGAAGAACTATTTAGCCTTGGTAACACCACATTTGCCAAGACGCAGTCTCCACTCTAACATTCATCTGCTCCAGTGATTGACGGATCTTCAACTAACATGACCAGCCCATTGCCATTTTTGTTTACTAATTCGAAAGACTATGTCGGTGACTTTGGTTCTCTGGCGGATTTCTTTGATTTTTATTCCGAATCATATCCACCAGAGAAACTCCGAGAATAGCTCTCGATACCTCTCAGCGACTATAAAATTGTGAAGCAGACGGACTGTCAGTGTCCACGTTTTGGTGTCGTAAGAGTATTGATTGGACATACTGTCGAAGTGATGTGACTTATGTATAATATAAGGCATTAACTAAATATTATTGTATATAATATACTTACGAGCCAAAAAACTGATCAGCTTGCTCGATGGTCCCATGAAAAGCTATCCTCCCGTTAGCAAGGAGCACAACTTGATGGAACAGCTCGAAAACACCAGACGCGGGCTGGTGTACAGAGCAGATCACGAGTTTCCCTCCAATGGCCAATCGCCGTAGCCTGGACACCACAGCACTAGCGGCTGAACTGTCCAAACCCGTCGTCGGCTCATCGCAGAAGAGGATTGGTGGGTCATTCAGTAGCTAAAAATAAAATAAATATCAAGATCCTTATTTTTCGTCCATATTATCGAAAAATTACAGGTGGGTAACTTTGACTGATAGAATAAGGAAGGAAGTTATAAGAGAGCGATGTGGAGTAAAAGAAGAGATGGTTTGTGCACATAGATATATATTATATATAAATTTACGTTGCGGATGTGGATAGAAAGGTAAGTAGGGAAAGACCAAGGAGAACACACACCAAATTGCCGCAATTCTTAAGAAAGTCTAGGTCAAAACACAAATCGGAAAAATAATACTGTCGATTTGCAAAGAAGTGTATAGGGAATCACAAGTCTTATTCTTAGTGAGATACAGACGGCAGCAAATCCTTCAGCACTTCATAGTTACCAGCGATACACACGCTTATATTGAGTATATTTTGGCTTTGTTTGATTTCCTAAATATGGTTCAATCATAAAAAAATATATTTACATTTAATTTTTTATTTTGCAATCTACATAGATTTTCAGAAATCAGTTCAGTGTTAGAATCACTGGGTTCTTAGTGAGATTAAAAAGTATCAAATTTTGTAAGTAGATGAATTAAGGTATCAGTTACACACTAGTCTAGACGTTTGTTACGACAAGTCTGTTCATAATTTTAATCATAACAACTCGAGTATACCGAAACTGGTTGCAAATATAATATAATCGCGATCATAGATTAGGATATTACACTTTTTATCACATTACCATATTAAATAAAAAATTGCGTTGAGATTATAAACGTATTTATTTCGAACTATGTATCAGTTTGATATACATGTATTACATTGATTAATATTTAAATTAAATGTAATATTGTCGTTTCACAGATTAGTGTTCCTGTAGATAACTTATAAGAAGTAAAAAATTGAAGTAATCGATTTGTTCATCGGCTTCAATGTATCGATTTTAATTTCTTTCTTTTTAAAGCTCACATATGTATATATGAATGTTCCACCATTGGGAATGGTTCTCCGCCTTTCTAAAAGAATGGACATTAACCCATCGCGGTTTTCCAAGGAGGATCGGCGGAACATCTGGGCAATCGAACCCGATCGATCGCGATAGCTTCGCTATTGAACTTATTTGGTCGTCATAGCTATGGTTACTGGCATAGAGTACAGCATTTTTTCTCGCAAGTATTGTACGAATTAACAACGAAAACCAATACCATTTGATGATTAGCATCTAATTGAGTAATAAAATAATAATTTCGGTTCATAGAACTACAGTTTAAAAGGAAATTAACCAATAACAAACTATTTAACGGTCTAGCGCCACAGATGTCTATGGCCGGCAAAGGTTATGTTCAATCGGGTGATACATTTGCTTGTGTGAACCATGTCTGCATAACAAAATAAAAACTAAGTAATAAAATTACATCTCGCATCGTTAATAATTTCCACGATCTCGTTCGTTTCATCAATATCTCGCCTTACTAGCTCGGTTAAGCTATAAATTGAATAATAATCGCTTAAAGTGCGTCTGTAAACAGAAAACTTTCCAAGTGATATGTTACCTCCAAACAACGTTGAAACAAGACTACGTTTTTCTCAAAGGCTAACAATCTTTATGGTGTTGTAAATGTCCATGGGCGGCATTTATTATTTTGCATCAGGCCACACGCTAGCTCGCTTGCCTTGTTATTACATAAAAAAACTCGCCTAAAATTTATAAATATATTTAAAGATTTAATAATTTCAATATTACACTCTAATTATAAGCTATTTAATTAAAATTAAAATTAATTATAAATATAATAGTAAAACGATTAATATGGTATATAATCATAAAATAAATCTAAATAAATACATTTTAAAATTATTTACTTGATAAATATAGTGAAAAATATTATAGAATAATCCATGATAATTTGTTTTTATTTTAAATATTATATAAAACGGATTGTAATGAAACGCGTCCATCAGATGAAATCGATAAAAATCGTTATGATATATTAAACTATTTTCATAAAAAAGTAAACAATGGAATTTTAAAAAATACGTAGTACTTCAAATACTTGATAAAATTATGCAAAATTAAAAAATATATTTAAGGTTACGGATCGTCTAGACTTGTGTCTATGGCCGGTATAAAGTTTGTCAGGTTACCGCTATGGAATACTACCAACCCATTTCTTCTTGTGGGTGTAATACGAAGCTGTACAAATGTCTAAAAACAAGCTACGATCCTATATCCGTCCACTAAGCATGGCAATTACGAAAACACACCTCATATGTGAGGGAGATCAATGTCCAGTGAACGGTAAACTTAAATTGATTGATTGACGTATTGATTCAACATGCATCCGTGTTTTGCTGCTCCTGCAGAGACGTTGGATATATATTTCTCTTTTTTTTGCTGAATAATTAATTAGTTTAAATTTTAATTTAATTTTAATGATATGAACGGAAACAAAAATGTATGCGACATTTTGTATCAATTTACCAAGTCTTGACAAAATATTTTATGGGATAGGAAGGCAAACGAGCAGGCGTGTCACCTGATGGAAAGCAATCAACGTTGTCCATAGACGTTCGCAGTGCTATGAGCATAAAAAAATCCTGATTCAATTAATTATCTTTAATCACAACAGTCTTTTAGCACCCTAAAGCAGATTCAAGAGCTTGGATAGAATCAAGGCCGACTTTTATATTCAGCTGTCACACCTAGACCAACGTGACTTGCGTATTTTGCATATGTAATTATGCAAGATGCTATTATTTTGATAAAATTTAAGCAACTATACACATTGTATTTACTAAGAGTTTTTTTATAGGGCTGCTAACTAATCTTTTATCTTAAATATATTGGGGAATTAAATATCGATTATTAATAACATTGTGCCTTGCTATTTGACTCCACGAATTAAAATTAAGAGACAAAAAAAAATAATTTTATATCATAACAGATATTTGTAGTTTGTCATATTAATAAAGGAAGTTGAACTGTTTTTTTTAATACTTATTAATCATTTCCTTTAAGATATTTCTAAAGACACCGATATAAATGGTATTCTAATAATATATTCCTCGCCATAAATACATATGTATGTACTTGTATTATCGACATAATCATATTCTAATCACGAAAAAATTAGTTACCATTTATAATACAAACTTTTTATAATATTATATTTAGTTTAAGAGATTAAGTTGCGGGAGACATTATACTCGTATATAAATTATATAAGGAAAATAATTTGGATAGATCCGCATAAATGAGATTCAAATAATGATTTACAAACCACTACATTTATAGATAGATAGATTATTTATTGTACACCAAAAACAAAGTTATACAATTATTGATTGTAATAATATTTATAAATTGTACAGATGGTGGCTTTAGCGCTAATTGCAGACAACCGTAGGATAGACACAAAGTTAAAAAGATAATTTCATGTAGGTTGGTGATACATTAGTGTCTCGTTGAAGGAAAAAAATTAATAAATAAAGTTTAATAGCCATAAGACATAACTGTAAATAATAAACGAAGAAACAAAAAGATTCTATCTATGTATCTTTTTGTTATAAAGACAGATAGTAATTTTTGACAATATTTTTGAAAGTCGGGAGAGACTTTCAGTAACAACAAATTCCATAACTGTACAATCTGTACTGTGAGAGATGGGTCAAAAAAATTTGGTATGATAAGCAGGTATTTTTAATATTAAATTTTTAGATGTTCTCAAACACCTTAAATGTCAGTCATTGAGAAATACAAAACGTATCCTGAGATGAGAGGTTACATGAATTAAATTAAATAGAGTAAAGAAATGAGGTTATGTGAAACATTTTCGAATATTAATTAGTTCGTTGTAATAACAGAAGTACAGTCTATTATTAAGAAATCGTTCAATAATGTTAAGAAATAATAATTTTTGTTAATGATAACTCTAATTATGTGGTCATCAGACTCAAGAATTTTCGTAACATTTTTTACCGCAGTGTCTATTCCAAGAATAAAGAGGTGAACACACATCCTGAAAGCCAAGAATGGTATTCTTAATCGGTTTGGTTATATTACTAAATAATAAATTAACCTTTATGCCTAGGTATGCTTGAGTTATGAATTCCAATATTTGAAAATCAAATATCTAATTTCCATCAACGATTAATATGTATTCTTTTTGTTTTTAAAAAGAAGACTACCAATGTTTTGATATGAATATAATTCTTATTAACTATTCCAACTAACCTAAAAGTGCTTGTGCTAGAAAAATAATGCCGAATGCTGATGAAAATATTATTAATATATAATACGGATACGGTATTATTTATTTTATATAAAAAAACAAAAGAAATGCGTAAAATGTTCGCGTTTAAGGAAATGCATCATCAAATCTAATAAGCGCACGTCGAAATAAACCAAGACAGAGATAAAATTATATATAACGCCCGAGTGTGAAAGAAATGTATAGTTTGTCAGTTTAGAATGCTTTGTTTTTTTTTGTTTTTCAATGTAAGGAGCACAAATAGAATTAAGAGTTTTTGTGCCTAAATCTTAGTAATTTTTTAGCTATAGATTCAGGTATTGATTAATAATAATTTTATTGCCTTGAAACATGTACGTGAAGTTCAAAGATTTTAAATTGGTCTTGCTCTATCAGACAGTTTCTAATATAGCTGTTTACATTTTTTGTTAGCTACAGGGGCAAAAAATAGTTATTCTGATTTAATATTTCTATGTTCTGATTTAGCGGTATAAAGTTTTTTTAATGACATCGATTTTTAAAATATTCGTACTTTTTATTTAATTTTTTAGTTACTTTGTATATACATAAATATGTGTGTTTTTAAAGAAATGAAAGGTGAAAAAATATGTTCAAAGGAATTCCGTCAGCATCCAACGTGGCAATGCAGGAAGTGTGTTGGGATCCTTTGGCTATCCAATATATTATATATATTATCAAATTAACCCATTTTAAGCCTAAAACTGAGTTAATTTGATAAGGATTCACCTTAAAAAACCTTATCAAATTAACTTATTTTTAGGCTACTTATAGAGCTAGTCATCCCTCACCAATTACGTCCTATCCTTGAACAGCATATGATTATAATTGGTGGACTCTTTTTTGGGATGTTTATACCGCCGGGCTTAGGCTGACGGCGCGCCTTGGGGCTTCTTCCAATCGTTCCGTAATAGTCGACCGCAAGATTATAATTTGAAAAAAAAACTTCAGTTGATACTTTATATGAGTAAGAACCACGTACGTTTGGATAAGGAAACAATAGTACAACAAACAAATACCTAAAGAACGGTACCAAAACGGTAAAGAACAATGAAATATTAAAACCAAGAACGGTTTTATGTGCAAATAATGCAACGACCATTTATACCAGATAATGGTAAGATGTTTACACAGCTTTGCATTAATTTAGTGTGAACTGTCCATAGATAGAAGCATCTTATTAAAAGGCGTGTGATTGGTTGAAAGACTGGCCTCCAATTGATTTAATATATTAAAGGTTATTAAAAGAATATTATATAAGGTGTCGCGGATGTCTATGGGTGGCGTTGATATGCTTGCTCGTTTGCCCTCCTATCCCATATAAGAAAAAAAATATATATATATATATATATATATATATAGTAGGAGTATAGTATAGTATAGTTACCTGAACAGCCAAAGCGACCCTCTTCCTCTCTCCGCCTGATAGAGCCTTCAACTTGGTGCGTGTGCAATTATTCACGCCCAGCTCACTGAGCAACTGCTGGATGCGCCTTGCTCGCACGGCTCCAGAGGACCGTTTGTCCATCATCAGACGCGCCTGGTGATGTTAAAGAGAAATCTGTGTATTAATACGTGAACCACTTCTTATCATTCTTAAGCACATTGCGGCAAACAAAGTGAAGTGCGAGATTTGGCACAGTTCAAAGTTCATATGGAAAACAAGTGCAAAAAGCAAAATTAGTGCCGGATGATCACCCCAGACTGAGTAAATATATGAAAAGCTGCCTGTTTATGTGTATACGCATCTACAACAATATACCTCATATGTTAAAACAATTGAAGACAAGATTATTTAAAAAAAAACTATATGAATGGCTAATAGATGGCAATATTTATAATACTAAGGACTTTTTAGCTTTAAAAAGTTGGATCGAATGTATATAATAGATAATTGAATTATTATTTTAATGGCAATGTAACAGTTTACTAATAATTAAATGCTGTGTAACCGTAAGCGACTTATGTATTTAGATCTCTATGTGTCTATACATGTACATAGTTTATGTAGAGTTGACATTATAAAAAAATAAATAAATAATTAATGAAATTTGTACGCCATAAGTGGCAATGTAATGGAGTTTTTTAAACGGCGCTTTCATCTTGTTACACCTCAAATTATGCGAATAAAGAATTATTATTATTTTTAAAAAATAAAGATAAAACGTAAAATTAAAAATAAGAAATAATATATATAATCAGACGGACAGTCGAATTATAATGTTGATATTGAAGTTATCAATGTTTGCGGCCATGGCGAGGTATTGCTTTTTTTTATTTACGCTGCAGACGAATGCTTTGCCTTATTTAGCATATTGTTCCGTCCGATATTCGTCCGCTCGTCGTCCGCGCTTCGTCCGATGAGCGGTTGAGTTCCGGAGGCCAAACCTCCTCCCGCTCCCATAATGAAACTTTCCTTAAAGGCCGGCAACGCTTCCGCACTACCAATAGCACTGCGGATGTGTATAGGCGGCGTTGATTGCTTTCCATCAGGTGACACGCCTGCCCGTTTGCCTTTCTATCCCATAAAAAAAAAATTGGAGTATTTTCTGACGTTTTTTGCTGAGTAATTCTCTATACACTTCTTCGCAAACACATATAATTTTACTGATTTGTGTTTATGGATCTTAGCAAAGTAAAGCTCAATTTTTATTTTTTCTTAATTTAATTCATGAATATTTAACATTATTTGGTGCGTGGGATAATTCAATAAAAAATATCATTAAACCGTTGATTTATTATCTATAGATATTAATATTGTGTAATTAAAATTTATATGTATTATATAAAGAATATTACTAAGCACATAAATTAGAATACATTAATGATTTAACACTAGCGTGGGAATTAAAAAATATTCTTTAATTACGAATCGTTCATTCGATTCGAAATTCAATTTACAGGTGCTACTGCACTTGATTTTAAAAAATCACTATCGAACGTCATATTTCATTTAATTCACTGAGAATTAATGTTATGAGAACTGATAAGGCTCTCTTCAAAAATTCTAAAACTGAATTACCCAACTCATCCCCTGTTTTAAACGCTAACAAATAATATTATTTTAGAAGAATAATGCAAATGAGGGACCTTGAATGCTATGTTAACACGTTATAATACAAAAACCGTAGCTGTATTGACAATTTTGGAGAAATATGACGGATAATGGAAGTGGCTGACTGAATTGAAGAAAGGGCGAACGAAAGAACAGGTGTTCTGCACACCGCTAGCAGGTTGCAGTTATCAAGATAAAGGTTATCTCAATATCAGTTTAGGAAAATGGTTCTTCCAGTAACTGGCTGCTACTTTGGGAGTACGTAGGTTAAGCATTCTTAGGAAATTGGACCTTCAGAGCTCATCGCTCACCGGAAGAAGCGTAGTAACAAAGCTACGCCAACGTAGAACCTCTGCGAGAACGAATGGTTTTCTTGAACGACAAAAATCGTCATCAGCGTAGCTCGATTACAATAAAGATATTATTAAATTATATAATATATGTTTGGAAACTACTGGACTGCAAAAGTTTACAAGATATAGATGGGGCCTCCAGATACATGTTGACCTACTTTTGGGACCACTGTACATGCAGGCAGATATTGTTTCCACTCTAGCTTTCGTAGTGTTTATGTATAACTTATTTACAATGTATTTTCATTTATAAAGAAATAAATTATTACTATATATATATATATATATATATATATATATATATATATATATATATATATATATATATATATATTTATCATTATTATCACTTTTATTTATATTATATTTCTCTCGTAATAACAATATTATTAATATAAAATAAAACTCTTTAAAATAATATTATTAATAGTGTTATTAATTCTTCATGGCGGGATAAACATAGTTCGTGAAGGATTTAGGCAACCTTCTCACGATCCTTGCCGTGCACAATATGGTTGTTTTTGGATTTTGAATTTAACCCACTTACTTAAACGTAACTTGGATCGTCCAAAATTTTACCGATAAGTCCATTCACAAAGACTGTGGGTACAGTGACAGTTGAATCAACATGCCAAATTATATTTGTATTTTATTTATCTTTTTCCACTTTGATGAGATTCTCGTCATGCGAAAAACTATTATAATATCAACTATATAACAATAATATCAACAATATCTCGTGTGTAGTTCGATCCACTATCAAAATATTAGGCTTATTGGCAACAATATGCCGATCCGTGACAATGGATCGACCCCAGTACAATGTTACACGACTGTTTTCGAGAACTGAATTTGGATCGTATTTATTATTATTATAGATATTATTATTTTAGATATTATTATTATAGATATTATTATTATATATATTGTTATTATAGATATTATTATTATAGATATACAGATCAACTTACCATAAATTCCATGTGCTCACTAACAGTCAAATCTTCAATAGATAGATCCTCTTGTGGGACGAAGCCAGATATACGGGCTATGAGGTCAGCCCCAGCGAGTCTTCCGTTAAGCATGAGATAACCTGTAATCGCGCTTTTATCTCGGCGACTTATTGCGGCCAGTAGCGTGGTCTTCCCGGCACCGCTGTACAGATACATTGGTTTCATTGTAACCAGAACAAAGAGTCCTTTCACGGTGGAATTTGATACATTAGAAGTTATTTAATATCAAATGTTCAGTTACTTCCTATTAGATAATAGCGGTTTTCGTTACATACAGAGAGATGACCTAAGAGATCATGATATTTCGATATCGATTCCTATTGAATCGATATATCGGGAAACAAAGCTAACGATCCAATATAAGATGCTGGCATGCAGCTTTGACTTACAGGTTTGCAAAATTTTAGAAACGAGTACACATTATTTAAAATGTATAGTCGACTTTTCCCGCCTTATACTTAGACTTTTACGCCTTAACTTACATGAGTGATGTTGTGTTTTTATTTCATTTCTATAATCTTATATAATTATCAGTTATATTGTTTAATGCGGTGGCGTATTATACAATATAGTTCGATTAAGGCGTATAAGTGAAGTAATATAAAATAAATGCGTGTATCGTGATTTTTTAAATTGAATGAAATAGTCCATAGAAGGTAGATAGATATATATATTCTCTATTGTACACCAAAAACAAAGTTATACAATTATGTTAGAAAATTCAAAGATAATTACTTCAAATAATTATTCAAATATTCCAATAATATTTTTAGACGTCGAAAACTTTTTGTCAAAATAATCTCTCATATAAATTAAAATTATTTTAAACCATACCATATAAATTCTTTTTATTCCTATTTTAAATTTATATCTTTTTAAATATTATACAATCTAAAGAGTAGTCCAAAATTGGTCTTTATGAACAGTAAATCTTTATTATTTTATGTATCAAATATGACTCACCTTGAACCCATCAGTGCAACCAAGTTACCGGATGATACAACGCCGCTCACTGTAAAAAAATATATTGTTACTGATATCCTGACGACGATGATAGGCCTTAATGTCGCTCCTTTTTTAGAAAACATACTGTCAATAAAGAAAATTACAAACGACGTAATCATTCATTCAAATCATTATTCCAGTGCTAAAAATAAACCGACCGATTGGCTCAGTGGCGGGGCCCTTCGCCCGCGGAGTCAATGGTCGCGGGTTCGATGCCCGCATCAGAATAAATGTATGTATGTATTTATAAATATTTATTCCGAGTCTGGTAACCCCCCAATCCGCATTTCCTTTCTTCTCTATCCTTTTCCCTTCGTCTCCGCCAATCCACGGTCTGCCCTGCCAATGGATGCGTGGCTAGGAGCCAGCTTAGACGCAAGCGTGCCGACCGTCCCGGGATCGGGCTCCCTCGGGCACTATGATGCCTTACTTCAGCATGCGGGGCTCTGCTGGGGCTGACCTCCATCCATCCATCCATTCATCCTTTTTTGTTTGAAAAGGGTGTTTTGAGTCCGTGGACCTCAACAACTTCGTCGAAAGTATTAGTGGGCAAGAGGCTCACAAGATATAGATTTGGTATAACGACGAGGACAACGATTCGACGGAGACTTTTAGTCACCTGACTATTAAGTATTATAAGATGACTAAAGTATATATATATATATATATATATATATATATATATATATATATATATATATATATATATATATATATATATATATATATATATATATATATATATATATATATATATATATATATATATATATATATATATATATATATATATATATATATATATATATATATATATATATATATATATATATATATATATATAATTATTAGATGACTAAAAACAAAACCCTAAACTGAACTCTGTGGCCACATATGCGCTTTATCCTTGATACATGTTTTATAGAAGAAAAAACATCAAAAAAAAATACTATTTTTATAAGAAATTTAAGAAAATAAAAATTCTTATTATAAAAAAATCTTATTTGTAACATTTTCATTGCCATACTGCAATCACTGTCATTGTATTAAAAGATCGATGTAAAATATAGAAAGTCGAAACATCAATATACAATCGATTTCTTAAATACGCCATTGTATTGATATTTGTTTGGTGTCAATACTATTGTTCGTATCATACGAATAATCTTGATCGTTTGGGCATTGCATTATACTGATAACTGAGAGACTATGGACCGCAAAACATTAAGATAACAACAACCTAAATTTTCTCTTGTATATATAGTTATAAATTACTAATGCAAGCGACCACGTATTTAAATACATTAGCGTTGAAATGAATTTCAAATTTCATCATAATGTGTAAGAATTAATACAAAATGACATCAGTTGCAAAGGCGGAAACATGGACGCCTACAATTTTTATTTATATGTAGCTTAAGACATGGTTAAGTATTAAATGAATGTATGTGTGCTTCTTAGCCGATTTTGGCTACTGCGACTGCACACTGTACTACTTGTGAGACCTCACATGAGTGATATAACCTATTTTAGCTGAAAACGTGCGGGCATAGGTGCTACATATAAGGGCTCCATTATTATTTTTTTTCCAGAGCTCCATCCGCTGCCATTCATCGCAGCGAAACTGCTCGTCATTGTTCGCTTTTCGCCCTCGTGAGAATCAGGACGTGACGGGTGGCGAACCACGTCGCCGTCATTTTCGACAAATTAGGTATATTAAATTCGTCTTAGTGAATCCTACGAGGATGCAAGGGAGGATGGAGGTCAGCCCCAGCAGAGCTCTGCATGCTGAGGTAAGGCATCATAATACCCGGGGGAGCCCGATCCCGGGACAATCGGCACGCTTGCGACTAGGCTCGCCCCTAGCCACGCATCCATTGGCACGGCAGACCGTGGATTGGCGGAGAGGAAAGGAAGGACAGAGAAGAAAGAAAGGGACAGGAAAGGAAATGGGGATTGGGGAGGTTACCAGACTCGGAATAAACATTTAAAAATCCATATAAATATTTATTCCGATGCGGGAATCGAACCCGCGACCATTGACTCCGCGGGCGGAGGGCCCCGCCACTGAGCCAATCGGTCGTCCATTATTATAGTTGTAAGAAATATTTGAAGGCGGCTTATATTTAATTGAATGAATAGTTATGTTGTAAAACATGGTTATATTAATTTTTTTCATCTTTTCAGTATTTAAGTATAGTAATCATCGAGTCTGCCAGACTGCCAGACATGGATTTACAATAACTACACCAAAAACAAAATACAAGTGTGCCAGAGAGTGATGGAAAGGAGACCACTAAACATACAAAGACAACATCGGAAAAGAAATGCAGAAATAAGGAAAACAACAAAAATAATAGACGCTTTAGAATATTCTCAAAAACAGAAATGGAATTGGGCGGGTCAAATTGCACGCATGGACAAGGAAAAATGGACACCAAGGGCCAACAACAACACCTGGCAAGGACCAACAAATAAAACATTAAGTGGTAGACCAAAGGAAAAATGGATTGATGAAATAAAAAGGAAATCTGGTGAAAACTGGATCACCAAAGCAAAAGACAGACAGATGTGGAACAAAATGGAGGAGGCCTTTACCCGTAGAGGGGTCCATAATGATTTATAAAAATGAATTTTCATTTTATACTTGTTTAATATTTTATTCATTATGGAAATAAAGAGGCTGTAATAATAATAATAATCATCATCTAGTCAATCGCCAGTTGGTGATTTTTTTCGATAATTACGAACAAATTTTTCGGCCTTTGTATTTATAGCTTAACTGCTACCGTTTCCAACAGTAACCAGAACACATGCCACGTCAATAGCCGCGGGTTCGATTCTCGCTTCTCAATAAATATCTTCTTTAATCGGTCTCTCAGAACTGAGGTGTATGTTCACTAGAAACTCTCAAACAGACTATCTTCATCGGTTCCGGTCCAAAATAGCCCTCACGACCTGTTGAAATTTTGAAAAGGGAGGTAGGTCCTTTACTTGGACGGAACATTTTGTTGGCAACCGTCCACGCGTTCTCTTTCCTTCTGTTACAAACAGTCACCAGCTTTTCTAAGCTTTCATCTCCTCTGCGTCCATACGCCTTAAAAAGCGTGATAGGTTAATATCCATTCTTCCATAAATGGGGAGACAATTTATCCTATAAATAATCTCAGATGCTTTGGCTCAGTCAAATATGATTGACATGCTATATATTTTATTTTTTGAGCCAAGCCTCTATCAATCAAAGTTATTGAAATATTTTAGATCTAGATATCTAGACAGTAGTTGTGAGCTAACCGGAATTGACGATGTGGCCTTCAAATTGAAGTTTACGATTCATTTAAATTTAAATCTAACTTGCTGTATACCTAAGTATAAATTAGTACTTAAGCAACTGAATATTATATTCTAAATCACAATAAATGAAATATTTTGTCCTGATGGATATATTGTAGATTAAATTCAGAATGATATTAGCCTTCTGTTATGACTATATTTGTATAAGCAAACACTTCCATATATAAAATTGTTTTAACATACATATATACATATCGTCACGAGACCATAGATCTCCATCCGCTACGATCCCCGCACACCTTCCTTGCTTCCTCCACACTCATCCATCTTTTAATCCATCCTTCCTCTCACATTCACACCTCTCACCCTCGTGGTAATCAGGACGTGACGGGTGGCGAACCACGTCGCCGTCCCATAATGACACTTTCCTTAAAGGCCGACAACGCTTCTGCGTTGCCTATGGCACTGCAGATGTTTTATGGGCATCGTTGATTGCTTTCCATCAGATCACGGTTGCTCGTTTGCCTTCCTAAAAAGGTCATCATTATCATTAACAGCCCATAACATATCCCACTGTTGAACATTGGTCTCTTTCAAGCTTTTTGTAACGCTTCCCGCGAATAAAACAGCCAGTTCAAAATATAGTAGATTTTTTTAATATGATAATATTAGTGCAAAAAAATGTGCTTGTTTACGAAAACCGATATAAATAAGATCATAAATTAGGTGTATGAAGCTACAAAACTGTGAGAAACTGCAGATATAAAAATGCTAATATATTTAATATAATTTCAATGAAATACGATCCTTATGTTTAACGTTGAAAAAAAATTAGGATTAGTGGCCAGTGTTTTAAGATTAATGTTTATTCTTTATGATCTGTTGTAATCGAATGTTTTTTTAAAAATAAATACTAAATATTTTCCATAAATACATTTACCGCGTATTTGTCCGCAACCGTATTTCCGAAGATCTTCAATCTGTATTTTTGTGAGTATTATGATTTATGTTTATGTATTTTTATAGATTAGTAGATATTATTTAGGTGACGTAAGAGGGATGTGTGAATAAAAATTATCCACATATTGAGTGATATATATATATATATATATATATATATATATATGTATGCGATGTATTTTTCTTTCATTTTCATAATCGTATATTATTTTCAGTTATATTGTTTAATTGTAATGGAGTATTATACAATATAGTTCGATTTAGGCTTATAAGTGAAGTGATATGAAATAAATGCGTGTATCGTGACTTTTTAAGTTGACTGAAAAAGTCCGTAGAAAGTAGTATAGCCAACATTTTATCAAGACGTAACATGATAGGCTGATTCAAAACATTCAAAAGATTTAATATTATTCCATTTTACTTGACACTGGCATAATAGTTTTAACTAATTACTATGAAAGAAAAGAAAAAAGAAAATTGTCAATTCTTTTTAGACAAAAATAATAAAAAATTTAAAACGTCAATATTTTTCGCGAATTTCACTCTCCAGGTTTAATTAAAACCGCTTGCCAAGCGTAAGGATAAAGAATACACCACTCAATTATGAAGACATACATCCAGTAATGATGATAATTATAATAAGTTCTTGAAACGTGTTTATGTAAAAGCTTACGAAATATTAACATACGTATTAAGTAGTAAAAAACAGTTCACGCTTGGCATATCAGCGTTCTAAGGTTGAAGCCATAAACTTAATTAAGCAACTATTTAAATGGTACGGCCCTACTGTTTGATGGGAGGTATTAGTGGAATTTAACATCAATGATTTTGTGTTGCGAAAGGCAAGTTTTATACGAATGATCGCTGGTCAAGTTTCGTGGTTGGTGTTATTCAAGAGCGTTATGGTGTTTTTTTAATCTATGTTTTCTATATCAAATGAGGTTGTCAAGAATTTTTTTTATATATTCACGCCTATCCTCCGCAGGGGTTGGCAGAGGACACAGAGCTCTATCCGCTACCATTCATCGCAGTGAAACGGCTCTCCATTAGTCGCTTTCGCCCTCGTGAGAATAAGGACGTGATGGGTGGCGAACCACGTCATCGTCATTTTCAACAAATTAGGTATATTAAATTCGTCTAAGTGAATCCCACTAGCCACAAAGGAGGATGGAGGCCAGCCCCAGCAGAGCCCTACATGCTGAGGTAAGGCACCATTGTATCCGGGATGGTCGGCACGCTTCCGACTAAGCTCGCTCCTAGCCGCATCCATTGGCACGGCAGACCGTGGATTGGCGAAGAGGAAGGAAAAATATAGAGAAGAAAGGAAATGCGGATTGCAGGGATTACCAGTCACGGAATTAATATTTATTAATCCATTCATATATTTATTCCGATGCGGAGATCGAACCCGCGACCATTGACTCCGCGGGCGGAGGGCTCCGCCACTGAGTCAACCGGTCGTCAAAAATATAGACTTAAATTTACTATCTGATCCGCAATTCCTTAGCGTTTCTTTCAAGGCTGTTAATAATGACTAACTTACTTTATAATAATATTATAATGACTTAGCTAATGTTTAATGATAAGTCGTTAGATAAATTCTTTATTGTACACCAACAACAAAAATATATTGTACTTAATTATATAATATTTATATACAAAGGGCGGACTTATCGCTATTAGCGATTTCTTCCATACCTGCTGCTGGGGCTGCTGATACACTAATATCTTATTCTACGATACATGATATATACATATATGAAAGCTCTATAACAAAAAAGCCAATTGCCGATTTCTCATTACAATTAATAACAGTATTAATAGTATCAATATTATTTGAATATCTTTATATATGTGTATGAATGGGTATAAAAGATTAATTTTTATTATCTTAAACAACTAAATTGCACCTTTTATTATTTTTACAAATATTTTTCAAGAATCAAGTTAAGCAAACGAATTTCGTGTCAACTGTTGCCGGAAAAGATTCATGATTTATTTTTAATTAATTAAATCAACTATAAAAAATATAATCCACAATGAAGGTGCGTCTACAATATTATACAACATTTTCTATAATTTTAGACATTTTTTTTAATTATCAAAAATAATTAATGGATACTTACTTTACTTTAGATAAAAAAGATATTTTTTTTGAGTTTAATATGAAGCACTTGAGCAGCTAAGATACCAAGCTGCCTCTTGTCTACCATATTCACTTACTAAATAGTACAAATAATTCAAGACGACTGAAGGTGAAATTAGATGCAGCATTTTAGAGTATTAATAGATGTACACTATTACATAAACACAGTGACATGAATGTGCCGGCACGCCCGGTGAAGTACCACACTCCTGCTAAAAACCGGCGTCTTAGTGGTAGCTTAGCTACCACGCCTCGTCTGGTGAGCGGTTGAGTTACGGAGGCCCCCTCCCCTGCTTCTCCCATTCCCTCCTCCTTCTCCCTTTCCCCCTCTTCTCCCCCATTAACGACACGAGGCCAGCAACGTTTCTACACTACATGTGGCGCTGCGGAAGTCTATAGATGGCGTTGGTTGCTTTCCATCAAGTGAAATGATTCAGACAAAATTCACCGTTCAAAAGTCAAATATGTACTATAACAAAGGTAAAGATTAAATGTCTAAAAGTGTCATCTCCACCATCTGGATGAGTGGCGATTCAGTACGAAAATGCACCGTCATTTTACCCAAAATTTCATTCCACGCACAAACATTGTATGGAACCAGTCAGAAAAAGTCTTCTAATATCTGAAAGGATAGGAACGCATGCCAGTGCTGTTGCAGATGTCTATCGGTGGCGTTGATTGCTTTCCATCGGGTGATTCCATCCACGCTTGCTCGTTTGCCGCTCTATTCCATACAATAAGGTGACAAGCGGCCGTAATTTCACTATATGCGTTATGTACGGGTTATTTGCGCATATCGCTTGTATAGTCACGCCTTTATGTAACACATTCGCCTCCCTTTCTTGTAAGGATTCATAACTAAAGCAATAAATGAAATCGGCTTACCTCCGTGGAGCACTTTAACTTCCTCGTACGTCGCCGACCGCCATATGCTGCTCTGATGTTTTTTCTTTCTGTAAACTGAGAGGTCCTTCCACGCTAGCGTGAGGTTCTCCGGACTGTCGCCTAGGCCGGCCATCTCGTCGTCTTCCCAGTTCACGACGGCGCCCGTGAGGACATTGCGCGTCGGTAGCTTGAGACCCAGTTCCTTCATTTTTGGTACTACGTCATTGGGTACTGGGGAGAAATAGGTAACCGTTAATTATATATTGTATATTTATTTTATTTTATTTATTTTTTTGCACACAATGCACATCGGGCGGATTTAATGCCACACGGCATTCTCTACCAGTCAACTAAATCTCAAAAGAATAGTTAGAAGGGGGATCAGCTTATACCAAAGAAAAAATTAAAAACTAATTATATAAATTTAAATACATAAATATATACACATACACACATATACATATACATATAAACACACACAAAAAAAACTGAAATACTCGCCTTGCATCAAGTACTCTGATATACATATATTGACGATCTAAATGGCGTAATTGTGACTGGTCAGATAGATTATCGTATTCGAAACTTTTTTATTTTATTATTGCCTGCAGGATAACTATAAATTATCATTACACTAGTTGACCACTTGAATGGCTCAGTTGCGAGGTTACTGCTTTCGGATTTAATGATAATGAGTTTAATATTAATTCTGAGCCTGAATGTCCCATCAACTCGCTTTAGACAAGTTTGACGCGCCACCTAGCCCTATTCCATCAGAGTCATATATTTTTTATGGAGCAGGAAGGCAAACTAGCAAGCGTGTCACCCGATGGTAAGTATTCGACGCCGCCCATAGACATCTTCAACACCATAGACATAACAAATACGTTGTAGGCCTTTAAGATATATTTCATATATGTATAAATAAAAGTTTGGTAAGAATTGCAACTAATATTTTATATCTAAGAGATAAAATTAAATCGTTGTATTTGGTTAGTAATATATATTATATATAAGAAAATGTTGATAAAAATGCAACTAATATTATTATATCAAAAGACAAAGTAAAATGGTTGTATTTGGTGAGCATTATATATTTCACAAAAAACTAATTTTTTTAAAATAAAAAATACAACTTACATGTTTATATCTAAATGATAAAATAACATCAAAGTATTTCTTTAGTTATTTCTTTCACATATAAATAAATGTTTGGTAATAAATACAACTAATATTTTTACATCTAAATGATAAAATAAAATCGAAATAGGTTTTTCCTTAGTAATACATTTCACATATAAGAAAATGTTTGATAATACAACTAATGTTTTTATCTAAGAAATAAAATAAAATCAAAGTATTTCGTTAGCGTTATCAAATTATGACGCAATAAAACTGTTTATAATTTATAAAAAAATATTAATTACATCAATATCAAATAAATGACTAAGAAGCAAAGCTACCTTTCAAAGTCGATCGGGATCAATTCCCGCATCAAGATAAATGTAGAAGAGTTTAGACATCCCGCCAACCTGCTTTAAGCTAGATTGGTCGGTTAAGTCCATTCCCCAAAAAAATTATGAGGCGGGTAAAACTAAAAATATATGAGTTGTAAAAACCAACCTTGTCCTTTTTCATTGGTCTTTTATTATAAAGAAATATTCATGACACGCGAAATAACTACTAAAATAATTATAATAATACTCTGCAATAACATGCAAAAGTGTATTTTTATAAATCTTTATTTAATTTTGTGAGTTACACGTGCCTTCCTCGGAAGAAGTTTCTTATGTAAATACGAATGTAATGGCTTGATTAAAAACCAGTAGTTTAAATATGGTGGTAACATTTGATAATTGGGAATTGATTGACTAAAAATACAGCGACTAAAACTCACTATGAAAAAGAAAATATAAGGTTTTACTATTCACTTTTATGACTTATAGTTGAGTAGGCAAAATGCATTAGTAAAAGACCGAAACACGCTTTTTGCGTATGTGTGTTATTTCCTTAGATGAGGCGTTCCATTCATGCAATTTTCCTAAATTGTGTCTTGTGATGAACTATGCAATTTTTGGATGATGAATTTTAAGCTATCGTTTGTAAATAATTTACACTAAACAACAAGAGCAGACGTCGTCAACAACATGTCGTTAACACAGACAAGTAAAATTTAAACGGAATAAATGTTACAACTCGAGTGTAGACCAATTGTAAACTATAATAGATAAGTTAATGTATCGTAATAGAAAATGCGAGTCCAAATGCTGCGATCCCATCCAATTCACAGGAACTTCCTGTGTTACACCGTTGTACCTCAATTGACACGACATGACCAAGCTACGACAGAAGCTGGATCAATTTGATTGATTTACACAGTTGTTATTTTGGTTCAGAGTATTAGGAACGGTTTTCTTTACATATACTTTGAAATTTTTTCTTTTTTGTTTCTCGTCTGTGTAGAATGGTGCTATTGGACTTAGTGTTTTCAACTTCGTTGGAAAGCACAAGCAGAACACCCCGAAAGTTCCAGACTGGGAACAATAAAGACGATAATTGACGGCGAATACGGCTCCTCAATTTCGAAACAACTCTGAAACTATGGAACACGCATCACGACAGTTGGACAAAGAACAAAAAATAAAGGATTAAGATCGTTATCACCATAGGTAAGAAATGCGACCTTTTTATTAGTTTTGCCTTAAATTTAAATGAAATATTCCTCATTCATGGTGAGTTTTTCATTATAATATATATAATATTAACCCGTAATCTTAACAGGTTTTTTATATACTCGTATTTTCGGTCTTGTCACCAGATAAGCCAGTTTTTAAGACCATAAAACTCATCGTGTAATTTTACAAAGTGATCTTGTAAGCTATAGACTACAAGAGTTGATAATTTGAATTAAGGCCTTTTCCAATTAGTTAAAAAATACACGACATGTTTAGAAATATATAGTTTAAAAGCGTAAAAAATCAACTTTTGCGTTACGTACTTACGCAAGTTCAACTTTTACTGTTTTTATTTCCTAATAAAGGCAAGTTCAGAAAATATTAAAAATAAAATTTAATGCAATAATTATGATTGCTTATGATAGAGTATCACTATTATATAAAACTGTACTACTACTGACTCACTCACTGAAAATGTTATTGGAGAAACGTATTATATTTGAATAACGAGAAATCGCCAAGCGTGAGGATTACGGGCAAATAAATACCTTTTAATTTTTTCATGGAATCCAAAGTCGAGTAGTAAACTGTTACAGTTATATATTGATGTTGATATCGAATATGTATACTTGCATAACGTAATTATACAATACTTCACACATACTAAACAATCGACAAGGGTTATATAGATATTTTTACCCCCATTGTTCTGTAAAATATCTCAACTAATTTCTTTTTGTATAAGTGAATAGCCAACTATTTTAATAGAATGGTATTTGCCAATGCGACATATATAGTTAGCTAATACGAATACCTATGTACCTAATACGAAGTGTTCGACTCCCCGCCGAGGTCAACATCTCCCCTGGCGTTGCGGTCGTTACGCATCGGTGTTGGATTACAACTGGCAACACCCGAGGCGTAAATACAACGCGTTTTCTAAAGTTACTCGGATTAAAGGCGACTATTTGAAAGAAAAAACAAATCCTTTTATTTTCTAATTTTATATAATAAAAAATGGCGACAGTACAATTTAAATATACGTTTAATAAACAACATGTATTTTCCTTTCATTCTTTGATGGCAATTAGTTATAATTATTAGACCAAAGTCAAGTTAAATACAATAATGTCAAGTACGAGCGAGATCTTGAAATATCCTAGTCATCTTGTCACGGTGCGTCTTGCTAAAATGGTGGCCATTCTACCAAAACCTTCTATGGACTTTTGGAGTCAACTTTCAAAGCCGCGATACACGTTTTGATTTTATATCATTTCACTTATACCCTTTAATCGAACTATATTGTATAATCTGCCACCATAATTAAGCAATATAAAATATTATAACTGATAATAATATAAGATTATGAAAATAAAATAGAAATATAACGTAACTGATGTAAATTGAAGAGAAAAGTCCTGGCATGTTTTTTGTCATTTGATGTTTATTAATCACCCCCGCCCTTAGACTTGTAGTATATCCGGAACACAGCAGATATAACCCAGATTATTGTAGATATTTGAATAGTTCTAGAGAAGAAAAAAAATTGGAGGGTAGTGCCTCTGACGACAATCTTATTAAAAAATTCCTATGTACGTTACCTATGTCCTGCCACCACAGATTATATATATATATATATATATATATATATATATATATATATATATATATATATATATATATATATATATATATATATATATATATATATATAAAACACACAGATAAATTTATATTCATACATATTTTAAAAATTTAAAGTCGTAAAAAGTGTTTTTTAACAAACACGTAGCTAAATATATATTTAGTTTTACTTTTAAAAAAATATAAATCTGATGCATTAATGACTTTATTCCTAAAAGAATCGATTAAAAAAATACCACGTGCCACGTGTTACAATAATGATCGGAAAAAAAAACATCAAATAAAATCATTTCCGTATGACATCCCTACTCACGTTACAAATGAATTTGTGTCGACATTTTTTGAATATTTAAAAGAATAGAAATCACTGTTACAAACAATACCGGTTCTAGATTAGAGCTTGCTCGTTTTATTAGTATAACTCGTTTTCTTTATAGTTATGTATATACAAAAGTTAAATCGATTAATACATTTGTTTATACGAAGAAAAGTTTCATACATATCAACTGGAGTAGTGACGTTCCAATACGGTGGGTTTCTCACTTCTTTCACACATCACAGCTCTATAGAAACATCAGCAGTATTTCCGAACCGATTCGATATTTAAATACAAGCCTACACATTCCTTAAAGACCGGTAACGCTTCTGCAATGTGTAGAGTGTGACAAACGTTTATAGCGGTGTTGATCGCTTTACATTCCATATCTTTGCAGTCGATGGGCTATAAAAAAAAAACAAAGATAATCTTCAATATTAGAATGTATGCAAATATATAAATATATCTATAGCATATAAATGTAAGGATATAAGCTTAAACAATGGAGAAGATTAAATATATATATATATATATATATATATATATATATATATATATATATATATATATATATATATATATATATATATATATATAAAGAAGAAGAAGAAGAAAGACGACGGATTGCAAAGCAAGTCACCACCTAAAGTGATGACTTTTGAGTGTACTCACAAAAGTTAAAATTACTAAGAGAAAGAATATACATATACATACGTACAAACATCAAAGCTTAAATAAATAAATACAAACAGAAATCATTGATTTCTTTTTTTATATATTATTCGTCAGTATATAAGTTATATTAAATATCATCAAATAGGAATAACTACAACATAATTTCTTTCGAATCACATTCCAAACAGATTAATAAACAATTAATTGGACAAAAGCTACACATTACGTCAAAACACCGATAAATTTGAACAAACTGCATAATTTTATTACACTTCATTCAATATTAGGCGTCTCAATCGTGTTTTGAAATCGTTGCCACTATTTGATTATTTTTAAATTAAATTGTGTGAAGACGGGGCAAGTAGCAAGTGTTATTATTGCCTAATATGTTTTCTGATCTCGATCCATTATGTAAATATTTTTTTTATATCAAATCCATGTTAAGAAGAGATCTGAATCGTATAATACATAAATAAATTAAATACGGACGGATCAAGCTTCAAATATGTAAAGGTCAGAATTGATGATACTCTTACACCACATTCATTCTATTTCTGTATTATTACTTTAACGACCTTTTCGATTTCGACTTCATAATCCTAGCCTTCATTAATAAAAAATATAGATACATGTAGGATGTGGAATTGAACCCAGAGAAGTGTGAATGAGAAAGTTTATTAGCATAAAAGAGATGTGTGAAAGGGAAAACATGTTGTTTATAATGAAGAATGCTGATTGGCTAAGAAAATAAAAAGAAATATGGTGGATTATGAGCTACGACGCATATGTGTGTGAGAACGAATAAAATCTGAGAGTGTAATAAAAGAAGAAAATCTTTGATTTCCGTAGACGCACCTCATTCCCAGATACATACCTAGGATGTTCCGAAGCTATTTTGAATTAACAGCTACTATGTTTTTAATTTTCCACTCATATGTAGTTTTTTTAAATATTTTTAAGGATGCCGGCGTCCGCGGATTTTTTTCCACCAAGTTAACGCGCTCGCTGTTAGAAAAATCAACTATTTGACATCTTCGGAGGTACAAAATGTATCCCATCCTCCGTACAGCTCAGGTTTACCTCCATGCGATTTATTTTTTATTTCCCACAGCGAAAAAAAGCTTCGTGAGCGAAAAATTAACACCACAGGCGAGGCTGTCCAAAAGGACACAAGAGACTTTTTTAAATATTTTTTAAGCTGATACACCCGAATACATAAATGCATAGAGATTGGAGGGAAATATTTTGAAATCTATAAATATAAATTTTTCATATTCGTACTATTTTTTATTTCACTAACAATTTTTGGAACAGCCCACTTACGCATGGTCTACTATGTATGGGTATTAAGCCTAAAAGCATATTGCGCTAAGCTAGCCTAAGCTAATAGTGGCGGGCCCCTCCGCCTACGAAATCAATGGTCGCTTGTTCGATTCCCGTATCGGAATAAATATGTATATGGATATATAAATGTTTATTCCGAGTCTGGTAACCCCCCCCCAATCCGCATTTCCGTTCCTGTCCTTTCCTTTCTTCTCTATCCTTTCCCTTCCTCTCCGCCAATCCACGGTCTGTCGTGCCAAAGGATGCATGTCTAAGGGCGAGCTTAGTCGCAAGCGTGCCGACCGTCCCGGGTACTAGTGTCTTACCTCAGCATGCAGGGCTCTGCTGGGGCTGATCTCCATCCTCCCTTGCGACTCGTGGGATTCACTAAGACGAATTTAATATACCTAATTTGTCGAAAAATGACGGCGACGTGGTTCGCCACCCGTCACGTTCTGATTCTCACGAGGGCGAAAAGCGACCGTTGGAGAGCCGTTTCGCTGCGATGAATAGTAGCGGATAGAGCTCTGTGGTCTCTGCCAACCCCTGCGGGGGATAGGCGTGAATATATAAAATAATTTTAAAACCTGGTCAGATAAGGTAAGGTACAATACAGAAGTAAAGAGGCTAAAGGTATTTATTATATTTCGAGTCTAGATGTCACGCCAGTCATCCTTGCGCAAGCATTGTATGTTAATGTCCATTCCAGTAGGAAATAGGGAGGTCCCATGAGCATATGTATATGGACTGTAAATCAATCTTTATAAAAATAGAAGTAATAAACTTCTATAAAATTAATCTTCTTATTAATTTTACTAAAGTCTTTAAATGTCCAGCTAAGATAAACGCAAAGATAAAACGCTTCGCCTAATAGTAATAGTAAGTATGTAATCTCTGTCGCCCATTGATGACATTTGAAATATTAAAGCCATTGCAGATACATTGACTACCTTAGGATAACGCTGTGAATATGAGGAGGTGAAGAAAAATGTAATAGACAGAGAAGAAGAAATTAAAAGAAGGTGGAAGAAGGCGGGCTTCTGGATAACTGAACTCACCGTACGAAACGTTATTACACAGGAAAATGCTGCCACTATTGATTTCTTCTCATCAAGCCTTTCAATATCCTTCTTTTTTTGGCTCTCATCCCGGGCAAATTGTCACAAAACATACGAGTAGCGGCCTTCACTATCTATATATATATATATTTTTATTTTGACTTGGAAAATATGTCTTAATAATTTTGATGTTATCTCGATATACATAAGCGAAAAATTTGCGATATCTCATTGCTACTGCGTCTTATAGATCGTCTCACCGCTACTGCGTAGATTTCGACTACAGAATTCTTAAATATATATAATTCTCTTATATCATCTGTCTTATATATCATGGAGATAATATCTCCTATTTGCTCTATAACTACGCTTTTCTTGCCCCCATTTACGCCGGAAGTACACATTGACATACATATAAATAATACACATTTTTGTAATTGTATATTGCTTACTTAAATTGGATAAAAGCCATACAATGTCTTTAGTTAATTAGTACACAAACGCTTTGGTTAATCGTTTCGAAATTGTAAGAAAAATGTCGTGCCGTTGTCATTTTTAGTTCATTACTACTTTAAAAATGACAAACAATTAACAATTAACTTAATTTTGCGTAAGGAATGCGGTCGAACGACGTCAATTGATTTATTAATTTCACAAATTAACCGCGGTTTATAAATAACTACAATTCTCGTAATATTAAAAATGTTCTTATTCACAAATTCAACTAAACTTATAATAATATATCTGTTAGTTCTGACCTTAAAATTTCAACGACGAAGTTTTTTCAGAGTCAAGGGTAACGAGTTCAATTCCCATATTGGGATAAAAATTAGTATATCCTACTAGTATTTGTACCAAATATTTATAAATGGTTTGATGGTTTAGGCACATAGAGAGGATGGGTGAAAGAAGACCGGTAAAAGAAATATACGTTGCGGATGTGGATAGAAGGGTCGGTAGGGGAAGACCAAGGAGAACATATCTCAAAAAAATTGCCGAAGTTTTTAGAAAAAGCCAGATCAAGAATACGCTTTATCGACGAGCCGGCATGAAAAGAATGAAAAAAAAAGATTACCATGTTTAAATCATAGCTAAGATTAGCATGGTAATTTATCCAGTTATAAAATTCAAACTCGTAAATTCCAACGTATCTACTCCTCTAATAACTTGTGCCTGACAACTGTATAATTATTTGAATCTTTTTATATGGCTTGGCAAAAAGCTCTTGCTGTAATTTTTTTTTAATAAGACAAGCAAACGTTTTGTTATTGCTAGATTTCATTTTGACCATTCCAACAATGCTTGTGCTAGGAAAATATGTCGATAGTCATTAGTTCATGTCAATGGTTGGTTATTTAGTGTACATATTGTGTTAATACTATATAAGGAAACCTAATTGGTTTAATGGCGACGTTACTGATTTCGGAGACCACGGTCACGGGTGCAATTCCAATATCAGGATAAATATAATACATGAAGGATCTACAGATATTTATTTCGAGTCTGAACATCCCCATCCATTTTGAGGCGTATCTTTGGTCCTGTGTTGGAAAATGAACGATGGCGTACTCTTTACAACCACGAGCTATATGAGCTGTACAATGAGCTGAATGTCATCAAATGCATTAAGATTGGACGCCTTCGTTGGGCTGGGCACGTGGTACGGATGGACGAGGCTAGAGTACCCAAGCGCCTACTTGACGGCAAACTAGATGGTCTTAGAAGCCGCGGAAGACCTAAGCTCAAATAGCTAGATGGAATCGAGGACGACTTAAGGACAATCGGTGTGAGGGGCTGGAGAGAAAAAGCCAAATGAAGACTGAAAAAATTTACTAGACCAGGCTAACGCCCACCCGCGGCTGTAATGCCTTGATGATGATGATGACATCCCCATCGGCCTTAGATAAGTGCGGTAGTCTATGTCCTCGACACTGTATTTTAACGTTCGTAAAGTTTCGTTTAGTTATTAATAGTTCTCTTTTTCTTCTGTTCTATATGTGTGTGTGTGTGTGTGTGTGTGTGTGTGTGTGTGTGTGGACAGTGTAGTTGGTAGCATAATAACTTACTTTTTATACAGTTATAATTTTTTAGTTACCTTAATATTGTGCTATTGTTTATTATCCTTAATAAAATAAAAACACTGAATGACCCTGTGTCTACGCTGTGGGATATATGGACTATGTAAAAAATCATATGCTATCGTTCCATCTATCAATTTCATTTGCTCGTGGCTGGTTGTTGTTAAGAATAGATAAGCATTCAACGACTGTTAAACGGAAGCCTCTGTGATACTAAAAAGAAGGTTACAATGAAATATTCGTAAGCTAGTAATGGTAAGATGCGGGGGCGCATCCGAGTTCCATACGTGGCTTATTCTTCCAATTACCAAAAGTATAACCTTTTGTTAACTGTGGACTAATACCGGCTGATCATAACAAATAAAAATAAGTATATGAAGTATTTATGACTTAATGTATAAAAAAATTATATATAGGTACGTATAGTAAGTTATTGGTAGGTAAATTTTATGAATTAAACTTATATGTAGTTAAGTAAATAATCACCTTTTATCAACCCTTCTTCCGGATCCAATCCACTTACTAAGAAAATCTAATAAATAATAATAATGCCTTAAAGTGCGGTACTTTAATTACTATAGGTTCGTACTTGAAGCTGAATTTTTTAAGGAACTTATTTTAACTATTAAATTTTATAGTAATTATCAAAAAACCTATAAACTTTCATACATGGGTTATTTCTCAAACCATCATGTTCGTATGCGGAAAATTATTACGCTAAATTTGTGGTAAAAAAAAATTAATTTCACATTAAATTTAAATGTATATAAAATTCAAAAGACATCGACATATTAATAAAAAAGTACTGTTCATGTTGCAAGCCGTATTATTTTTATTATATTTTACAAACAAAATATACTTCAGTAAATTTAAATTTAAAAATAAAAATATAATCTACTTACCAGTATAAAAATATATATATATATCAGCACCACATTCAAGCCAATGTAAACAGTCTATTTAAATGTCTTAACACAAAAACACACTTCTTCAATATAATATCACTCTTTCGCGTCTGCTTTTTTTTTCAATTTAGAACACAGATATAAGAACGATAAATAATCTCCTATGCATTCATATAAAATGCTTTAACTAGGTGACGCGCGCTATGAACCAGTCTCTACGAACGACTGAATTAATGACTCCATTCATATGGGATTTGATTCATTTAAAACAGGAATATGCTGAAATTAAAATAATTGTTAACGAGAAAAGTATTTTAACAACAATGTGGACTATTGTAATGATCTAAATTATATCTATTATCTATGTATTTTAAATGTCATTTTGGTTTTACGTAAGCCGGAATCCAAGGTAAATTTGTATGTTACAATAAATCGTTATGAAATAAGATTTTATTTTTTAAAGAAAAAAATATTTATATTCTTTTACGCAAAAAACATACGAACAGCCTATAAAACTATCTTAAAAGTCGCACACCGTTATTCGTAAACAGTTCATACTAATTCAAAAATCTTCCCGAGCGAGCCGACAGCAAATCGCTACTTTTGTTGCAATCGGATGAATGGTTTAGGAACGTAAGATACAAAATGCGTGTATGCTAAATATAAAAGTTTACTATATGTTTATACATGAAAAATAGAACTACACTGTATAATATCTTTTCTCAAAAAAAAAAAACAACTGGAAAAACATAAAACGTCAAATTAATTGGCAGATTATACGTGTATATACGCTCACGCAGAAAACTAACGTCTGAGTAGCAGCTTTGCTTCTACCCGTCTCCCTATGTTACTACATTTTCATCCCCTTCTCAATATAAAACTTTATTCTAAACATTATTACAGATGTCCACGGACTTTACCCACTTACTGCGAGAAAACAAGATTTCTACATGAGATTTGTAAAACCATAACAACCATCCTCTCGAGCAGTCTCGGGGAATTGCTCATTAAAAAAGTTGAAATGTATGTTCATAATATTTATACTTTTCCTTATTTTTGTATAAATACATAACTCCTATTCAAAAATTTTGTTTATCAGTTGGTTTATTTATCGTTCTGCATGTTTGTTTGCACGGGTAAATTTGAAAAATAACCCATGGATAAAAGATGAAAACTAGGCCTCCTCAAGCTCCATCAAGTGACACAAAAATACAATGCGCAACTTCATGTAATTAGGGACGGTGAATAAAACTTTAAATAAAACGTTATTTTGTTCATGTTTTCGTACTCAGTGCTGACATCTATTGTAAATAGGAGGAACTTTTTGGTTTTAATACTAATATAAAATATAATAAAAAGTCACTTATGTATTTTATACTCTTTAATCCGAAATCATGTTATAAAAAACTGAATATAATATTAATTAAAAAAAAAACAAAAATTACTTATCTATCTTTGAATATAGGCCAAAAAGGTCAACAAATTTTTGGGGCATTTAAATTTTTTTTAGATTAGTAAAAAGTCATAAAGTATCTGATAGTCGGGTTAATATATTACCCGATCGAACTAATTTTTTAAACTAAAGAATAAAAAATACTTTAGTTGTAATGATTCAGAAAATTTTAGTATCCGACTAACAATTGCACGTTCAGCGCCATCTTGTATTGGAAAGAATATACAAATAATTAGTACAAAGTACTTTTAACACTAGATGTAGCAAAATAAAAATTAATATTCACTTCATAAACGGCTACTTCCAAAAAGAAACTCCTTTAGTGTACTTTACCAGTCAAGATAAGGCCATTTTTTAAGGAGAATAACAATGAACTGGCCAGAATTATAAACTTAATTTGAATTTTTAATAAGAATTTATTAATATTTAAAATCATTGTTAGTATTCTTTAAAAAAAGTAGGGTAGCAAGGGTTATGAGAGCGATGGCGATTGAACGGAATCTAGTATGTTCGTTCTTGGATGCTTGATCATACAGGGAAAGTTTGCCTGGAGTGCCCGACTCATTAGCCACTTGCGTTCAGTCGCAAGAGAAGTTTGTTTTGTTTTCAGTTCGCGCTTATAAGGAGGTTCGGAATGTCAGTGTTTCTTCTTTATGGGATAGGGAGGAAAACGAACAACTGTATCGCCTGATGGAAAGCAATCAACGCACACCTTAAAAACAACTGTTAACCACTTGGATTAAGTTGAAAATTTCATTTTAATTTAAGTCGATATTGTCTGTCATCTGAGTCATGTAGTTAGTATTCCCCCACCGTAAACGGGGCCTTTGAGCTCGCGGGCACATGTAGGTGGTGGCTCTCAGTGCTTGTTACACGTAGGAGGACGGTGATTCTTTACAGCAGGAATCACCGGGTGGGCACGAGGTTGTCGGAGGTAGCGGATTAACGCAAGCCCCCGAGACGGGCTTAGTGAGCTAGGTAGTAGCAGTTCAATCAGAGAACTCGGACTCCTTCCTTACGCCGATGGCGCAACACAAGAGCCCGACATAACCCGGCTGTCCCCCACAGGTAAAAAAGGTTTTTTACCTGTGGGGGACAGCCGGCATTATCTAATGTTGATACAGGATTTTTGAGTATTTTCCATGTTGTCACAACGAGGCCAAACATCGTATTTTTCATTATTTCCATCCATTGTTTTAAAAATATAAACTTTTGTATGTTATGTTGTTATGAAATTGTTTTTTAACTGATTTACGCAAAAATAATACCGGCACCTGTTTCCACTGCATTATAAACGAATTGTTAACTATATTTTAGTTTAATCAATTGGAAGTAGGTGATTTTTTCTCATGAATAATTTTAATTAGCTAATTTCAGTAAAAATACAATTTATAATTAAACATGTGCCATATGAATAAAAAATTTTGAACAGAAAATACTGGTATGTAATGTTGATTAAAAACATTATTCAAACAATATAATTTTCCCGTCGTAATGAAGATCCATCAATAAAAATGATAAAAATTTTCATTTTTATCCATTTTTTACAGCTCGTTTCCCTATTAAAAATATTTAATATCATTTTTTAAGTTAACGATCGAACAATTTCTAATGAGAACTATATATGTACAACGAATTATTTTTAAATAGCGCTCACAGTCCACGCAGTTAGCCGCGACTTGTCAAGTCATAGTTTTTCACACGTTTCGTTAGTCATTTGTTCATAAATGGGGAGACCGGTGATTTTAGATGTCGAGTGTATTGTTTGCAATAAAACATTGCAAATAATTAATCACATTCCGCGTAAAGTGTCGGATAAAATGGGTAGAATTACTAATCGCAGATCCCGAACACCCAATTGGTCGTTTGATGAGAAACAGTTCCTTTTAGAATTAATAAGGCAACGAAAAGATGTGGTGGTTACAAAAAACAACAACGGACCTAATTATTCCGAGGAGAAGGACGTTGCATGGAATGAGATCCTCCGAGAACTAATCGCTAAATTTGGTAATAAGTTTTCGGACAGTTCAATTAAAAAGGTAAAAACTCAATGGCAAAATATGAAACGTATAGCTCGTGAAGAAATATCGCAAATTGGACCAGAAGTACAAAAATGCACGCGGCAGTCGTTGGAGGTTTGCAATATCCTAGATATAGTGAAATATGGTGTTTTAAAGAAAGATAATGAAAACTTTAATGAAACGACAATTAGGGCTAATGTAGAAATTAAGACCGAACGTGTTGATGAGTACGCAACTTTCCTATTTTTAATTTTAATTACCTAATTACTTATTTGGAACATTTTCACTGTTATTTTCTAAAACCCTTTTGTTTATTTTTCTATTTATAATTCTGTATATATTCCATACATTTTATTATTTTAGAATTTTATTTTCTCTTTCATATAAATTGCTGTCATTCATAAGTTTAATAAAATAACATAAGCTTTCATCTAATTTTTGACAATACAAATATATAATTTGATGTTTCTAACACATTTTTAATTTTAAAAATAGGGAAATAAACCAGCCAAGTTGCAGTGATACAAATAATTTCATATATGATGAAAAGTTATATAATAAATCTAATAATTTGAACCAATTGGAATCATCTGCGTCATCTATATCAGAAGAAATATTTGAAGTTAATAACGAGGAAAATTCAGATATGCCTCAGGATGTTACTAACAATAACACTAATAAGAAAAATGTTTCATCTATGACTGATCCTTCTCTAATAGAATCCTTTATTAATCCATTTCAGAGGGAATTTCAAGAATTTTTCAGGTACTTTGACCATTCAATATGACAATTTATGTCAAACCAAACATGTTTGTTTGTGTTATTTGAAAGCCATTAATTCAAATGAATGAACGACTGAATGAATAAATGAATGAAGTTTGTTTTACTAATTAATTGAGTTTCATGTTTATTAAATAGAAGAAATATAAGTTCTTAAGTATTAAATAGAAGTAATATAGTTCTCAATTTTGTACAGTTATATATAATTAGTAGATGTAATAATATTTTATATAAATTGTATTCAAGTTTCAGGTACATATAGTGTAATAGTAGAAACAGTAACACTAAATACCATATACTTTACTGTTTTTGGTTTTTTCAAAACAATTTTAGTATAATGATAATCATAGTATGATAAATATTGTACTTACTTGGTAGTTCAAGCTTTATTAAGTGAAAAAATAGATATTTTTTCAATAGTAAAATAAAATTTTTAAGCAGTTTTTATTGTAACACAATTATGAATATTTATTTTAAAATATCTTGCAGATACTCGTCAACAGAAAAACAATTGAAGTTGGAAACACTTACAGAAGAAAGACAAGTAGTAAGAGCCATGAGAGAGACTGCAGAATTAAATAAAATAATAGCAGAACAAAAACTCAAGCATGTCTTATGGGTAAAAAAAATAAACAATGAGTAAGTTTTATTAATAATACAAACACACTCTTACAAAGTCATTGCTTTTATACACATAGGTAGTATGGTTAAATTTCATAATATTATATTTAAATTATATAAAGATAATATGAATCGGTATTTGTGAAATTGAATTAAAATTTAAGTAGTTGCATACATTGAAAATATAAATTCTTTTTTAGTTCTGAAGATATATGATAATCATTAAATTTTACATCCTATTAAACTCTTGTCAGCATTATTTTTATTTTCTTCGGTCTATAACTTACTTGAAACGTTTCTATTCTATTCTAAAAGTTTGAGTCAGTTTGGCATTACAACTATACAAAAGCAACTTCGTAATTTCGAAGCAGACGATACATCGATTAATCGAGATAATACATACGCTATGGTTATAACATAGAGTATACACCGCTTATGAAATTCAATTTGATGTCACATTTTGTATTAATCTATTGAACAAAATATCGAAATTGTAGTGTAGATTTTTACATTTAAAACTTTAAATATAAAAATCATGAGTTTTATAGCGAGAACAAGAACTTTGTTAAGACCTGCAATTACTAATTTAAGGTAAAATACATTTGCATACCGGGCTGCTAGATTACGCAATCCAATTTTACTGAATTACGATTTATTAATATATTTTCCTTTTAATTATATTTCTTCCCTTATTTTCTTAACGATTACGGTATTTAAGGTCAATCTTTCATACCTTTTTCCTGGTTAAAATCTTCAATTTATATCTTAGATGTTGATGCGCAAAATCTGCATTTAACATCTGATATCAAATTTATTATATCGTGAACCTATGTGTTAAGACAACGCTAATTATACAAAACAAGTGATAATATTTTTCTATATAGATATATTTGTATCTAGTTTATTTTTATTGGTGATGCTTACTCTGAGCTATTGCGCCAAATTCAAGAATAATCTGTATTTTTCGTCATAGGATTACTAATCATTATCTGATCCATGTTAGTTTGTTATTTCACAAATAAACAAATAAATTACTAATCATGTTTCAACATTGTACATTTCTAGATTCTTTGTAAACTGTACAATTGTAATATTAAAACATATCTTATTAATTTAATGTAATAAAATTCAAGTTTGGATCTACAATATAAGTAAGAATGAAGGGGTAATTATTTGCGAATTTTTCTTACCTTTATTATTTAATGTCGTTTAGTGAGGATGCAAAGCAAGTGGTTTATGTCATGGCAAAATTACTTCAATGACATTACTAATAAATATATTGATCGTTTATACAACCTATATTATGGTAGGATCCCTATTATGGTGAACCCTCCCCTTCTATCTCACAATATTTAATGCAAGTTGACTGACTTAATAAATTATAATGTTCTTCATTATCAAGAATATTACAGTATCCCAGGGATTGTAGATTTTTTTATCACATAATATATGTTAATTTATTTATAAGCTTCCTCAGTGTAAGCTTCATTCAATTTCTGGGACATATCAAATTTATAGAACATTGTTTATATAAAAAAGACCCAAAAATTGTGTAAAGCTGGTTTTAATGATGGTATAGTAAAGGATACATCTATTTAATGGAGCTGATAAGTGCAAAATGATCTCCTTATGATATAGGATCTGTTAAATCCGAACGATCTGTTGTTTTTTCATTTATTCCTACAGAATGTATTCTGGTGAACCGGGCTCAGGAGCAGGCAAAGGTGGTGGAGGCGGTGGTGCTATTCGTGAGGCCGGTGGCGCTTTTGGCAAAATGGAAGCTGCTCGGGAAGATGAATACTTTTACAAAAAAGTTAGTATAATTTCTAAATTCAACAAAAATGTATCTCTAGGAGAACTAACACACAATACTGTTATAGTTGTTTTTTTTTTATTCTAAATATCATAATATCAACCCACAGTAGTCCATTGCTGTATTATAGGCTTCAACGAAGATGTATTACTCGCTCAAACTTTGGCTACATATATCTAATCTCTGTCAGTTGCCTTGCACATATGCCACCTTCACATTAGCAATTGTCTACTCCAATGGTTTTTCACTCTCTGACAAACATGTCCAGCCCATTGCCACTTCAGTTTGCTGACTTGTAGAGTTATGGTAGTGGTTTTAATTAGTTTAACTTAATAGTAAGCACATTTAACAGGTTACATATAATTCAAAACACACTCAACTGAGCAGAGAATTATGGGCCCCGAAAATAAAACAATGTTCATTTAAGTTCATTATTTGGAGTTTAATACATGTTTAGCCTTGGAAACTTATTGTTTATACATTAGAATTTTTGCCGATAATGCTTGAATGCATTGCCATTTTATACAAAAGTTTGTAATCTGAATGTGGATATTGGTTTAAGATATTAATAATTTGTTGGTTTAAGCAAGACTGATATATGAGAATAAAAATAATTAAAAAATTATAAATGTCCATGTTCAATGATGTTTGTAATGATGAATCACATCAGTAATGACTTCACTGAAAATAAACTTTGTGGATATAGTTGCCTGTTAACTTTTGCTGAGAGAAAGTACCTCTTTGGTTCTATATCTCTTTCGTCTTTTTTCTCATTCCAACCTAAATCCTTTTTTTCTTTTTCTTTCAAATACCTATTTTTATATATAGATCATATGTTATTGCGTTAGGTATTATAGTAATCAAAATAAGTGCCTAGTCTATTCCAGAATATAAATAACTAGTTTGGGAATGGGTAGTTAGATTTTTAATAGATTGTTAATATATATTGAATTCATTTCTGATTTCAGCAAAAGGAGCAGCTTGCTGCCCTAAAGGGACACATAGAACAAGAAATCAACTTCCATGAGGAACAAATCAAGCATCACCAGGAAGCAATCCGGCGTCACAAAGAACGACACCAGAATTTGAACAAAGAATAATTTTTCTAAATGATCCTTTAGCTTTGTCACCTGTGACAAGAATGATTTTCAATATTCGAATAGCAAATTAAGGCTAAAGTTTTTGTCGTAACAATTGTAAGCAAGTTTAAAAAATTTATTTTATTTGGTTGTTAGCTGGAGTTTGAACTATTATATTCTAATAAAAAATAAGAGTTTTATTTTATGCTTCACTTGTACATATCACGCTACCACTTTCAGAATAAAAAATTTTATTATTTATTGTACTTGTAATTTGAAAAAATTGCGAAAATAATTTTAATCAAATATTACCTAATTTATAAACAGATAGGTACATACATCATACCCCATAGGGGTATGACCACAGACCTCTATCTGCTACCATCCCCGGCACACTGCTTTATCTGCACTCATCACTCTCTTCATACAAGCAAGTGGGTTAAGTGTACTTTTGACCAGGCCTTTCTTGACTTCATTCGGTTGAGGTTCTCCTTAGTTTTCCCCTTCCGACCCTTCCATTCACATCTGCAACCTAAATTTCTTTTATCAGTCGCTTTTCATCCATCCTTAGTGCTCAAACCATCTAAGCATCCCTTTCTCAACTTTTGTCATAACTTTTCCACTACAAAAGAAAAAAACATGAAAATTTGTGTCTATGATACATAAAGATATAATTTACTTTAATTAAAAATTTTATTGAATATTATTTTTATAATTTATGCACAAAAAACTACAGAATTTTAAATTCCTATTGCATCATCAACATTTAATCTTTTGTTCATATTATATTTTTGTTTTGAGGCCCTCTAGTGTACAATACAAGAACTGCTTACTAAAACTGATGTATCAACGGGTATATAGATGTCGCGTTTATAAATAAAAACGTAAAATTATACAAGTATATATAAGGTTTCTTATACATACATATACCTTCGCAAATATTGACAAATAGCTTCTTGAATGTTTTACTGCTGAACCCATCGAAATATCTTGGATAATAAGAGTAAATATAAGTATCATTATTATTTTACTATATCATTATTACACACATTTAGTTAAGTGCATCATTTAGCGTCACTTATTAATCAGTTGTAGAAACTTTTAATATAAACATGTGGCACAATAATTTAGGCTAGTTGTTCTTTATTGTTTTTAAGTTTGGGTGGTGTACTAGTGTTGTAATTTGTCTTAGATTACGTACGCCACCTTGAAATATCGATTCTCTGATGATCTTCACATATCAGAACGCCGCGTAGAAAATCAAATACGAAGATCAATTTCAACACAATATATTTTGTTCCTTTTATTTTTTAATGCCAAGGCTAATTCCTCCGCGGGTAACTCCTGTAGTGGCTGCCTCATTCACCTTATGTAAAGGTTCAATATTTCATACAGTGGCCGTAGTTTATAATTAAAAAGACGTAATTTTTGACGCAAAAATAAAATGGATGACGCACTCTCCGGTTCTCATATACAACTGCTAACACCACATTCTTTAGGAATGATAGTGCGCGTATCCCATCATAACTGCTAACGGACTAATCTTTCAGCCGAAACAAGGGAGCTGTATGTCCAAATGTGAGACTCAAATATGAGACCCAGTATCCGATAAAACTATAAAATACAGCTAGCTACCAGCCAAAACATTTTCGAATCTAAGACAATATTTGGACGGATTAACAGAAAGAGATAACTAAATGCCAGGTAATTAAAGCCTTATTGTGTGTGTGTGTATTAAACACCATTAGTGCTCTTTTCTTGGTATTTTGTTTGAAGATACTGGGTTTTGTCTGTTTATTTAAATATTTTTTATGAAATATGAGGGAAAACGAGACTGTCTTTACAGTCTTTCAAACCAGCTCCCTGAAGTCTTCTATGGACGGTTCGAGTAGAAATTTGTCTATTAATTTGGTAGCGAGATTTGAAAAAGTTTTTTTCCTATTTTTTAACGACTCTGAATAACTTTCGATCCTTACGGTCTGTAGTGATCCGTTTGTGTCCACTTCTGGGCCTATTGTTATGTGCTCTGGTAGCAGCGAATCTTTGAATAGCATACTGCACAGATCGGCGCGAACATTTCACAGTTTTTGAAATATCTCCTTGTGATTTTCCTTCCTCGTGCAAAGCTCTATTTCCACATGTTTCTAAACAACGTTCGTTTCTTTTATTTCTATATAGTTGTAGTAAGCATATTGACAAAATATCACCAGATGGAATGAACACAAAACACTAATAGCGCAATAGAGCACTGGATGTATACACAACGAGCGAAAGTAGCGAACTGATAAATGCAAAAATGTTCAAATGACGAATTTTATTGCGCCAGATGTGTTATTATTAATTAAGATCTGGTTAGTTAGTTTTTATGACTTCTTAGGGACCGAATAGTTAATCCTTAACCCTTTCGCTACCAGCATTAGATTTTCTTTGCCGGCTAGAAAAGGAAGTATTTATTTATACCCCTATGTCATTTATTCGTGTCGGTATATAAAATTATACATTTCGCAGATTTGGAACGTTATAAAGACATCCAACAAAACTTAATAATAAGTGGTATCATATTCAAATAATAATCTGGGCTGTGGCGGTTTCCTTCTGAGGCCCAGGTAACGAAAGGTTTAAATAATAGGCTTTGTTTTTTTTTCTCATTTTGTACACGTGCAAAATGTTTAGGTGCTCAATACTTTTAGCCAAGGCTGTAGATATTTTTTCTGATCGTTCGGCGCTAAGTATTATGCAGTCAAAACTTTTATAAAATGTAGTAAATATTTTAATGTTAGTTGTAATAATACAATAAAATATCTTTTGACTGCTTTATCGTATTAGGTTTTGCTATAATATATTTATATATATAAAATAAATAGGTAAAATTTTAAAAACGTTAACTTTGCTGTTTTAACAGAAAATTCCATAAAACTTGAAAAATTATGCATTTCCATATAGATTAAGAATATTTTTATAGCTGCCTATAGAGGAGCAAAATTCCATCTCCAAAGATATATTACAGACGGTCGATGCCCTAGGAAATGTAATTCTGTTCAACCCTGTACAAATTTAGAACTTGTTACGTATTTAGGTGAGTTCGTAATTCTTGGTGACATTTAGCTATCGTAGAAATATGCTGATCCCAAACTTGTAAGATATTTCTAAAATTCTTAAAGTTATAGCAATGTTCAGACTAAATTGACGTTGCGTAAAAACGTAGATTACGGAATGCGAAACTTCATTGACAAACGGACGACGACCGATCCGAGAGAGCAGCGAAAACTCACACCAATGAAGTTATCCGACGTTCGCTTGCAGGGGCGCGCGGTTTCAACGCAGTGAAGCGAGCCACAAGCGCTACTCAGTTTACTACAAACCCGTGCTAATGTTGCATGTCGCTTCGCGCTTTGTTGTGCCCGTGTGTATAGTGTTAGTGTAATAACATAACAGGTAATTGTTCTGTGGTGTGATATTAGTGTTGTGCAATTGTTGGAGCCGCCGAGTCAGGTCACATTGCTGTGATGCATTTTCGGATATATCTATGGCTGTCTTGTTTAGCCCTCGCAGGATATGTACGAGCCACAGAGGTAAGAGGGGTCGCCTTTAAATGCGGCATTCCGGCTTTTTGTTGTACTGGCTGACGGGAGATAGACCGGTATTGTCATCAGTCTACGCCACGAGCTGGCTCGAAAGTGCCGAAGTTGCACACGAGTTTGACTTGCGTAACTTTCAATGTCAACACGTAAACTTGTAGTCATTCACTACGTATAGTATCTTCAAGTGTTGAGTAGTTAGTTAGTGGCTCAATATTGTCTTGAGCTATACATTCGTAGCTATGCAACCGAGCGTCATTTATTCACCGTCGTCGCCTTGAACGTGGAGTAATCGGCAAGTAAACATTCGTTATCGGAATCCCTTGCCATCGATCTCTGCCGTGTTATTTTTGTTACTATCGCACGCTATCGTGAAGACAGACGTATGTATGTAAACACGATTAGCCCGTGAATGAGACCACGGTGTCTGCGTGTCGCCCACGTTTGGGAGAAAGCGTTAATCCACTTATCTAACTAGTATCTCCCGCGTGGGCTAGTTCTGAACTCATTTCCGAATTGGTTGTGTATAACGAATGAAAACTGGTTTAGGTACGTGACAAATGTTCATAGTTTGATACATTAACATGATTTTCGGCTTTTGTTATTGTCTTAATGATAGTTGATATCTGTTACTTGATTGACACATATGTAAAGGTAAATATGCAATATGTACCAACATTTATTAGTCATTATTACTGTGAACTTAATGTTATGCTCGTACAAGCGGCAGTCAAAAAACTTATCGATACATTTGACATGTGGTGTTGGAGACATGTTGTAGGCCGATGTTCGGGACATGATGTGAGAAATGTGGGAATCCGGGTAAGTGTCATTATGGGAGGGGTGGAGGGATGGGGGAGAGTGTTCAGCCTCCGGACCTTGGCTGCTTACCGTACGAATCACAGTAGGTGAGCTACCACTCAGACGGCGGTTTTCTGCGGGAGTGTGGTACTTCCCCGACGAGGTCGGCCAGATGGGTCGGCCATTCATGCCACAGACAAATATTGTGCCATTCTTGACAAAGTATTCGTCTGCAGCGTGGCTCTACCACTATAAAAATGTGTGTGTGATAATTTGTTTTACCAATCATACCCTCGGAATATACCACTATTCAAATCAAACCCTCGCTAGTGGTCAAGTCCCTAGTAGTCAAGTCGTGGTGTTCAAATAAGCATTTTACTTCAACATCGATCGGGTGATCTGTGGTGGTTCGCAAACACCTATATGCATCGTCACCATCCTGGCAGAACAGCCTAAAACAGTTATGGACGTAGGAAGGACATGATGAGTAGATGATTGGTGATACATGTATGTTCTTCTTCTAAGAGTGCCTCTCCGAATAGTGAAGGTTGGCAGCCAATTCAGCACAACTCTTCTCTACTTTCGTGAGGTGCAGTAGTTCTAGAACACTCGCTATATATGTATAAAAAATTGTAATTATCTGAATTTAACTTTTATAAATTTTCTCAATTTAACTTCTATAAATTTACCTAAATTAAATAAATAAATAAATATAAATAAAATGTACCTTTATTCCCTATATCTTTTATTATATTATTTTTATATATTAATAGTATTTTTACATTGCTTACATCTATATTAATTACTATGCATATATATAAATAACTCTAATAAAAAGTAAAAAAAATGTACATAAACTAATCATATATATTAAGATACAAAATAAAGAAGTATGCGTGGTGTAACTTTGAATGATAGAATAAGAAATGTAGATATAATAGAGCGATGTGGAGTAAAAGGTGTCGTGACACAAGTTGAGAACGGGATGCTTAGAAGGTTTGGGCACATAAGAGGATGGATGAAAGACGACTGGCAAAATTTATTTACGTTGCGAATGTGGATGGAAGGGTCGGTAGGGGAAGACCACGGAAAACATACCTTGACCAAATTGCTGAAGTTTTAAGAAAGGCCAGGTCAAGAGTACCCTTAACCGGCGGGCTTGCATGAGGAGAGTAATGAGTGTGGAGGAAGCAAGGAATGTATGCCGAGATCGTAGCAGATGGTGATTTGTGGTCTCTGTCTACCCCTACGGGAAATAGGCGTGACGATATGTATGTATGTACGATGCAAAAAAGAAAACGAAAACGCTGTAAATGACATGGCAAATTATTTTTTATTGCAATTGCATTGGTAAGCGGTTCATTTTGCATTTTAATACTTTTTCACTTTTCTGCGTCGATTTAGAATTGTATTATATTACATCATAATGAATATGTAATTACTTACAAATGAAACTTGGTAAACGTTTCTACAATATTCCGATTCGTCAGGTAATTTGATGTGTCTTGGTAAGCAATAACTAGAAACCTAATATTAGTTACATAAATGTTATTATTTCATTCGCTTTGTGTGCTGTATGCTATGGATGCCTATTGGTAATATTATTTATATGATATGGACATTAAATTGTGTAACGTATTCTGAATCAAGCCGTACCGCCGTAACAATTAACTGTTGAAAATTGGGCTCTCTCACATGAATGGCGTCGAATTACGTAATAATAATAATAATATAATAATATTTTATTTATTTTGCAATAAATTGGGTAATTTACAAGATATTCAAATAACACAAGAGCGCTCTTTAATTTAGCCGTATTATCAATCAATCAATCAATAGCCAGCGGCAGTCCACTGCTGGATATATATGGGATCCTCGGCTTCACGCATCCAGTTTCTGCTACCCGCCCTGCGCAAATCATCGCAATATCTAGCCTTGGGGCGTCCCACACTACGTTTACCGAGACGCGGTCTTCACTCTAGTACTCGTCTGCTCCAAAGATTTTTGGATCTCCGACAAACGTGACCAGCCCATTGCCACTTAAGTTTGCTTATTCGAAAGGGCTATGTCGGTGACTTAAGTTCTCTGGCGGATTTGTTCATTCCGAATCATATCTACCAGAGAAACTTCGAACATAGCTCTCTGAGCGACTCTGTGCATGTGAAGCGGACGGACTGTCAGCGTCCACGTTTCGGAGCCGTAAGAGAGTATAGGACACACTGTATGACAGCCATATTATGACACGCAAAAAAGATGTCATAATTTGTTTTAAAAATTTTACATGTACTATAATTAATAAATTGATCATTACCTCATATTTAGCTATAGTAAATTTTATACTTAAAAAATACATCCCATGTCTAAAATATATTTTATGGCAACCAATTGTAAAATGTTGCCCAAAATCTTGCCATTTTAAATTATTTTATAGTTGGTAGAATTTTATTAAAAAAATTAAATCGATTAGTTGACGAAATCATCCGTGCTGTTTTGGCACTATTGAAAGCCATAAATTCAAATCAATGAATGAATGAAGTAGATTAGTTCTTGGAACTACTCGATACAAACGGAAGCAGTCAACTTCGTACCTCTTGATGTAGACAGTGGAAAAACACGTTTTCTATAATCCGGTCTAGCGGTCAACGCATCTCTTCAACCTTTAATCGATACCCTCACATATTGGCAGGCTTCCCAGCACCTAAATATTAGAAATTTACATAATAATAATATCTTATCAGATACAAATCTTTATTTTCGACTTTTTACATTTAATTTTTCAAATGTATGTCCATCAACAGTTAAACTTTTACCGCCATTTCGCAATGAGGTTCCTCTGAACGGAGAAGAAACATCGAAAGAAACTCTCCAGGTATCCTTTGTTTTGCTTTCTTTTTTATTCACCGGTGAACGCGAGGACACCGGCCGTTTATGCTTAACCGACCCATCTCAGCGATTTAAACTAAAACTTAGAAACTTAAGCTAATTTACGGCGCCGTAAGTCGCAATGTTTTCCCCCCTGATTTTAGGGGAGTGCAGCGCAGGATTAGAAGTAGCCCTTGATCGCCGATCTAAAATCATCATTTTCCTTACTTCAAGTTCATATTTTGCAGCAGCTGCTTTCGAAGAAGTTAGTTAATCTAAAGGCGGCTGGAAAGGAGTATTTTTTACCACATATCATATATGTTCCACTGCTTGGAATGAGGTATCATCTTTTCTAGAGAAGTAGACCACCATGCTTGTCCAAGGCGAATTAGCGATAAAAACCTAACTAAATCTAAACTTATTTTAATGTCATACCTTTATAATTTTCGTACGCCATGATTCGATAACCTCTCTAAAACAATTCACCCTGCAAAAATCTATTATCAAAATATCTATTATACAATTATGTGGACAGTTAGAGCTTTTACTTAACTAAGATCCGCGAATAGCAAACAAAAACAGAAAAATAATAATGTGTGTTTTCTACTGGAAGAAGTGGATTTACGGGGAACTTAAACTAAATCTTAACGAAAAAACGGCTGTCAGCAACTCTCCACCTCCCAACCACTATCAACAACACCAAATACACAATACCACTTTTACACACTACACACGACACGCGTTTTGCCTCAACACGACGCATCATCAGGTATAGTAGACTCTACGGAAGACAACCGTTAAGTGACATAATGTGCATAATTAATCTGTTTATTGATGCACAATTATTTCATGTTTTGTTATGATGTACATATGTATTACGTTCTTATTTATCTGGTACTAAAATACTGATTTAGTTCTTGTTCAGTGTAATTAATTGTAAAAGAATTTTATCATTTTAACATATAATCTGATTAATTTGTAAGCACGAAAGCTTAGTCGGTAAGCTTTCGTTTTACGATCCGAACGTCGTGAGTTCGTATCTTTCATTGGACTATTGACGTCAACTATATCCTAGCACAAGCCCTATTAGCTTAGTTGGTATGGTTAACAAGAATTCTAGTCATATTAAAACATTGCTAGTCTTGTTTAAAAAAATAAGATTAATTGCAAAATTCAAATAAACCATCTTAGTCAATACTTAACTACCCTTTAAAGGCAAGAGAATTTCATAATTTTTGTTAACCTAATTATGGAAAATAATATAACTTAAGTCTAAAAATATTGTGAACTTTTAGCTCAATATTTACACAGTCAGTGTGTTTCACAAAATTGATTTTAAGTTATTGAACAATTTTTTTTAAACAAGTATAAACATATTGTGAACTTTTAGTCCAATAGTTACACAGTCAGTGTTTCACAAAATTGATTTTAAGTTATTGAACAAATATAGACTCCTTGGCCAGCATCCAAAATGACGAACCACACGACCGCTATCGGGTCACTTAAATATTAAACAGTTTACAAGTTTTAAAATAAGTGCAATCTAACATTAATATAAGCAAAAATGTGGACTTTTGCAGACCGTCAAAGGTAGAAAAGTTACTTACTTGGGTCATATCATAAGACATGACAGGTACACATTGCTGCAACTGGTCATGATGGGAAAAAATCGCAGGCACATACAAGTTGGTCGAAAAAGAAAGTCTTGGCTACGTAATATCAGGGAGTGGACCGTGAGAGCGAGTGCTTCAGAACACTCGCTATCAACAGTACATCGCGAAGTAGGAGGAAAGTTGTGCTGAAGTGGCTGCCAACCTTCGCAAATCGGAGAGGCACTCTTAGAAGAAGAACGTTAATATAAAAAAAAAACATCTTTAATGTATGGTTAAATATTTGTACATAGAATCATATTCCACCAGTACGTGTTTGTTACCAAATTTATAGGTTGTCGCTTGCTTCTAATTATAGCTTATTAATTAATTTATAATTATGTTAATTTCAAATTATCACCCAATGACTTTCATGACACCAATGACGATGAGTTTCAACACATAACTTGTCGCGACCTAAAAGGTGATTCAAAAGTATAAATAGCTGATTGTCAGTGAATTTTCTAGGTTTCCATGTCTGGGTACTTACAATAGTGATATAAACAACAATCGAAATTTAAACGGTTTCGAATTTTTCTAATTTAGAATAAAGAAAACATTAGGTTTCTACATATATTATTCTACATCATACTTGTGCAGTTCTAATCTTGCAAATGTGTGCAGTGATTCCTAAACTATTTTGGGTCTTGAACCATAATCAAAAATAAAATGATATATCTGACCCCCATAGCCAAAATACTTTAAAATCCCATCTCAATTTATTTATTATGATATACAAAATACTTAACAATTTAAACCATTGCGGTAGTAGATCTACCGCAATGTTTACTACATTCATTTAATTTCTTACGGTAGTACCCCCTTAGCATCTTCTTCTCGTCTTACCCCTTTGGGAATTCCTTATGTAGTGTTATTCTCATAAAAAAAAATCTTTGGGAATATATTAGGTCAAATAATCATTGAACGCATGCTTACTGATTATTTTCTGCCAATATTGAGAGAACATTAACGGCATCCCGACTTCACAACTTCAATGAGAAACAGACTAATGTGGCTAGATTCCAAAAGTGTGCCCGACGTAGCGATAAACATTTTAACGAAATAATTTTTAAAAATAAAACCCGCACTTCTCTTCTTCGTAAAAATTATTGAATTTTAGTCATCATTTTTATTTCTTTTTATTTATGTTTGGAAACATAATTCTGCAATCGGACAACCTATACTAGAAGTTTGAAGGTGGAGTATCAAATCGATAAATTAAAGTAATCAGTTTTCAGTTATTTAAAAACGGGCTAGTACAAGAGTCGATTCCTTTTATAAAACTTCTCGATCAAAAACTCAATTTGTTCATGAGAGAAAGAGATAAAAAGAATGCTCCGTCGATAGGAATGAGTGCACAGTCGAGCTTGCAACGGTGATCCGATGCGGTTGACGTCGGGTATGTAGTTTCGAGGAATTGCTTCTACTAATTTTAAATATATCTTTATTATTTTTTTTTTAAATTTAATTTGCTTTAATAAGTTAAGTTTATAGTATGCAGCGCATGATATACGACTAATCCAGATACTAATTTATTTGTTAATGTTTTTTAATTACGATTAATTATTTACGAAATAATTTATTAAAAAAAAATATATAATTATAATTTCACGCCTATCCCCCGCAGGGGTTGGCAGAGACCACAGAGCTCCATTCGCTGCCATTCATCGCAGCGAAACGGCTCGTCATTGGTCGCTTTTCGCCCTCGTGAGAATCAGGACGTGACGGGTGGCGAACCACGTCGCCGTCATTTTCGACAAATTAGGTATATTAAATTCGTCTTTAGTGAATCCCACGAGCCGCAAGGGAGGATGGAGGTCAGCCCCAGCAGAGCCCTGCATGCTGAGGTAAGGCACCATAGTTCCTGGGGGAGCCCGACCCCGGGACGATCGGCACGCTTACGACTAGGCTCGCCCCTAGCCACGCATCCATTGGCACGGCAGACCGTGGATTGGCGGAGAGGAAGGGAAAGGAAGGGGCAGGAAAGGAAATGTGGATTGGGGGGGTTACCAGACTCGAAATAAACATTTTAAAAATCCATATAAATATTTATTCCGATGCGGGAATTGAACCCGCAACCATTGACTCCGCGGGCGGAGGGCCCCGCCACTGAGCCAATCGGTCGTCGTAAAAAAAAAAATTGTACTTACAAATGTCCCTTTTAAAATTTATATTAAAATTGTTGATTTTATGTTAATTAAATTTCCTACATAATTATGAGAAAAGAAGAACTACCGCTTTTGAAGTAATTATGAAAGGAGAAGAAACAGCAATAGAAACTCCGCAGATATGTAAGTGAACATTATTCCTGCTGCTGCTGTACTTAACATTTAATAGTTTTATATAATAGTTGAATTCGACACATGAAACATAGAGATGATATCCCTTTAATGGGGCATTTTTATAAAAATTTTTAAGTGTTTTTTAATAAAATAATTGTTAGGTTTTTTAAATACTAAAAATCAAAATATAATTATGTAAGGATTATTAATAATTAATTAACATAGTAACTGTGAAATTTTAAACAGAAGTCAATATTTTATTAAAATTTTAACTATTAAGTGTATCGTATTTTGGGCGCAGGAATTATTTTAATTTATAAACATAGTAATTATTACTTTAGCGTAGTTTAATTTAGACTTCAGTTCAGTTATTTAATACTCATGCAGTAGTTAAGAAGTTTGGTGAGAAAGGCTGCTAAGAAGCTGTCAGCTACATACCACAACGCCGCCCGGCCGGAGGGCCACGGGACGTGTGAAAATAGGCCGGCCGTAGCGACCTATTGTTATCCAAGTTTTTGTTGTTTACACCTTTGGCTTAAATAAAGCGCGGCGTATGGTGCACAGGAGGTAATTTTAACAAAAATAAAAATGTTTCGCTCCCAATAAAATGACTTATTCGTAATATTTAAGGGTATAATAGTGTTAATTTAAAATCTCTGGCATTTTGGAGCTCTTTTTCGGGCATTTCTTTCCGTAGTATTTTAACTTTTTAATTTTCTAAGTTAAAATTGTTTTACTTTGATTTTTATATTTATTATTTAAAATATTCATTAATAAATGTTGTAAATATGATATTTTTGTATATAACAAATTAAGCGCTATTCAGAGCTCCATCAATCGAGAATATTTTTGAGATATCCTGGACGGACAGCGATTTTATTGCGATATTAAAAATTTATATGTTATGTACAAGACTCATTTAACCAATTTTTAATTATCAGATTTAGATTGTTTCATTAGATTAGACTAAAACAAATTAGTATTCATTACGTAGATAAAGATGTAACTTTATGTGTGCTTACCGACATCATATAGAGCCATTCAATTTCTCCTACACTTTTTTTTTAAGTTGGCTATAAAAATCAGCTATAAAAAGTCCAAAAGAGCAAAACATTGTATCAAGCCGTCGTCAAAAAGAAAATACATTCCACTAAAGATTTTGCTATCCATATTTGACAACCTGTTGTATTATTTAGTAGTAATAAAACCTTACAGTTACCCGTTTGGGCACATTCTGTACTTTTTCATGACACAGAAAACCTTTCGAGAAAGGTTTTCGTGAATTATACATGGATTCGCGACAAGAAGGCAATGGAAACCGTTTTCGTACACACTTCGGTGGCCACATGACTTCCGGTAGGAGTGTAGCCTTGTTTCTCCCTTTTTAAAATTAGCCATACGTTTGTTTTTATTGCATTCATGTTAAATAAAAAACATCGAGGTTTTAGTTAGACCATACATGTGTGGTGTAACTTTGAATGATAAAATAAGAAATGAAGACATAAGATAGCGATGTATAGTAAAAAAAGGTGTGACAAAAGTTAAAAAAGGGGTGCTTAGATTGTTTAGGTACAAAGAGAAAATGGATGAAAGACGACAGTTAAAAAGAAATTGACGTTGTGGACGTGGATGGAAGGGCTAGTAAGGTCAAGGAAAACATACCTTAACAAATTGCCGAAATTTTCAAGTAAGGCCCGATCAAGAGTACCCTTAACCGGCGAGCTTACATAAAGAGAGTCATAAGTGTGGGGGAAGCAAAGAAAGTGTGCTAAAATCGTAGCACATGGAGATCTCTGTCTACCTCTACGGGAAACAGGCGTGATGATATATATATGTAAAAATTGTTATAATGATAGACAATAAAAAGTCCTCTGCGTTTTCTCTCACTGAATTGGATTTAAACTTGTTCAATCTGAGCCGACATTTCAAATCAAAAACTTTGTTATACAAAAGGCGCGCCAATTAAAGTAACCAGCTATATCTCGAGTGCTAATTGAAGCAGACCGCTGTGAAAGGGAGCCTCGCCAAATATTTGCGTTCGCTGATGGAAAATGAATACTTTAGCCGGGCCCCGTCAAAAGAAACGTTTATTTGGGCTGCTCCGAAAGTTATTACTTAAAGTATTATTTAGAATATATTTAGTTTACTGGAGAGATAAGACTGAGATGAGTATGGAGTCAAGAATGTGCTATTCGTTTTTAAAAATTCATTGATTACGTGTATTGAGTGGAGAACGACGCATCGACATTTACTAGTGGTAGAGCCACGCTGCAGACGAATACTTTGTCAAGAATGGTATAATATTTGTCTGTAGCATGAATGGGCCGGCTGGCGGGCGGGGAAGTACCACACTCACGCAGAAAACCGGCGTCTAAGTGGTAGCTTAGCTACCGCACTTCGTACGGTGAGCGCTTATCTTCCGGAGCCCCCCCCCCCACTCTCTCCCTCCCATATTGACATTTTCCTTAAAGGTCATTGTATGACCTAATTCTCCACCTCTTTTCGCCTTACCTTACCTCTATCGTCCTCTCACCTTAATCACATTGGAGATACCCATATAGGCGGTAATTGTTTACAATCACGCAATGCGCTTGGTTGTCTGTACTTTTACGTAAAACATTGAGGCTTATTTACTTCGACAAACTGTGGTGCATCAACGTGAAAATGTATTTTTTTAAAAACGCCATATTATGGTTTAAGTCCCACATAATAGATCACATAACAAATTAGAGTTCTTCCTTGGAATTAGAACATCCATTTGGTTTCTATATCTTTAAGATTTCCGGAAACCAATTCACAGCTCCCGATTTATTACGGAAAGAATAAATAATCGAGACGTTCAAATGACTGCGACTACCCAATGGCAATTTGTTTTCTTCTTAATTAGAATGCGTGGATTTCCGGTCGGATAGATCTTAATTGCTTCAGCGGGATATCGAGACCGCAGAAGTTAGCAATAGCTAGATTGAATGTCCCATTGGAGCTATAAAGACGGCTATAATGTATTAATCGGTTAATTAACGTGCGGTTTGCGTTATTGGAGTATATAGTATACGTTTGCTGCGAAATACTGCCTATGGTTTGTAAAATATATCTGAGGTAAACGTAGAGATTAACCTCTTAGGTACGGCTGAAATTTGCACGGGGCTGTTTCTCTGTACGGCAGATGTGAAGGCACAACAAGTATGAAAAAATATATGTGAAAATTATTATTTAATTTAAACAGTTAATGAGTGTTCGGCTCAGTGGCGGGGCCCTCCGCCCGCGAAGTCAATGGTCGCGGGTTCGATTCCCGCATCGGAATAAATATTTATATGGATTTATAAATGTTTATTCTGCGTCTGGTAACCCCCCAATCCGCATTTCCTTTCCTGCCCCTTCCTTTCTTCTCTATCCTTTCCCTTCCTTTCCGCCAATTCACGGTCTGCCGTGCCAATGGATGCGTGGCTAGGGGCGAGCCTAGTCGAAAGCGTGCCGATCGTCCCGGGGTCGGGCTCCCCCGGGGACTATGGTGCCTTACCTCAGCATGCAGGGCTCTGCTGGGGCTGACCTCCATCCTCCCTTGCGGCTCGTGGGATTCACTAAGACGAATTTAATATACCTAATTTGTCGAAAAATGACGGCGACGTGGTTCGCTACTCGTCAAGTCCTGATTCTCATGAGGGCGAAAAGAGACCAATGACGACCCGTTTCGCTGCGATGAATAGCAACGGATGGAGCTCTGTGGTCTGCCAACCCCTGCGGGGAATAGGCGTGAAAATATAAAAATAAAAAATAAAAAGTTAATGAGTGTGTTATTAGAGTGCGCCATTATTGTGACGCATCTTTTAGGAAGATCACATCTGTTAAAGCCACTATAGCGGCACATCTTTCAGAAATAGAATATTCGCGAATGCCATTATAGTGGCGCATCGTTCAGAAAGAGAACATTCGCGAAAGTCACTATAGTGTCACATCGTTCAGAAAGAGAATATTCGCGAATACCATTATAGTGGCCTATCGTTCAGAAAGAGAACATTCGCGAAAGTCACTATAGTGTCGCATCGTTCAGAAATAGAATATTCGCGAATACCATTATAGTGGCCTATCGTTCAGAAAGAGAACATTCGCGAAAGTCACTATAGTGTCGCATCGTTCAGAAAAAGAACATTCGCGAAAGTCACTATAGTGGCGCCTCGTGCCTAACAGGTTAACTAAAACTATATATAAATAAAAAAAATAAGTGATTTTCATCGATATCGAAATAACTGCTTTCTATGAACTTATAAGTTTCTTTGCACAATATCTAAATCAAAATACAGTTCAAAATAATTATTCTCTGTCTAAGCTGATCGTTAAAGATTATAATCGTCAATAACAGGCTTACGTCTGACAGTTCACTGTTAGACTTAATCCTCTACGCTGGGTAGGCGGTATGTGCATGAAATCAATCCTGACATGGGACTAGGAATTTTACAGAAAAAAAAAAATTGGCTCAGCGAGAAAGCTGCTTTCGGAATCAATGATCTATTATGACACGCCCCTCCCCCGGATAAATGTATGTATGGCTTAAAGGTTATTTCGAAGCTGGTTTCTCTGCCAGTCCACATTTCCTGTCCTGCCCTTTCCTTTCTTCTCTATCCTTTCCCTTCCTCTCCGCCAAACCACGGTCTGCCGTGCCAATGGATGCGTGGCTAAGGGCGAGCTTAGTCGCAAGCGGGCTAACCGGGTACTATGGCTTACCTCAGTATGCAGGGCTCTGCTGGGGCTGACCTCCATCCTCCCTTGCGGCTCGTGGGATTCATTAAGACAAATTTAATATACCTTTTTTGTTGAAAATGACGGCAACGTGGTTCGTCACCCGTCACGTCCTGATTCTCACAAGAGCGAGAAGCGACCAATGGAGAGCCGTTTCGCTGCGATGAATGGTAGCGGATGGAGCTCTGTGATCTCTGCCAACCCCCGCGGGGGATAGGCGTGAATATATAAACAAAAAATTCTCCGCCAAACTGCGTAAGTCAAACGTGGTGGATTAAAGACCGGAGACGTATTTGTGAATACTATAGTGTTGCAGATGTCTATGGGCGGCGTTGATTGCTTTCCATCAGGTGGACACACTTGCCCGTTTTACTCCCTATCCCATATAAAAATGTCTGCTCCAAGAAGTGAGACATTATTGGACTCTGAATTAAAAAAAAAAACAAACATATTTTCGCAGGAATAATCTTTTAAGGTAATTCATGCTCTGCAAATGGATAAAGTTTAAGCGGAGATCTTACCGACTCAAGAAAATTGATGTTTTCGATTATTTCCGTCTCTCAACTGACTTTTTAATACGATAAGGCGAAGCGGGAAAAAGTAATTGGAGGTTTAATTTTCTTTTAAATCTCATTTGCGTTAATATGTCACTAGTTGGTAATATAAATTCAAAGAAAGATATATATTTATGGCTTACTAAAGACATAAATTCTATATGGATGTGAGGCTTGGACGCTTAAAGGAGACTTCTGAAAACGTATAAAAACGTTCGAAATGCGGGCATATAGACGGATGCTCGCTATTCTCAGGACTCAAAAAGTGGCAAATAATGAGGTTCTCCGACAAGTCAAGCAAAAATGTGAACTTTTGCAGACTGTCAAAGGTAGAAAAGTTGCTTACCTGGGTCATATCGTGAGGCACGACATATATAAGTTGCTGTAACTGATAATGATGGGAAAACTCGCGGCAAAAAGGGATAATATCAGGGATTGGATCGGGATAGCGAGTGCTCCAGAACTGCTGCGAATCGCGAAGGAGAAGGAGGGTGGTGCTGAATTGGCTCCTAATCTTCGCAAATAGAAGAGGCACTCTTGACGTTTTATTTGGCATCTTGGCGGAGTCAATGGTCGCAGATTGAATTCCTGCATCGGGATAAATGTATGCTGGTTATTTTTCTGCTAAGGTTACTATTCTGAGCCTGATTATTGCGCCAATCTGCTTTGGACATGGCGTGGTCCTTTAATATCGGTCTTTACTATATTCCTGGAGGTAATATTATATATAGAATAGAATAGAATAGAAAAACTTTATTTATGACACCTTTTTTTTTACAATAACTATAATTAAATCCTTAATAATATTCTATATACAAATAAATACACAAAACAAAAAGAAAATAATTTTCGATAAGAAAAAAATGGTTCTTGTTCAGCATATCCGTGGATATATGGATAAAAGGCCTATCCCATATTGCCGTATCTACCATCAACCTCACGAGTTCAGTTTTTGATGATCACCTTATGGCACATTAACCATCTTAACAAAGTGGAACCCTTCTCACAAATGGACAATAGGCAAAATCGTAGCATCGTCAATGCAGTTTGTTTGTCAATCGGTGTATGATGACTAGACGCAAATGCTTCCTGTCTGGGAGATGTCATGATGGTGAAAGAAGAACCTCTTTCACATAGAAACCTAAAGTATTAGTTTAGAGCGTTGAAATGCATGTGATAAGCATCTAAACTGCTTAATGACATCTAGAAAAATGTGTAACACTTTCAAACCGGACATAGACAATGGCAAAATAACAAACAAAGAACTCAAAAAATGTGGTTGAATTTTTTTAAATTACTGAAGATCTTTGTACTTACGTGAGAGAAATTAAAAACATCTTAAAGTCAAGGTAATTTCCAAACAACTTTGAAGTATGGTTCAGGTTCAAACGATTTGAACAGTTTTTACACGAGAAAGTAATTCAGGACTGAAAGGAATGATCGACGATACTATAGAAGTTTTTGAAAACCCTTAAAAGTTAAAGTTGTAGACAAAGTCTCAGGAAACAATTATTTATAGATAGTTTTTAAGCAACGTGCAACTATGATAATGCAGAGAACAAAGTTTTTGCGTCAGACTCTGAGACAATTTAAAGTAAATATAACTTCTTTACGACTTGCTCAAAGCATTCTGACTTTGAGCGTACGTTGGACGTGGTTATCTACATATATTTTTTTTATTTTTATTTATATATTCACGCCTATCCCCCGCAGGGGTTGACAGAGGCCACAGAGCTCCATCCGCTGCCATTCATCGCAGCGAAACGGCTCGTCATTGGTCGCTTTTCGCCCTCGTGAGAATCTACATATATCTTTGTCTTTATTACCATCTTTTTAGACCTTGTATAGGTAGAGAAAATAATGTACTTTTTCCGCCTTGCGGTTATCGTATTTAAATATTTAAAACCTATTGTCGCAATTTCCATCCACATTTTTTACTAAAAGTAAGACGATCAATTGGCTCAATGGCGGCCCCTCCGCCAACGGTCACTGGTCGCGGGTTCCGGGTTCGGACTCCCGCATCGGAATATCTGTTCAGTTTCGGAGGACCAACTCTCATCCCTCCCCCTCCCAAAATAACACTTTCCTTAAAGACCAGCAACGCTTCTCCATTGCCTATGGTACTGTGGATATAGACATCCATTATCCAATAGGGCGGCGTTGATTGCTTTCCATTAGATGACGAGAAGGTCGTTTGCCTGCCAATTCGATAAAAAATATCCCATCTTCTGGTGACAGGGTACAAAGAGCAAGACTATCCACCATTTCTGTCACCTTCTGGTGTCAGGGTACAAAGAGCAAGACTATCCACCTTCTGTTTATACACCATAAAAGCCTTATGCGATAACCACGGGCCGACCCTTTTCTATTTCGGGAAGAAAACAAAGTTGCTTGACTAAAAATAAGCTAGTAAAGGAATAAACGATTCCTTTACTTGCTTATTTTTAGATCTGGTGACACACAAAAAGTTTTAGAATCCCTCAGCAAGCGAAGTCTTTGAAAATAAAAGCGTATATAATATTAGTGGGAAGAAATGGGGTAGCTCTATTCTAAGTCGGTAACCATAAAAAAAAATCTGTCAATGATTCAATCGTTGTGTGAACTCTACCACTAATACATGAAAAGAAACTTTAGACATTCTCTACGACAGTGTTGTACAATTCACGCACCGTATTAAATCTAACATTTAAGTCTGTATAATTATTTGATTTGTCTGCTTTCACCTTATGTTAATGTTGTGTCCATCTATAATTAGAATTACATTTAAGTATGTTTTTAGAACTACTTAGAATAATGTATAATGAACGTAACTCCTGTTGATGGTCCATAAATAAATAAAATTATAATATATATTCGATTTATTGACGTTATTTGTCGTCTTGAATACATCTCTTTTTTGTCTTGAAATATGTAACGGAATCGATACCAGCGTGTTCCCTCGTGCATTGTCTGTCATTGAATACTTGTTGTGTAATCGTATCGACACGGTCGTTAACTGTTAGGGTCGTTAACCTATTCTTCTGGTTTATTATTTTTATCGATAATTAAACACGAATGGCGAGCACGTTATGACAGCCATGTTTATATTAGTATTGTTCAGTTTATATACATCTAAACTATTATAATCTACTACATAAAATGTATGTAAATGTAACTCTCCACCCATGGGTGGGAGAGTTGCTGGCCGTTTTTCGGTAAGTTTTTGGTTTAAGTTCCAAATAAATCCACTTCATCCAGGAGGACAACACACATTATTAATTCTCTGTTATTGTTTGCTTGTCGCGGACCTTAGCTAAGTAAAACTTTTAACTGTCCACATAGTGATGAATTTCCGCAATGTAAGGCCTGACTCCATTAATCAACATAAAATGTAAGTATGTCAAAGATTACTGATTCGTTTCATTTCAAATATTCGTAAAGTCTATTTATTATTAGTACTTAAAAGCGGTAGAGCCACGCGGCAGTCGAATAGTTTGTCAAGAATGGCATATTTGTCTGAAGCCCACACTCCCGCAGGAAATCGGCGTCTGCGTGGTAGCTTAGCTACCGCACTTCGTCCGGTGAGCGGTTGAGTTCCGCCCCATCCTCTCCCTCCTCCCTTCCTACTCCCATAATGACACCTAAGATGTCCACCTAAGATGATGTTAATATATATAAGATATATATGTATTAAAAAGAACACTATATTAACTATTCTATAGTTTATATAATGTAACGTAAATCGACTAAAGAACCATTTCATACGTAGTTTTAGGCCGTACAGAGAGTATGTAGTTGACTTTATATTGTAAATTGATCCGTAAACAAAACGAAATTTTCTTCGTGACGTTAGGGTCAAAACTGGGCTATTGTATGAATGCTTACAGCACAGACCTGACTAAAGAAATATTTTAATGCAATCCCGTGGCGCAAAGTAATAAATGACGTTCACAAAGAAATGTTTCCCTGAACCGGGTGAGGATTAAAAAGGACTTGCTTCTAACAATAAATCATAATAAAACGGTCCACAATGACATCTGCCTTACAGCTGCTTGCTAAAGGCCGCTACGATCTATTCATTGGAGTTTGCTGGGACTTTCGCGCCCGCTATAGGAATAGTGATGTTTCTATGCAAGTTTGGTTTATTCGATATTTATGTACCTGGAAATGAAATTATACAATAATCTTATTATGTGTCATTTAATTGCCTAGTACATAAATATTTCACACACTTTTTTTTTTCATTGTAGCGGTTTTTTCCCCAAATACTGCACTGTTTGGGCGAAATTTTTACATTCAGGAATATAAAAAAGATGTATGAAAGACGACTGGTAGAAGAAATTTACGTTGCGGGTGTGGATAGAAGGATCGTTAGGGGAAGACCAAGAAGAACATACCTTGACAAAATCACTGACGTTCTCAAGAAATGCCAAGTCAAAAGTACCCTTGACCGATGAGCTTGTATGAATAGAGTGATGAGTGTGGATGAAGTAAAGCAAAAGCACCGGGATACTAGCAGATAGAGGTCTGTGGTCACTGCCTATTAAAGTGCGGATTCTCAAATCAGGATAAACACTTAAATAGCCCGCAGACAATGATTCTGAGTTTGAGTGTTATTCTTTCTTATCATTTGTGTATATTATGTACCGAGGACATAGGAAAGATATAGGCCTAGATTGAGGCCGTGAGAATAAAATGTATTATGTTAAAAGCGTTTTACCACTAATTACAACAATTTGTAGTGTATTTTCTCGTTATAATGATTATAACGAGAATATACACTCGTATTTTAATCCGCCTCGCTGCTGCCTACATTACGTGTTGTAGAATCTAATATCTTTACAAGTACTGGTTTATTTGTGGAAAAAGAATATGTTTGAATTTATTTTTATCCTATAGAAATCGTTAATAAAAAGATATAGCAAATTTTTTTTTTACAAAATATTGAAAACTAAAATTGGCACGTTTATAGGTGGTTAATTTTATTTTTAACAATCATCTTTTTTTTTGAACATTAAATAATAAAATATAAAAATTATCGACACACGTGACGTTCATCCCTATTAAAAACATCTGTATGGTTCAGAAAAAATTAAAGTACTTAGCAGAGGTTTATATATCTTATTGTTTTGTTTATTAAAATTGTAATCATAACGTCATATTAATAATTTTTAAACAAATTCTAATAGTACATTGATGATAATCAAAGCATATGACCGTTAATATTTATGTATTTATTTGTTCATAGAAGTGGGTGGGAAAACAAGTAAAGGGGTCACCTTTGAACCTTCAAAAACATGTCTACACGTTTTCTAAAGGCAGTAACGCTTCTGCATTGCCTAAGGTATTGCGGATGTCTACAGGCAGGTGGCTTTCCATCGGTTGACACGCCTGCTCGTTTGCCTTCCTATTCAATAAAAAAGGGCACTGCATATGCGTTTTCTTTCTCATAGTAAAGTTTGAATAGTAAGAGAAGAGATGAATATGCCTCTCTGCATGAACAATTTTATTATATTTATTAGGAATTATATTTATTAGGAATAATTATATTTATTAGGAAGAAAAGGCCAAGCTGGCCTCGAAAAAGCTGGGTGTGCTCAGTAGAGCGAGACAGTATTTCACATCTGGCCATTGCCTCCAACTGTACAAGGCACAAGTCAGGCCACACATGGAATACTGTTCTCACCTCTGGGCCGGGGCTCCCCAGGATCATTATTTCTTTCATTTGATCGCATTCAAAGTCGTACGATCCGAATCGTTGATGACCAAGATCTCACCGATCGGCTTGATTCTCTAGCGCTGTGGAGAGATGTCTCATCTCTCAGCATTTTTTACCGCTTCTATCATGGGGAGTGCTCAGAGGAATTGTTTAGAATAATTCCCGCCGCCGAATTCCACAACCGCAAACTCGCCGTAAAGAAAAATTTCATCCCCACCATCTGGATGAGTGGCGATCGACTACGGTATGTTTCTCCCGTAACTTCTTTCCACGCACCACCAGTTTGTGGAATCAGCTACCCTCGGCAGTTTTTCCGAACCGCTACGACATTGGAACCTTCAAAAAACAAGCCTATACATACCTAAAAGGCCGGAAACGCTTCCGCGACTCCTGCGGTGTCGCGGTTGTCCATGGGCGGCGTTGATTGCTTTCCATCAGGCGACACGCTTGCTCGTTTGCCCTCCTATCCTTTATAAAAATAAAAATATTTTCTCCAAGCTATTTTCGCTTGAGCTATATCTTCTCTAAAATCATTGTTGTTGTAGAAGTTGTGTTGAAAACATAATATTTTCTCGTAATATTTCGCAGAAATTTGCACTCTTGTAGTTTCCTTTTTTTTAAGCAATCTTTTTTAGCAAAAAAAGCACATTTTTTCCATTGGAACACGAATGGGGACACATGACTGGGGAGTAAAGAACTAAATAGACTATAAAATCTAGACTAGGTTCTTAACTTTATGCCGGCGTGTTTTTATCGTGGTTTTATGTATATGTTGATGTACCATATATTCCCATGCAAGCTTCTCGGCTTGGTTCTTAACCTACATACGGACAGACATGCTAAGACCATTAGTGGTTTTATTGTCGTTTCTTACGTAAGGACACAGTTCGTGTGGGCATGTCGGAATGCGATGAACGCAGATGCCAAATTAGTTTTTATTCAATGAAGAATTCTATTGTTTTTGATACAAACTAAATTATTTATGAATGAACGGAACTGAATTATTATTTTTTAAGCAGCAATAGCTCAGTTGGCAACATAGATTTACGATCTGTACGTCGTGAGTTCGTATCCTCCACTGGACTATTGATATGGAATATTTCCTAGCACAAGCATTAGAAGCTTAGTTGGACTGGTTAACAGGCATTCTAGTAATGTTTAAAAATATTGCTAGTCTTTTGTTTTAAAGGCAATTTCTCGTAAATTGAAAAGTAAATTGACTTATTTATATTTTATTAAAGATAAATTTGAAATAGGAAACGGGTGAGATTGAGGTCACCGATCACTAGATTTATAAATAGAGAGATGGAAGTTAAGGAAAAGAAGATGGAAAGGAAAAGGGAGTGTCTACCCTTCGGATTGTCTACCAAAAGTCGATCTTCTGCTACTATTCCGTGCTTAGTAAACGGATTGGGGATTGTAGACTAGTTTTGATTTTCAAATAGATCCTGCTTATATACTGGTTTTTGCTCCTATAATAGCCTTTTATAACGCATGCAATAAAAACGTGGTTGCTTTATTCTATTTTAGGAACCACACAGTAATTTTAAACTGCATAACAAGTTTATTTTTTATATAAATAACATTTTTATATGTAATTTAATAATAACTAGTTTTTAAGAGGTAAACATTGTATTATTAAAATATAGGTAAAATAACTCTGCTTACGTATTGGTCTTGAAATACAGTGATATAATGCCACCAGCATCTTGGATACATTCACTCACACATATGTCACTTAATACCTCCAAATACTTACATACTACTACATTTTCGCGATGCAATGGTGCAGAGGTGCAGAGAGGTGCTTTAATTACTTCTTAGGATAATTTATTTTGACTTTTAGATATTACGATTATAACTAGAGATATATTTTTGTGCTATTAAATATTTCACATTTCATTATTATACCCATACATGACGACTTGAAGACGGCATATTCAGACGACCAATTCAGGCCCTTCGCCCGCAGAGTCAATGGTCGCGGGTTCGATCCCCGCATCGGAATATATATATGTATGGCCTACAGATATTTATTCCGAGTGTGGTAATCCCGCCAATTCGCATTGGATAAGCGTGGTGGGTCCAAAGTCCTTCAGAAATGGAGAGGCCCGTGCTCAACAGTGGGACATAAATGGACTGTGAAAAAAACAAATATTTGACTTATGTATTTCTAGTTATACTTACGGCTTATCAATTCTGCATCGTGTGATAATTGGTAGAGTAGGTTGGCATGTATCGTTAGCTACATAGCCCAGAAACAATTGACACGGCATACTATAGGCACAGAAGCGCAGACTGTCCAATTGTTGTGTCAATGCAAATTGCTTCAATCCATTGATGCGGACCGCTGCGGCGCACGGCGTGACCATACATAGAGTTGAACGCAGTAGTGCTAGTTTAGGACAAATAAATTCGCTCACTTGGTAAGGATACGGTGCGATTATGATTGCTACTTTAAAATAATAATCACTGCATGATTATTATTTTAAAGTATCTTTTTATCACTGTGATTCTTTTTGCCACTGCTATTTTACCAGTGATTAATTACTATTAGAGATATTTTCACTTTCAATTATTATCGTAGTAATTAATACAGTAGATGCAATTGCTTTCCGCCTGATGATTGAACGTTACAATGATAGGGTTGACTTAGAGCTTAGCACTCAGATTACTATCATTGGTTTGTAATTGGGTTAACGATAAATATTTCCACCAAACTTTCCTTCGTACTTCGACATTGGCGAATATATTTACACAGAAAATAAAAAACTAAACTAAATAAATAGTCGCTCTATGGTGATTCATTAGTAACAAGCGTTATCGTTTACAGTAACATGTGCAGAATATACATATGTCCCACGCGTAGTAAGAATCAGGCTTACGATCCTATATCGTGAGCTCGTATCCTCGTCCGGTTTTCCATCCATTATTCGTTTGGGTGCTCTTGTTTCATCCATTCTTTCCACATCTCCTGCGCATCATAAGCGGTTTACCATCTCTCATTATCCAGCACTGCACCGAAAATGCATTTTAGAATCTTTAATTCGAAAACCAGTGTTCTCGTTCTCGTTCAGTTCTCCTGTTTATCTGTCAAGATACGTCGTTGAATTCTGCACATACTGTTGTACGAATTGTTGTCAAAAATGTGATACAATAGTGTTACATCTGCACTGTGGCCAACGATCTTAACTAGACGCATCCGTCTCGGTCGAGTATCGTCTACGTGCGTTTTATTTACAAGGACTCCTTGACGTCCAAATGTAATTGAGCCCGCTGTCAAATTAGTGTTCCCCAGTAACTAGACAGTGTATACATATGCCTTATAGATATTATTAAAGTAATCCTATAAAGTTATTAACTTGTAAAATTCGAGGTAGGTTTAATTAGTATAGTCTTATATAGGGCGGCCGGTGGTAGAATTAGGTTTTCAAACAATTTATGTTTGAATAAAAAACAACAAAGGATATTAATAAAATTCTATTTTCTTTTACGAAGAACACTCATCATCCTCGTCGATCACTTTAAAGAGAAGTGGACGACGAACTATAAATATAATTTGCATAAGCAGATCTGTTAGAAAACCAATTTGTTCAGTTGTAGCTCCTTGCATCGGGATAAATATATGTATGTACTAACACGTCTGGTAAATGTCGATCCGCAGTGGACGAGCGGGGTGGGTTAATCTCCGTTCCTCTAGAAATGGATTGGCTCGTGCCCAACAGTGGAACATATGTGGGCTATGAAAAAAGCATATCTATACATATCATATATATGTTGAATACCGAAGATCCTTTATATGAGTACAATTACAAACGGAACAGCAATTTTATCAATACATCATTAAAGCCATTTGGTTTGTAGGCGTGGGTAGAAAGCGGAGGTATATTATGTTAGGTCTATCGTCTTATATGCATAACATGATGGATATATAACATATTTAAACAGATTCTAGAAAATAATATATGTATATGTAATAAATAATTGATATATATATGTATATATTATACATATGTGTGTGTGTAAATAAATTATAATTCAATATGTACTTGTATGCGTTACTGCAGAATAAAATAAACGGATCTGTCTGTATTTATCTTGTATATAATATAGAATGCTGACGACATTACCTTGCTATGTTTTAAGGTCGTAAGTAATAAATACGTAAGCCGAGTTATTTTAACTATATTTTTAATTATACAATGTTTACCTCTTGAATAAAACTAATAATTTTTAAATTTCAAAAAATTAGTATTATATTATTTATTAGTAGTATTGATTTTTTATGGAAGAGATAAGGAAACCTGTGAATACTCAGAACAATTACTACATATAATATCAAACATATAATCTTTATTTTTTTCAATAAAATGTAAAAGGTATTTGTATCCAGTATTTGTTACATATTTTTAAAAAAGATAGGTAAATGAGTAAGCAATTCACCTGATGACAAATAACCACCATAAGCGTGAACATCTACAGTACTAAGGGCATCGCACGTTACCTTCTTTGGAGTAAGGGTGTGAATAATGAGAGGGGAAGAACGAAGTAATGCTAAGGAAATTAAAGAAGGGGAGAGATGGGCCTCTGTACAAAGTATATCGTATGATTCGTGACGCATGACGTTATTATATGATGTCGAAATCGTAAATTGCAACTCAGCACAGTCATCGAACCGTAAATATGCGCGTATGTCAATTTAGTGTTGCAATATTCTTCATCGGGTTAATGCTCGCCTTTTACTAGCTCACTATGCCACCCCCACTAGCTTCCCAGTTGACATAATACGTTATTGACATCGCATCCCAATTCTGCAATTAATCTTACAACTTCTCTCTCTCTCTTTTTTCTCTTTCTCTCTCTTTCTTCTCTGTAACACGGTAACACTGGAAAATGCTTATACTTGACGCTGATATTCCATGAAGATGTGATACTTCTCCGGTTGAGCGTATTCATGTCACCATGGCTCTATCACTTTAAAATATTATGTATATTGTTGATGATAATGAAACATTAATCTGGTAAGTTGTATGTTGTTGTCGATTTTATTTACCCGATTTAACGGTTGCCGACATCGCGCGTCAATGTAGGGAAGTAGCCAACTACCGGGCCGGATATCCGGGCGCAACCGGGTCCCTCATGGATAATGGCAAGCTGTAAAAGTTGCTTCCCAGTAAATTCTCACGAAGGCGAGAAGTGACGAACAGAGAGTCGTTTCGCTACGCTGAATGTGAGATGGATGAAAAGATGGATAAGTGTGAAGGAAGCAAGGAGGGTGTGTCGGGGTTGATGAAGGGGGAGCGGATGAAGATCTGTAGTATCTGCCTAAACTACAGGGAGACAGGCGTGATTATATGTATGTATGCTATGTTTAAAATTTATGTATGCGCGGACAAGAGAGAACACTGACTATGCACCACCAACTTGCCGATTTCATTCAGTCGTATGAAACAGAAATTCCTCGGCGTACACTCGACATCCGTTCTGCCATTAATGCGCTTTAAATAAGCACTAATTACACTTTGCGGCAAAAAGCTGCGAGCGGACGAAACAATTTATTGCCTTTCTTGTTTCCTGGATTTATTGCAGTCTTTTAAAATGCAGTCGACGATCTCCGGTATAACTAGAGTTGGATATATGAGTATCGGATCCGGTAGTAAATTGCGGATGTTAATAAATTATTTTTACCAATTTCTTTTATGGACTTAATTATCGGATACTTTTCTGTTAGCGTGTTGATTAATTTGACATAGCAAAGTAGGGATGTTCTCTTATTTAAATCGTATTAAAATGCATATCCTATGTTTTTGTCAATATGCAGAACAAATCTCAAATACTACTTAAAAGGCTCTGTTGTAAGAGCTGTAAGCTTTGTCTTCTTCTTTTTCTTAATATACATATAAAGATTAATATACATATAAAGACCGACCGATTGGCTCAGTGGCGGGGCTCTCCGCCCGCGGAGTCAATGGTCGCGGGTTCGATTCCTGCATCGGAATAAATATTTATATGGATTTTTAAATGTTTATTCCGAGTCTGGTAACCCCCCCAATCCGCATTTCCTTTCCTGCCCCTTTCTTTCTTCTCTATCCTTTCCCTTCCTCTCCGCCAATCCACGGTCTGCCGTGCCAATGGATGCGTGGCTAGGGGCGAGCCTAGTCGTAAACGTGCCGATCGTCCCGGGGTCGGGCTCCCCCGGGGACTATGGTGCCTTACCTCAGCATGCAGGGCTCTGCTGGGGCTGACCTCCACATCGTCCCTTGCGGCTCGTGGGATTCACTAAAAGACGAATTTAATATACCTAATTTGTCGAAAATGACGGCGACGTGGTTCGCCACCCGTCACGTCCTGATTCTCACGAGGGCGAAAAGCGACCAATGACGAGCCGTTTCGATGCATTCGCTGCGATGAATGGCAGCGGATGGAGCTCTGTGGTCTCTGCCAACCCCTGCGGGGGATAGGCGTGAATATATAAAAAAAAACATATAAAGATCACGTGTCACTATCTTCGTATACGCTAAACACCGTAACCTTTCAACCGATTTTGACAAAAATTTTTGTATGTGTATGATTAGATCCAGCTTGAAAGATAGCATACTTTTGCATCCAATAAGTGGTTTGTTGTCGAGATCTTTATGTAATTTTTTTTAACGCCTTTGTGCTTTGAAACTCGATAAAATGGAAAAGCGAGAATAAAAAGATAGAATCACATACATGAATGGGATTTAGCCTGCGAGAGAATGAGATAGAATACTGAAGGGAATACTGAATACTGAGATAGAATCTTTAACGCGTGTTAATTGTACAAAGTTTTATTTTTATTGTTTCAATGAATTTTTTTTAAATTTTTACAATCCCCGATTTTCACCTCCCAGTACAGACCGGTATAGTCTGTGCCAGATAAACGTCAGCATGGGCCCTAATATTTTATAATATTTATTATATCTAGTCGTTATTGTATTTTATTATACTTATTATAAATTTGTTAATTCCTAAATATTTTTCCAATACTCGATAGTTAAAGATTTAATACCATCTCTAGTTAGAGCGCAAGTTTTTTTTGCTCCACCTAGGATCATCGCTCCATTGCGGATCAGCGGATATCGCTCAACTTAATGCCGCTGCAGTGCATTGACATGACTGCCGACTAAGCTTAAGTGAATTTTAAACGTAGAATAAAATGTTTTCGTGCACGTTTGCAGCGTGTGTATATATATATATATATATATATATATATATATATATATATATATATATATATATATATATATATTTATTAATTTATATGGATAATTTATATTATTTTTTAATTTATATGGGAAAAAATGTCTATAAAATAAAATATTATATTTAGCAGGATAATAATGCGAATTAATTGTAATTATTTAATAAAACCTGCACGCGCTTCGGCGGTGATACCCAGGCGGGCACCGGGTGCTCCCTGTTAGCTAACAGACGAGGCTCTGGCTAGCCGAGCCATGGCGGCATAACTATACAGCCCTCCGGGAAACCGGTTGAAAGAGGGTTTAGCGAGCCTTGGGGTCTGAATAACTCCAAAAAATATTTTATTCTCCAATCTCCAAAAAATATAATAATATTTTATTTTATAGACATTTTTTCCCATATAAATTAAAAAATAATATATATATATATATATATATATATATATATATATATATATATATATATATATATATATATATATATATATATATATATATATATTATTTTTTAATTTATATGGGAAAAAATGTCTATAAAATAAAATATTATATTTAGCAGGATAATAATGCGAATTAATTGTAATTATTTAATAAAACCTGCACGCGCTTCGGCGGTGATACCCAGGCGGGCACCGGGTGCTCCCTGTTAGCTAACAGACGAGGCTCTGGCTAGCCGAGCCATGGCGGCATAACTATACAGCCGTCCGGGAAACCGGTTGAAAGAGGGTTTAGCGAGCCTTGGGGTCTGAATAACTCCAAAAAAATGTATGGTGCAGAAGGCAACGGGAAACCACTGTATTAAATTCCCAAGAAAATAACCATGAAAGTTGCAAAGAAAACAGCGAGTTTATCATGAAATGGAAGAGCCTAACGAACCGCTGGGTGAAGTCTAGTGATCGCAATCTTCTGATATGAAGGATCGACCAGAGAGAGAGAGAGAGATTTAATAAAAAGTAACTAAAATAAAATTTTTCTTTGTAGACCTAAGTAGGAATTCATCTTAAATTTGTTTATATATTCCTTGTTTATTTAATTTTTAAAATATAATTACAAATTTAATGTTTTTATATATATTTATATTGAGGAAAAACTAAACCTTAGAGCAATATGGAGGAGAGAGCTCTGCTCGGAGTTTCTCTGGCAGATGGCTTTTCAGAAACAACAATTCTTCTAGAGAACAAAAGTCACCGATATAGCTTATCGAGGAATCAAACTATGGTAATGGGGCTACCTAAGTTTAACGGAGAACCTGTGTACTTTTGGAATAGACGAGAGTGGAAGTCGAAACTGTGTCTTGGCAAATATAGTTTGGGACGTTCCCTGTCTAGATGGAGCGACGATCTGTATATAAGAACGTAGAACATAGAAACTGGATGCATGCAGCGAAATATCGGGCCAAGACGCTCGGCTTGGGGGTGGCCACTTTACTTTGTTAACTTGAAGAATTACATCCATATGTGAGCTTTAGTTCAGTGTTCAAGAAGTCTTCAGTGTGTTAGAATAATTCGTCTTGTCTATATATTTTTGTAACTTGTATTTATTTCCTTATTTGGCGAATTAATATACAGAATTAATTACACTACATTTATACCGCCCGAATTTAATTTCGTTCGTCGTAATGCCTTTTTTCATGGCCTTCGTCATAAAATTGACTTAATCCAAATAATGAAATAGAAAGCCGGCGAGTATAATGCTAATGGAATTGAAGTCCTTTTCAAGTTGCCAGGGGACCGGTCACTGCGCCCAAAATTACTTTTAACGAAATAATTAATTATATTAATCTGATATCTCGATTTTTTAAGTTTAATTGAATTTATTAGATAGAAGCGACTGGAATACAATTTCTTTAATATAATGAAATATTTAGTTTTTATATAATAACTTGTTTTGCGTACAACCATTCCACAGAACCGGCACAGAACATTCAGCGGTATTCCTGAACTAGGAGAAACGGTTACATCTTTTTCAAAGACCAGCGTAGACTATGTCGCGCGTTTGTTTGTTTCCCTTTTTCTACTAAATGACGGTTTGAGGCTTTACCCTTCTTACAACTTCTATCTCTGTCTCTGTTATAAGTATATTTAAATGTCATTATAAAAAGAAGTTTCATCGCCACCATTTGGATGAACAGCTATTCAGTACTATGCGTTTTTCCCGAAACTCTATCTCACGTACCGGTATTCAGTGGAACCAGCTAAACTCAGCAGTATTTCCGAATCAAAACCAAATTCGAACCTTCAAAGTACAAGCCATCTCATTTCTCAAAGGCCGGCAATGCATCTGCAATGCTCCTGGTGTTGCGGATGTCTATGGGCGGCGTTGATTGCATTCCATCAAGGCGACACGCTTGCTCGTTTGTATCTCTATCTCATAAAAAATAATCTGGCTTTCGGTAAATAAGTACTATAAGGTAAATAAGTACGATTGCTGTGAGTGCCATACCGTTTTTTGTGTTGGTAGAATAGCTAATCCATTTTAATTAACACTTTGTATATATACCTCTCTCATTGTATGTATGGATATGTATTTTTTTATATTCACGCCTATCCCCCGCAGGGGTTGACAGTGACCACAGAGCTCCATCCGCTACCATTTATCGCAGCAAAACGGCTCTTCATTGGTCGCTTCTCGCGCTCGTGAGAATCAGAACGTGACGGGTGGCGAACCACGTCGCCGTCATTTTCAACAAATTAGGTGTATAAAATTTGTCTTATTGAATCCAACGAGCCGCAAGGGAGAATGAAGGTCAGCCCCAGCAGAGCCCTGCATGCTGAAGTAAGGCACCATAGTACCCGGGGAAGCCTGGATATGTATGTCTATTAATGATAATAGGAAAAGCCATTCGCCTTGGCACGAGGAAATGCGAAAAGTACCCCTTTTCGCATTTCCTCGTGATACCAATAAATATAATACTTAAGAAAGAAGTATCACTATTCTTTTTTATTAAGACGCAAACCAGCAAACGTATGACCCAATGGTAGGTAATCATCTTAAGCCATGAACACCCGTGAGGAAACTGCAAACACATTGCTTTCATTTCAACAACATCTTAACAAACAAATTACACGAGTTAATGTTCAGCATTGAATCCTATTGTTCCAAGTGTTTGCGGTGTGTGCACAGCTAACACTACCGGCCTCATTGATTAATAAAGGACTACACATCATTCTACACATCCTGTGATTTACATATAAGGTCAGCCATTCTATTCAGCAGCGTAATGGTCTGTGAGCACCTGTTGTAAAACCTTGGACCATTGTTATAATTTAAGGGCACAATTGATGTGTCATCAATCACCACAACACCTTTTCATAAACAACTCAATACTATTAGATCATATATTCTCTTATAATATGATAATATTGTAGTGGTAGAGCCACGCTACAGACGTATACTTTATCAAGAATGGTATACTATTTGTTTGTGGCATAAATGGACCGGCTCGTCTACAACAATCCCGTAGAAAACCGGCGTCTGAGTGGTAGCTTAGCTACCGTGCTTCGTCCGGTGAGCGGTTGAGTTCCAGAGGCCCAACAGAGGGGGTTGATTATCCCCTCTCATAATGACACTTTCCTTTAAGGCCGGCAACGCTTCTGCACTGCCTATGGCACTGCGGATAATTATGGGCGGCGTTAATTGCTTTCCATCAGGTTACAAGCCTGCTCGTTGCCCATCCCATCCCATATGAATCATAAAATCATAAAATCAACTCGTTTTGTAAATTGCCAGTTTTAAATGAACGTATTTGTTAACGTGACAATTCGTGTTATGTTCAAACAAAAATTAACGCGTCTCGATTCACCCATATTCATTTTTCGCCTGATATATTTGAATCGTTTCTATGGTTGCTCTTTTTGAATGGACACGGTATTAAATATATTTGAATAGATTTTGTGTTCAAACTGAACAATTGTTTATTCGCTCTTTAGATGACATTGTAAAGTGTTAGGTGACATTGCAACAGACTTGGTGATTTATTAATACTTAATTAACAAAAATAATAATAGATTTAATACGAATAATTTTAGAACATAAATTACAATTTAAGCGGTAATTAAAAAGAATAAATGTTTCACACAAACAATCTACTATAATTAACTAAGTATCTATTACAGTAGATAGGCTTATATAGTCGTCTATAATATAATAGTTGTCTATGAGAGTGTAAATATCTCATGAATCCCAATCAATTCGTGATGCAAATAAAAGCGACATAAACTTGACGGATTTTTAAAATATAAAATTCTTCAAAAAATCATAGTTAAAATTTCACTAGTGGCAGAGCCACGCTGCCGACGGATACTTTCTCAAGAATGGCATATTATTTGTCTGGATCATATATAGGTCGGCTCGTCTGGGGAAGTACCACACTCCCGCAGAAAACTGACGTGTGAATGGTAGCTTAGCTGCCGAGCTTCATCCGTTGAGTGGTTGAGTTCGGGTGGCCCAAACCCCTCCGCCTCATTCACCCCCTCTCCTCCTTCACCTCCCATAACGACACTATCCTTAAAGGCCAGCAACGCTTCTGCACTGCCTGTGTGCACTGGCGGCGTTGGTTGCTTTCCATCAGGTGACACGCTTATTTATAACGCAATAAATTTTAAATAAAATGATAATTCGGATTCGAGATAATAATGGTAGTCAAATTATTATTTTGTAGATTAAGTTAATAAGAGTAAATACTTATTAAAGAAAAAATAAGCAATGGTGTGCCGTACACGAGAAAAAGTTTCAATAAAAACAATTAGAACCTTATCTAAACTTTCACGATCAAAGTGGCGAATCTACCGTCTACAGAGATTTATTCAGAGTCTGTGTGCCCGGTCAATCCAACGTGGACGAGCGTTGGTTAATCGTGATTTCTCCATCCAGAGGTGTGTAATGAATAATGATATCTGGAATGAAAGTTAAAGAAATTTTGCAGTTATCTATTGTCAGTTTTGCAGAGAACCAACGAGTGTTGCTCGTAAGCAGAGTAGTTTTTTGGAACGGTTCCCGTTGATATTGATTGTGATTGCCTGGCACGGAGACAAGCATTGTGTTGGCATTTTTATGTTGCGTCGTATAAAATATTACAATGTACAATGAGCCTTTCATGAGGTGAACATTTATGGAAACATTGATACACTATATTTAGTCGTTCGTTACATCATGACGGTTAATATGTCGAACCAATTTTTATAGAATGACATACATACATATATTATCCTCACGCCTGTCTCCCTGTAGGGTTAAGGAGAGACCACAGATTTTCATCCGCTACGATCCCGACACACCTTCCTTGCTTCCTTCACACTCATTTATCTTTTCATCCATCCTTCCTCTCACATTCATCGTAGCGAAACGGCTCTCCGTTCGTCGCTTCTCGCCCTCGTGGGAATCAGGACGCGACGGGTGGCGAACCATGTCGCTGTCATTTTTTAACGAATTAGGTATATTAAGATTCGTCAAAGTGAATCCTACGAGCCGCAAGGGAGGATGGAGGTCAGCCCCAGTAGAGCCCCACATGCTGAGGTAAGGCGTAATAGTACCCGGGGGAGCCCGATCCTGGGATGGTCGGCACGGTTGCGACTAAGCTCGCCCCTAGCCACGCATCCTTTGGCACGGCAGACCGTGGATTTGTGGAGAGGAAGGGAAAAGGATAAAGAAGAAAAGAAATAGCAGGGGACAGAAAAGATGTATTTAGACAGGACATGATACTATCGCAACGGAAGACGAGGAGTGATACGATAGTAGCTCGGAAGGCCGGGGTCGCGTACCCGTGTACCAATACCATAAATATTGGACACTTTATTCTATTTTTTTGGGTCAAAAGGGCCACAATTACGTCGTGCTGTGTCAGTTTTCTTTATAGCAAAGCAAGCAAATGCTTGAAGAAAATCAGGTTATCCGCATGCTCATTTGAGCTTGCGGATAACCTGATTGGAAAAGATAACCGCCGCCTATACACATCCGTTGCAAGGGTGGCGTCATAAATACCATACAGGCTTTTTGTGAACACATACGCTAGTCTCTTGAATATCATCATCATTATCAAGGCATTACAGCCGCGGGTGGGCCTTAGCCTGGTTCAGTAAATTTTTATTCAGTCGGTATTTAGTTTGGCAATTTCCCTCCAGCCCCTCACACCGATTGCCTTTAAGTCGTCCTCGACTCCATCCAGCCATCTGAGCTTAGGCCAACCGCGGCTTCTACGATTATCTGCTTTGCCGTCGAGTAGGCGTTTGGGTACACTAGACTCGTCCATTCGTTTTGTCCAACATATTTATAATCACGAAGAGGTGGTGGTAAGTTCCAACACTCAGTTGCGGTGTATTTAAAGCTACCACAAAACGCAGCTAAGCAGTGGCGAGTAACAACCACTGATGTCCATGAAGCAGTGATGACCAGTGATAAGACGGCTCTTGACAAGAACAATCAGTTTTGATTCCACAACAAACTGTACATGCAGTGCGCTTGTGGATCTCCCACATACTATACGTGATAGCCTGTCACTGGATGTTTTTAAGAGAAGAATTAAAGAACATTTCCTTTAATATAAAAATATTTATATATATGTATATATTTATATGTATATTGTATATATGTATCCTCTTATTTATATAGTATTATATTATATATTATTAGTATTTATATGTTTATATATGTATGGTTTTATATAGTACGTATTGCTGTGTATATTATTATTATATTTTGTTGTTGTACACTTATTTCTATCCTCACAGCTTATCTTATCTCTCTTTCACTCCTGGGTTTGCTGAAAGAAAACTCAATTTTGAGTTAAGCTCGCCTTTGTACAAGTTCTTTCCTTTTAATTCTTGTATGTCGTATTTAATGTGTACAATAAAGTATTAAATAAATAAATGAACACTTGTCTTAATGTATGTCGCGAGATAGCAACACGTATTTAATATTAATTCGCCTTTGGGACAAACAGATTGACTTTGCGATTTATGTTATGCGGACAATTTACTGCCGACCCTGAACGACACGCTTAAATCATTGCTAATGCCTTACCAGATATATAATGATCGATTTGAATTGCCGGTCACGTATTTGATTGTTAATTGGATTTAATGTATGTCTCACTCTATACGGGTAATGTGTAAGGTTGTATAAATTATTTTGCATCAATATTAATGACATTTATTGTTTAGAATTAAAATGAGACTTTGCATTACACCTCATGACATTTGAACTAAAGGTTAGTGAATGAAATACGTTTAATCGAAAATTATTTAAGTTGTTAATACTATCGCCAAACGCGTTTTCTAATCAAGATCCTCATAGACTGACAGGGTTTCCATGTACACCATCCTCGTGTACCACCACGACATTTCTAATATACTTGGCTAATATCCGCGACAAGCAAACAAAAGCAGAAAATTAATAACGTGTGTTTTTATTTTTCTGCTTTTGTTTGGAGGATGTGGATTTACAGGGAACTTAAACTAAGTCTTAACGAAGAACGGCTCTCAGCAACACTCCACCTTCCAACCAATGTCACCAACACGAAACACACACTACCACTCTTCCACAATGTAAACGACACGTGTTTCGCCTCAACACGAGGCATCATCAGGTATAATAGACTCTACGAAAGACAAACTTGTTGACTAACTTAGTTGTGAGTTGTGACTGTCGGCATACCAAGTAGAGATCTCGGCTTCACCAAAGATGCTCTTGGTTTCTTACTAACCGTCTTCCGTCGTGAAGCGTCTACTGTAGTTTCACAAGGATCTTGGGCAGGAACATCGCCAAGTCGTCGTATTTGTCGTTGTTGCCGATCTGCAATTAACCAAGCTGTAAAGGCCTGAGTCTACATCGTCACTGTACGTAGACTAACATCACACAAAAAAAAACATTGAAATTAATTTTTAATCCATTTATAGGTTTCAAATGTATTTTAAACTCCTCTGCAACGTGATTAATATTTGACATTTTTGCATCGTAGCAATGTTATTCCATTTGATGTATTTTTATTGTTTATTTATGAACAATCCATCGAATACAAATTTATTTGGCAGTTATCTGCGCGCGAAATATCAGTGAAATTGAACGATTCACGGGCACGCGGAATTTTCACGCTTGTCTGAAACAGTGGAAAAATTTCACGCCTAATTAAAATTCAATAGATTCATTCATTCGATCGCCAGTCGTGAGCCGGCCTGTCGTTACCGATTACCAAGTCAGTGTTTTGACTCGATTATGGTCTTAGTTGTAGTTCTGAAATATTTGTGATCGCTTTGCTAACATTATAGCTAGTTATTGTAGAGAGTAAATATTTTTTTTTGAACTAAGTACCCAATATTATTCCAATATATGGCAGTAAATAATTTTTAAAGAATTAAAGGACACAGGAGCCATTTTTATGGTATAGGAAGGCAAACAAGCAGGCATGTCACCTGATGAAAAGCAATCAACGCCGCTCACAGACATCCCCTGTGCCACAGGCGTAGCGGAAGCGTTGCCGGCCATTTTGCATGCTTGGTCAAGTGAAAAACAAATTAAGATGCAAAGCGCGGAAAATTTAAGAAAAGCATATATACATATAGTATTTTCGGAAAACAAAAAAAAAATATAAAAGTTTCAGTATGGAACTCTAAGAAAAAACAAACCACATAATTGCCTACGTCTAGGCGAAACCTTTTACATATAATAAAAGCTAGAATACCGGAATAAACTTAGGGCACGAATATATTATTGTATTTTAACCTCAAGAATTCCTAGGAACTAATTTCGTTTACGCGCAATGTTTACATCGAGGCTGTCTAACCCTCGTCGCGCCTTAAATAATTTAACCGTTACACGCATGTGGTGCTTGTTTACTGACGTATGTATAAAGGTACAGTCAGCGCAGAGAAATTATTGTATAAAATATCTTAAATAAATGTTAATAATATTCTAATCATGCCATGTCGAATCGTTTTATATATTGTATTTTATTATAGTTACTTATACTCAAAAAAATACCTTATACTAATACATTCGGTAAGTTTAAGAATTCCTATTCTTCCCCTTCTCTTTCTCTTATTTCTGTTATCCTAGATTATTTTTAAAGTCAAACTACCCATCTCTAGTTTTCTTGGTGTTGCACTGATGATCTTTTCAAGAGAATTAGATTGTTGTCACACTCTTATTTATTACATTATCTGTACAGTATATTTTCACATTTAATACTGTTTTCACGTGTTATTTGGCAAATCAGTTGTTATGAAAACTGTTATTATTTATAATAAATTCAATGTGCTTATTTTTATCTAGAATGCAAAAAAGCTTTTTTTAGCCTAATGTCATGCTAATGTAGACGTTACCAAAAATCGAAATCGCGTTTTTTTAAAATTAGGACATCAATCTGTTTTCCTGTTTATTTGCACTACCATCCGAAGTTATAAGCCTGTTTTTTGTTTTAGGAGAAAATAGATGCACTTGGAATCCACCATTAAAGTGACTTTTATCCCGAGGCGAGTACATTGCATACTTTAAGAAATAAAATAAAGTTAATGCTAAATTTGTTACACGTTATTCATTTTTAATTTTGTTCACCAACTTTCGACGCTGAGTGTACATACAACTCCCGATTCATATTTCATTTCATACATCTATATATATAATGCATATGTAATCTGTTTCATTACTTGTTAAGAACGTTTACATCTATCCTATTACAGTAATTTTGTGTATTATGCAAAAACTATAAATGGTTGTCGAACTGTTAAATTGACGAAAAACACATGTATCTTGAATGATCTATACATTTTTTTTTGTTGTATTTTTCTATATATTATCTTGAATATCACCTTATATCTCGTTTATACGCAATAACATAACGCTACACCTCTTGACTGACGTGTGACAGTTTATGTCTGGTTTTGATTTAAGGATACCGTTATATTTGTTGCGTGGTTCTCGACGTAGAATAAAGCCTCTCCGATTTCCAGTGGGATGGTGGTGGGTTATGATGATCGATAGGGAACAAAAATCTTTCGATTTTTATTAAATAACGTAATTTTTTAAATAGAAGAGAAGGCAAACGAGTATGCCGCCACGTGCAGGTAAGTGATCACCACCGCGCATAGACATCCGCAATATCGAAATCGACACAAATGCGCTGTCTGCCTTTCGTGTTATACGCACGTCTCTTGAAAACCTCAATGTCGTGATTAATTCGGAAAAATTGCAGGCAATTAATTTTTCATAGTTGCAAGGCTTCTGGCAAAAATTGCGACTGAACCGCACGGTGGTGGACCGTCAACTATTGAGGTGGTGGGGATGGAACTTATATTGATGGCCGGACATTTCTACCATCGGAGTGTCAACTCCGATGTTGGAACAGTGTTGCTAGTAGGAGGCTAAACAATATTAATATTTAATATTTTTTAAATATCCATATATTTTTCAGTTGGACGTTGGCGTAGAGCTAAATGGGAGACATAAGGTGATAGGATATGCAGATGACTTAGCTCTCCTAGGTGAAACTCGCGAGGAAGTCGTAATAGCCGCCGCTACTCTAGAAGCTGAAGCCAAGAAGGTAGGGCTCAGAATCAGTCACGATAAAACAGAGTATTTCCTCATGAGACGATACAAAAACACACGCGTCCCTTGTGAAGAGTTTCAAGTTGGAGATGCATTGTATATGGGTGCACGCAAATTTAAATATCTAGGGTGCTCTGTGACTGAAACAAACAATCGAGAGGACGAAATCGACATTCGCATACAAAATACCTTGCGGTGCAGCGCAGCTTTTCACAAGGTGTTTGTGTCCAAACTTCTCAGTATAAAGTCGAAATTTCGAATCTATAATACGATTATTCGGCCTATTCTAACGTATGGCTGTGAGGCTTGGACACTGACGCTAAAGGAAGAGAAGAAACTTTTAGTTGCAGAACGAAAAGTCTTCCGAAAGATCCTGGGCCCAACCAAAAGTGATGATGGCAGTTGGCGATATCGAAAAAAATGCCGAAATCGAGCATCTGGTGGCCCAACCTAATGTAATAGGAGTGACTAAAGCTCACCGACTTCGTTGGCTGGGCCACGTGGAGAGGATGGGGGAGGATCGCGCAGTCAAGAGAGCGTATGTGGGTCGCCCAACTGGACGACGTCCTGTGGGGCGCCCCAGGTACCGCTAGAGAGACATGATTGAAGATGACCTGCGCAACCTTCAAGTCTGTAACTGGCAGGAGGTGGCGCAGGACAAAGCAAAGTGGCGTAAGATCTGTTCGGAGGCCAAGATCCATTTTGGGTCGCTGCGCCAACAAAGTTAGTTTTTTTTTATATTTTTATATGAAAGAAGTAATATGCCACCGCCTGAACGTCTGCAATAGCAAAGATACTACAAGCGCCCCTTATTTTGGAAAATATGGTAGGAAAGTGTAAAGGAGGAATAAAGAGGTTTTTACTTACATTTATACCATTCGTAAATAAATATTTTTTGCATATGTAAGGCTTCGGGAGAAAAATCAAGATTAACCAGCGGGCTTGCATGAGTGTTGAGTAAGCAAGGAAAGTATGCTGAGATCGTAGCAGATGGAGATCCGTGGTCTCTGCCTACCCCAGCAGGAAACAGGCGTGACGATATGTATGTCTATATGTAAGGCTTCTGGTATACCTTAAAATATATTGTCATAGTTTGAGCAATTGGGACAACAGTAATTAAATAGATACGAAGTTAACGAACAGTAAGCAAATCTATTTTCTAATTGGCATTCAATATTCGACGATACCACAAACATACACATCACTGGGAACCAATTTAGTAATAAAAGCGTGTGAAATCAATTTGAATCCATTGTAGCCACTAAAATTAGAACACGAATCAGCGATTTCGACTGGTAACTTACTTGGTCTGTATGACTTACATTGCCTATGTTATATTTTTTCCCGGTTTAACTACTTTTGTTCACGTATCGTCTTTACGTATTTCTTGTTTCTTCTCTTCAGTTCAATTTCTTTATAATGTCTTCTTCAATTTTTTTATAATATACGTTTCGTAATAATGAATGCTTTATACAATATATGCTTTATAATATATGTCGTTATGCAACTACATCTTTTGCTCGTCGTCATTTATTTATTTATATATTTATTCTTGCTGTTCAACTTTCGGTGCAAAGTTGGAAACTTAATGCTGGAAGGCATTGTCTGCCAGTTAACCTTATTACCAAAAATTATATAATTATATATGTACATGAATATATTTTATCAAAATATATTTAATATATTTATTATGTATATCATATATATATATATATATATATATATATATATATATATATATTAGCCTTACAATCTGGCGTGTTGTGTGAACTATTTCCTAGTACAAGCATTATTATAAGCTTAATTGGAATGGTTAATATTTTAGTAATATTAAAATTATGCTAGTCTTTTTTAAAAAATATGTTGTGATGCACGTGAGTTGAGATCGTTAAAATTGTACTGTACTTACTGTACTGTACTGTATTCTGTACTGTACTGTACTGTATCCTATTCATTACTGTACTGTACCCTGTACTGTACCTTACTCTTTAAAAACATATACTTTTGCCTATACTTTGCTTTGCGTTATCAAATACATATTTTTTTAATATACTCACGCCTATCCCCCGCAGGGGTTGGCAGAGACCACAGAGCTCCATCCGCTGCCATTCATCGCAGCGAAACATTGGTCGCTTTTCGCCCTCGTGAGAATCAGGACGTGACGGGTGGCGAACCACGTCGCCGTCATTTTCGACAAATTAGGTATATTAAATTCGTCTTAGTGAATCCCACGAGCCGCAAGGGAGGATAGAGGTCAGCATGCAGGGCTCTGCTGGGGAGCAGAGCCCTGCATGCTGAGGTAAAGCACCATAGTCCCCGGGGGAGCCCAACCCCGGGACGATCGGCACGATTATGACTAGGCTCGCCCCTAGCCACGCATCCATTGACACGGCAGACCGTGGATTGGCGGAGAGGAAGGGAAAGGATAGAGAGGAAAGGAAATGCGGATTGGGGGGGTTACCAGACCCGGAATAAACATTTATAAATCCATATAAATATTTATTCCGATGCGGTAATCGAACCCGCGACCATTGACTCCGCGGGCGGAGGGCCCCGCCACTGAGCCAATCGGTGAAATACATATGCGTATACAATTTGTATTTTTTACATAATCGCTTTAACTGCTTCTTCATAACCTTTTAAATGTCTTACCTTGGTTTTAGTTTTTTTATGGGAGTGGAAGGCAAACGAGCAAGTATATGGACTGATGGAAAGCGATGGAAGGAATATAAACAGACATCTGCAACACAAATCAAGTTGACAGAAATTCGGCATTAAAAATTCCTCGCAGACCTTTGATGGATACAAGCTCGGCTCTTGTATACTCCAATGCCGTCATTTTTTGGGACTTGCAAGACAGCACCCAGTGGGTCGTTCTAAAATCACTGCCGTTCGTAGCTGGAAATTGCGACTGAATCGGTTTAAAGCGATCACCAAACACTATAAGTATTCCGCTCGTGTAAAGGTTTATAGACAGTTATATATCGACGCAAAAAAGCTAAAACGCTGTAAATGTCAAAAAAAAAATATTGCAAATTCAGATCAGAAAAATTACTGCGTCGAATGGTTTGAATCTTACAGCTCTACGACCAAAAGACAATTTCGTACACAGTTGAAACTGACTGTTTTTAAGTGATCAGATACAATGTTTTTTTTTTTTTGAGAAACCTTAAGATTTTTGGCTGTGATAGTAAGTTTTCATTTGGCGGTTTACTTCGTTTTCGCTTTTTTGTGTCGATATAATAAACAAAATGTAAAGCAATATTTCGACTGTGACAGCACAGGGTTGTTAAAATAATTGGGGATCGGATAAGCGACGTAATAAATGGGGCGACTTGTTAACAGATGGTTATTAAAATTTTGAGTAAGTAAGAATAATTCACGGTTTGTCGCTGCTGCGTATAACCGATGGCGCGGACAGGTAATACTGATTAATATTTCAGAGTAACACCGCTTCCGATTCGATCGACCGACGCGACGGAGATCACCCGGTGATAACTGTATACGTTATGGCTTTAAAATGTTTATTTTAGAACGACACGTTTCCTGTTGACTTCTGTAATGATATAAAAAATATAATAATATAAAATTCTGTAATAAAAAAAATAATAATAATAAAGGAAATTAAAGGAAAAGCAATGGAAAAGAGGAATTCATAAAAGATGAAAAAGAATATTTAAACATACAATCTACTAAGGTGCGCTTCTCTCGAAACTTCTATCCACGCACCACCACTCTGTGGAACTTAATTTATACTAAACTAATAAATAATATTATCTAATAACTAATTGATAAAATATATATATTAGAATAATTAAGTGTTGTGGTTAAATGAAATATGTAATTTTTACCGGAGTCACTGCTCGCAGCGGCACGGCGGTAGCATCTCGCCGTCCGGCGAAAGCGCCCACTCACTAGCTCGAATAGAACTGAAGTGATATATTGATTAATGTATCATTAATAAATTAAAACCTTTTAAATTATATTACTTCTTTTTAAATTCGTAATCTATATATATATATATATATATATATATATATATATATATATATATATATATATATATATATATATATATATATATATAGATATATAAATCAATTGACGAACAGCACTTGATTCAAATTCAAGAAAAGTCTCGCTAAAACTCGAGAACGGCTGGATGGATTTGGCTAATTTTGGTATTAAATTACTTTTCGAAGTCCAGAGAAGGTTCTAACCTTGGTGAGGTGAGTAAATATGATAAAAATATTAGGAATATAGTAAAAGCAACAATAATAATAAAAATTAATACATATCGAGCATTTTTTTTATTGATTACGATTTCTTTTTGTTCCTTTTAAATTTTGACCACATTTTTTACTAAAGTTGAAACATTGCTCAATTATTGTTCAGCTTTTTTATTTATTAATTCTGTGGCGGTACGAAGTGTACTGGGTTAGCTTGTTTTACAATAAAAAAGAAATAAATTGTTTTAAAAAACAAAAAGAATAGATCGACTGACGTCTTTGGATAGACATGTGGATAGAAACGTAAATTGATAAAGTGTGAATTAAGTATGAATAAGATATAAATGTACAGTGAAAAGAATAATTTCATATTTATCGAAGATATAAACCCCCTAAATATCCCGTGTGTCGCTGTAGCAGTACGGCTGGCACGCTATAGAACACCGCTCCGCGATTATTTATTTTTATTTTATTAATTACTTATTTTATAAATTATGTTATATAATAATTATTTATTTTGTATATAAAATTATCACTACAGTGTTTAAAGGGCCCCTTTATTTAGAGAATGGATCTCCTTCAATTTGTTCCAATTCTTTCTATCCTTTACAACTTCCATTCAACGCTCCCCTGCTATTACTTTGATGTCATCTATCCAACGTACTTGGTTACATACACTACATTAAAAATATTGAGAATAAAAATATAAACAAAAATGCAATAATAAATTATGAGCTAAGCTTCCGCATTGTGCTCTAAAACGGCATGTTTTAAATTGAAAATGTTTTGAAATTGAATAATAACTGAAGCAAGCTGTCTCTTACAGAAAATGATGGCGGGCAATAAAAAGAATCCTTTAACTGTGAAAGTTTTCAAAGCGCGGCTTTTGTGAATGGCAATAAATTCACCACGTCCGCATTGTTCGCATGGAACTGGGTCGTAATTGGTTCGTACTTTTAGATCCATTGTTTACATCGTTATTATTGGGAATATACGGTGCGGAGCTTTGTGCTGGAGGTATTCTCTAATGTGTCGTATGAGATATGCTTTCACTGGATTTTAATTATTTCTTTCTTATTTCTTATCTCATTTTGTGTTACTTTGCCGAAATCCATCACTATGTGGACAGTCAAAAGTTTTGCTTAGCTAAGATCCGCGACAAGCAAAACAATAACAGAAAATTAATAATGTGTGTTTTTTGTGCTGGATGAAGTGGATTTATTTGGAACTTAAACCAAAAACTTACTGAATATCGGCCATCAATTCTCCACCCACCAACCACTATACACAACACTAAACACACATTACCACTTTTCCATCTTGTAAATGACACGTGTTTCGCTCCAACACGAGGCATCTTCAGGTATAGTAGACTCTACGGAAGACAACCAAAAAGTGGCCGATTTTCGGTAAGTTTTTGGTTTAAGTTCCAAATAAATCCACTTCATCCAGCACAAAAAACACACATTATTAATTTTCTGTTGTTTTGCTTGTCGCGGATCTTAGCTAAGTTAAACTTTTGACTGTCCTCATTTTGTATAATTAAACTCTGTTTCGTCTCAAAACTTTTTTTATGGAAAAGATAGGCAAACGAGCAAGCAACACACCAACGATGATAAAACATATAATTTTAGCAGACGTACATACATATATTTGTGTGTATAACTAGCACATACCGTACGACGTGGGGTGTATACGCCCCACGCTTTACATACATATCGTCACGCCTGTCTCCCGTAGGGGTAGATAGAGACCACAGACCTGCCATGATCTTGGCATACTTTCCTTACTTCCTCCACACTCATTACTCTCTTCACGCAAGCCCGCCGCTTAAGGGTACTTTAGAACTATATTGTTTTGTTTTTCGAATATGCCTTATAATAATTAAAATAATGCACACATCATAATATACAAGGAAAAGGTGTGTAGTTGTATAACACAAAAAAAGCGATAAATATGTTTTTCTAGAAATTAGTTTAACCCACACGCGGCCTGAACGGAGAATATTAAAAAAAAACAGTATGACACGAAACGTGTTAAAGGGAACAACGCAGGATGTCGCGTCGTTAAATCAATTGAGTTCGGGCCCGGCCGCCATCGTTAATATTTCAGACTAGCGTTTCCGATCGATTCCAACGTCGCGATTGCTAAGTGATAAACTGATTATGTATCCCCTTCGATTACATTTCCGGAAGGCTTTTGCATGTTTTACTACACTGTCCTCTATATTACGTTTAGGTAAAGTGTGTACGGTTAGACCAGTCTTTCTCAAACTGGGCGACGACACCTACTTCTATGGACTTCTTGTAGCCTACAAGAGGGCGGTAAAGTGCCCAGAGAAAATTAAAGGGTGTTAAATAATTAAACCTAAATTATGGGGACGTAATACGATAAAAATAAATCCTTAAAGTGGACCGTAAACGAAATAAGTTTGAGAACCTTTTAGCGTTTAGACGACCGGCAGCGGGTACGATTCCTGCATCGAAAATCATACCCGCTGCCGGTTTGCGCACACGCACCCACCATACCCACACCACATCACAACACAATAAGACGGTGTACGGAAAAACTTAATTAAGTTTGTGTATGCCGTGGCATATAGGTGTTTTTTATGGGATAGAAAGGCAAACCGACGTGCCACCTGATGGAAAGCAATCAATGCCGCCCATAGACATCCGCAGTGCCAAAGACATTGCAGAAGCGTTGCCGACCTCTAAGAAAAATGTATGCCTGTTTTTTAATGGTTCCAATGTCGTATCGGTTCTAAAACACCACTGGTTCCATAGGGTAGTGGCGCAAAGGAAAGAATTTTCTAGAAAAACGTACCGTACTGGATCGCCATTTATCCAGATAGTGAGGATGAAACTTTTCCTCGTGGTGTTAAATAATATGAAGAAAAAAAGAACAAACCAACTCAATAATATAATTTATTGCGATGCTTAGCAGATGAGGTCTACAGTTCAACATAATGCGGGCTTATTTAGGCATAAGGCTTATAATCCGCGTAAATATTAATTACTAACGTTAAATAACTCATTAATTACCAAATGCAATTGGAATATGTGATAATTAGATACAACAATTGATATATCAGCTGTTACGTATAATCTCACCACCATTCCACTAATTACGCGGTAGTGGCACATGTATTTAGGTGCGTTAAACCAAATATTTGTTAATCGGCTCTCGGCCTCATTAGCATCGGCTAGCGATGATAAGCGATATTCATTAGCCAGTGTCTTGTTTGTTTAGAAAATAATTTGTTTATTATTTGAATAGAATTTTTTATGGAAGACGTTGATGAACGAGTTGGATCTGGATATTTGTCGACGTATTTAACTATGATACTTTTTTTTTAATTTGATATAACGATTTCTGGAACATAAGGCAAGCCAGCAAGCTGATCACCTGATGGTTAGCAACCACCTTTATTGTTTTTAAGAGTTCAATATAAATGTTTTGATTAGTACGTACATTGAAAAATAGCAAGAACAAACTACTGAAGGGTAGGGGATGACAAATTTTTTTGATCATTGAGCGCTATATAATTTTTCAAAAACTCTGTCGACCACCCCAAAAGTAATTTTCATTTAATTAAAATAAAATTGTCTATTAGATACCATTTATTTTATAATTTTAAACATTTATTAAAGTAAATGTCATTGTAACAATAGTTTTATAAAAAATATATTAATGTTGAAATTTAAATACCTTAATGTTCATTAAATAATAAGTTAAAATAATATTGGAAGTAACAACAGGTTTATTGCTTCTTAATCAATGAGTTGGGTGTGTCTCGTGTCTTGTTTCATATTTCGTGAAAGTTTTGAATAAGAATTTGTGTTTATTAAAAGGAATCGATTTAAGACCTCGTCGACCTCCAAAATCAGTATTCGTTTATGTCGACCCCTGGGAAACCGATTTCGACCCCAAGGGGTCGATATCGACCAGTTTGAGAATCGCTGCTGTATAGTTTTATATACCTTTAGCGGTATTACCGAACGATACGACATTGGAATATCCAAAAACAAGCCTACTCATATCTCAAAGGCCAGCAGTGCATCTGTAATGCCTATGGTGTTGATGATGTTTATTTGTTTTTCATCATGCGATGCGCTTGCTTGTTTTCCTTTCTATCATTTTAAATAAAACTGTTTTATTTACTCGTCAAATATTTTCACCGTTATAATAAACCTTTGTTTGTAATGTTTATTAAGCAGTTAACTAACCGTGACTGAAATAATACGCTCGTAAGTTCATATTAACTCGTGACTTAACTTGTACATTGTCGTTGGCCATTGAACCTTGGTAAGGAAGCTAATTAGAGAAACCAAATCAAGTTATTTAGGGTGATAAAATACCTTCTGTGATTGTGCTATACACACACGCACACGCACACACACACACACACACACACACACACACACACATATATATATATATATATATATGACGAAACGTGGACGCTGACAGTCCGTCTGCTTCATAAGCTCAGAGTCGCTCAAAGAGCTATGGAGAGAGCTATGCTCGGAGTTTCTCTGGTAGATATGTTTCGGAATGAACAAATCCGCCAAAGAACTAAAGTCACCGATATAGCCTTTCGAATTAGCAAACTTAAGTGGCAATGGGCTGGTCACGTCTGTCGGAGATCCGACGATCGTTGGAGCAGACGAGTGCTGGAGTGGAGACCGCGTCTCGGTAAACGTAGTGTGGGACGCCCCCCGGCTAGATGGTGCGACGATCTGCGCAGGGCGGCTGGCAGAAACTGGATGCGTGTAGCCGAAGATCGGGCTAGGTGACGCTCCATGGGGGAGGCCTATGTCCAGTAGTGGACTGCCGCAGGCTGCTGATGATATGTATATATATATATATATATATCATCATATATATATATATATATATATATATATATATATATATATATATATATATATATATATATAACGTTTAGTTAAGAGCATGAATGGCGATATTCTTTTTATTAAAGATATAAGTAAAAAATCAAGCGAGTCATGTGACCTGGGTTTTTTACCTGGGAAGTGAAAATCGAAATTAAGGAATTATTAGAATTAAATAAGGAAATATTTAATTAGAATTTTACACTAAATAAATAAAATAATAAGCCTTTCATTCCACACCACGAATTAATCCATATAAATTTATTAAAATTGGAATTTAAATTGAGAGAAAGTGTTCCAACTGAAGAAAAGTATGGTCAATAAAAACAGAAAGTTAGTAAAACATACGAAATAAAAAAGCGATACTTCGAGCAAATAGTTCGGCCAAGCTGTTTACATTATCCCATCAAGACTGTTTACGTTCAAATAATGTAGGAGTAGGCAATTTGTTTATTATTCGGCTACCGATAAATCTGTCTACTTGAAAGTTCTCCACACAAAATTATCATATGACCGCGTTATTTACTTCTATTATAATATGAGGTTTCATTGGAGATGAGGGCAGGGTTGAAAAGTTTGTAATTCCTTGAAAAATCTCGGAGAAAATAGTTTTTTGAGCAGCTATTGAGTTCTTACCCAATTATTTTTAAAGGCAGGCAATGCATCTGCAATATCGCTTCGGGATAAATATGTACATGTATGAGCTATAAATATTTATTTCAGTATGGTTACCCTAAACAATGCGGATTGCATTAGACAAACCCACAGTAATTAAGAACATATAATATACCTCCAGAAATTAGGAGATCTGTGCCCAGACGTGAGACATATAAATGGGCTGTAAAAAAAGTAATTTAATGCTCCCTTACATGCACGTCCACCCGAGGGACTGCCGCTCCCACAATAACTTCTACTGTCGCCCCCTGGCCCCTGGAGGGCTTGCGACGGACTCAAGGTAGGAAAAGGGTCAAGCCACATCTAGACGACGCGAAGTCGGTAAGATTCCAGTGGGGTTCATCCCTGGGGCTCGTTTGTCTCCGTTTCGTTCGTTTTTTTGTCTCGAACGTTTCGCTCGTTTTGTTCGTTCATTTCATTTGGATGCCCCAGAAGCCGCTGGGAACAGCGGCAACAATGACCGGGGGACGGTCGCCCCGTTGAATTTCAGCCCGAGTAGTGAGGTTCAACCTTGAGGCTCGATCCCACACCCCAGTGTCCCCGTTTCGTTTCGGTAATTTAAAATAGCTACATCGTAACGCACGTTTAATACGTAAAGTAATTATGTATTGAACTATTTATCGCGCTTAACTATTGGTTGGATGTTAAAATGGCGTAACGGAGACGTCACGGTGCAGTAGTAATAATTAATTGTTTTACATACATGTATGTGCGGGCACGCGTCTTAAGTGCACTGGCACGAGAAGGCGGATAATTTTTTCAAATCAAGCTACTGCGCTGGCAAAAATGTGCTTATTTTTTTTAATTCCTACTATTAATTCACACCCTATATTTATTTATATATCTTGTTCAAATTTTCAATCGTAAATAAAACACTTTTTATTCATCCACTCAAGTTCAAATACGTTTTTTAACTTGTAGTGGATGATACTTTTTGTTAATACAATTATTAAATTTATTAGTTAAATTCAATTAATTAATTTTAGTTTTATATAAGAGAAAAGAATATTTCTTACATCCTAAATTTATATCCTGCTAATATTTTTATATATTATTTATAAATTTAGGAATAAATATCGTCAGTTGAGAAGCGTGTAGATTGCTGGAACAAAAGTAGGAATTAACTTTTTTTTTTTTTTATATGACTCGTTTTAGTTATTTCTTGGTAAATAACATAATGCTCAACTGTCAACTCCATTTGTGCGTGGTGTTTTCTGGTAATCGACTTTTATGTCTTCCTATCTCATAAAAAAAAAACTAACGGACGAGGATCAAATGACACGCGTAATCATCAAAAATCATCGTCCAATGACACGAATCTGCGTGTTTGGCGCTTGTCTCAGCTATTGTCTATCTGCCCGTTCTTGGTTCAAGCGAATAATCGGATAGCTAAACTCAAACCTACTACTTAAGACCATAAACTTAACTCCTAACCAATTAGGTTATTGAATAAAATTATATGAATTAATGGACTTTTAAAGTTATTTAATAATCGTATAATCTACAGTAGTACAGTAGTCAGTTCAGAGAGTCCATTATGCCGAGGATCATAACGAAGGAGGAGAAGCATAAGTGTTCTATTCTTGACCGGAACTGATAGCATACATAGCTTATTCCTCGTAAACCATAATAATAACATCATAAGTAATTAAACAGTACTATATGTTGTTCCTAATTTTACCTGTTTTATAAAATAAAAATTGATTTTTCGATAAATAAGGAATACAGTTATTAATAAACTATTTTACGTTTGTTTCAGGTAAGGAACAAATTTATCTAAATAAAAACGAGCTTTTATACTGGACATCAATGACTGGATCAAAAGTCAAATAAAGGTACTATTTTATGAATGTCTATACAATAAACAAGCTTTCAAGAGAAACATTAATCTTTTTCCATTAGTAGGATTACAGCTTTGATATGAACGACGTGACATTTTCCTCAATAACATGTCCAAAGACTAACCTGTCATAGTAATGTGAATGAATGAATCAAAAAAAGTTTTATATTTTAGTAAATTCAACTTTTTTGTGAAATTTGAAATTTTAGTGTATTAAATTATTTTATTGTCCTGTAACGCGGCTATAGAAGATTTCACTTCAAAAATATTTATAAATAAACGTTTTTGACTTGTAGTTCCAAACAAGGATATTGTATACCGTGGGTATCATTACAATATAAAAGTCATGGCTAAACGCCCCGCAATAGAATAGATACGTTTTCATTTTTTTTGGGTAGGGAAAAAATCTATGTTTAATTTTTTACGTGAAATATTCTATGTGTGTGTACTTTGCGTGTGTACTATGTTGTTCTTTATATTGTGTTTTAATTTGATTATTTCAATTGTTGAATTGTCAGATCATTGTGCACTACAACAGTGAGTACTAAATAGGTTATTAATATTACAATATGTACAATATTTCAAAATACAGTTTTAAGTTTTCACTTTTGTCGGCAGTCCTCATGACTCGCTTCGATTTTTTCTCATACAAATAGGGTATAACGTATAATTTTATTTTTAATTTTTATAATTATTTTATTATAATTATTAATTTTTTTTTATATATTTTTTACGCCTATTCCCCGCAGAGGTTGGCAGAGACCACAGAGCTTCATCCGCTACCATTCATCGCAGCGAGACGGCTCTCCATTGGTCGCTTCTCACCCTCGTGAGAATCAGGACGTGACGGGTAGCGAACCACGTTGCCGTCATTTTCAGCAAATTATGTATATTAAATTCGCTTTTTAGTGAATCCCACGAGTCGCAAGGGAGGATGGAGGTCAGCCCCAGCCCCTTGCATGCTGAGGTAAGGCACCATAGTACTCGGGGGAGCCCGATCCCGGGATGGTCGGCACACTTACGACTAAGTGGATTGGCGGAGAATAGGAAAGAAGAAGAAGGAAAGGACAGAAAAGGAAATGCGGATTGGGGGGTTCCAGGACTAAACTAAAGAGCAAAAAACAAAAAAACATATTAATCATGCTGCAGATACATTTAAAAGTATCATAATAATTGAACACATTTAACACAGCCAACCAATACTTGTTACACCGAAAAATATGAATGACAAGATATGTCATTACATATGACTTAATAGCGAGACGCGTAAACCTGCTTTTGATGTAGGCTCTCGATGTTTCACATAATGGGACGGAGGGACGCTACAAAGTGTCGATTAATCACTTTTCTTTCCTCTAAAGCGTCGGTAGAACACGCCACACAATGGGCTAAAGCACCCCACGGTAATCGATGTTGGGCGGGCAGGGTTTTATCTCGCTCACACTTCACGTCGAGTGTTTCCACTCGGTTTTAACGCATGCTATTTACGATACGCGCGGCTTGAGTATATGACGTATAAAGTCGTTGTACGTAATGGGTTTATTTTTGCTTCGTTTATTCATATACGTGCACTTTTGTTATTATCGTGCGCGCTGCCTTATCATGGTCGACCAAATTTCGCATTAAAGCGAAACGACTGCATTTTTCACCTTGTGGTTGAAGTAGATAAACTTCTACCCCCTGTTTTTTTGTGGGTGTTATAACATTCACCCACAAAAAAACAGGAATAATCTTACGATCTTGGAAAGTCGATAGAATATAAATATAATATATAATAATTAAGTAAGATAAAATAGGAATAATCTGATTGGTAAACTAAATTTCAAAATCCCAAATCAATCAATACAAAATCACAAATCAATATATGAACATTAATAGAATGACGTTGACATCTCCCAAGGCACAATAGTGCAATAAAGAGTTTAAATAAATTAATAACATTGTCTACTATATGTGCGAAAAGTAAAAGAAAAAAAAATTGAATCAACTATCTAAATCAGAGAAGAAAAATTATATGAAACTAGATTTACCATATCCTGAACAGTTTAGTCACGAAGAGTTCGCTTTTGGAGCCTAGGTTCGTGGTTTCGATTTTCGTTTGGAGATAATTATGTATTTGTATGATCTACTGATATTTCTTTCGTTTTTTTGAGAATTTGTTCATATTATTTGTGTTACAATTGCACCTGTAATTTAAAGCGTTTTACGTTTATATATTTAAATTACTTTTTCGAAGCCCTCTTATGGCGGCCCCTCAAAGCTACGCGAGCGTTTAGGGCTTCTGTCAACTCACAGGGAAATCGGCCTATAAATCTTCGGCGGCCATCTTGTTTTCCGCCATTTGGGTTTTTCTCCCTCCCACCCTGTGTTCGCACTTGTCACCATTTTTTGTTCAACGACGATCCCGGTACGTGTTACGGTTCGGGCGGGCCATCGAGCAACTTTTTACCAGGTTCTGATCTTCAAGGTTTAAATATATAACTCTGCCTTGAGCCCTATTCAAACATTTTCCGTTAAACAAACTTACAGTACATCTTTTACAGTTTCTCAAATAACATGTGCTCAGTATAGATTACTGTACTGACGCAAGTTGGCCATACACTGCCGTGAATACAACCAGATAGGTATAATAATTTGTATCAAGGAAAACAAAATATGAATAAAATAAATATCCACATAGACTATTTCCGCGTATTTTCTTTGAGGCAATTATTACTTCCGGTATGACGCTTCTTTGACACAAAGGTTAGGGAAAGCGAAAGTTTGAATGACGTGTATATAAATATGTACATAATACAAGGATGATTGCTTGGCGAAATAATGTATTAGTACTACATCATACGTACACTATCTTACATATAATATCAAAACTGCACCATTATCATCATCAACAGTCTGAGGCAGTTCACTGCTGGACTTAGGCCTACCCAATACGTGCCATTCACACCTTTGGCTTCACGTATCCAGTTTCTGTCAGCCGGCCTGTGCAACCAGCCTGCGGTCCATCTGGCCACAATACGTTTGCCAAGATACGGTCTTCATTCCAGTATTCATCTACTCCAGCGAGTAGAGGTTCAAAACTTCATATAAATCGTCTTGGCATTAAAAAGCCATTTTAAAATCCAAAAACAACAAACAATCTCTACAACAAATTCCTTTTTAAAGTCATAGTACGACGCTTTTTTAAGTCCTGTACTATAAAGATGAGAAGTGAATAATTCTTCTTTTTTTTTTCTTGTATTTATATGTATATATTTTATAGTATTTATATGTATATGTATATATAGTATGTACGAGTTGTATGTTTGTGTAGTCAAACTTGTATAAAGTTTTTAGTTTATTTTATTTTGAGTTGCACCACCTTCAAAACAATTTTCTCTGTTTCACCCGCAGGTTGACTGGGAGATTCTCTCCAATGACATTAAGTCCGCCTGCTGTGCACTTTGAATAAAACTTTAAATTAATAAATAAATTTGGCCATAGCCAAGTCTTGACGAAACTTTAAAACCATAAGGTGAACAGAACTGAAATGATCAAAGCACCAAATTTTTTATTTATATTGGGACTAGGGCTTTTATGAAAACATTACTTTGATCTCGTTTCCCGTCGAGTTCGTTTCCCGCATCGCGGGAAAAATATTTGTATGGCCTGCAGATATTTATTCCGAGTCTAGGCGCCACGCCGATCCGCTTTGGAAAAGCGTGGGGCTAATTTCCATTCTTTCAGATATGAGGAATGCTCAGACATAATAAAGGCTATGAAAAAAAAATTGTTAATTTCTATATTTCTAGAAACGTGTAAGGCTATTGTGCAATTCTTAATTATTTTTTATGGGATAGGAAGGCAAGCAAGCAGGCGTGTCACCTGATGGAAAGCAATTAACGCCGCCCATAGATTTCCGTAGCGCCATAGGTAGTGCGGAGACATTGCCGATCTTTAAGGAAAGTGTCACTATGGGAGTGGGAATGGGGGGGAGAGGGAGGGGGATGTGTTGGGCCTCCGAAACTCGGCCGCTCACCGTACGAAGCCTGGTAGGTAAGTTACTCAGACGCCGGTTTTCTGCAGGAGTGTGGTACTTCTCCGGGCGAGCCGGCCCATTCATGCTGGCAAATATTATGCCATTCGTATTTGTATTGCCAGTATTCGTCTGCAGCGTGGCTCTACCACTATTAAGATGATGAAATTTTTATTAATTAGTAATATAATTACTAATTAATTAAAATTTCAGATGTTTACTTTATATATCAATATCAATATCAGCCCGCGGCAGTCCACTGCTGGACATAGGCCTCACCCAAGGCGCGCCACCTAGCCCGATCTTCGGCTACACGCATCCAGTCTCTGCCAGCCGCCTTGCGCAGATCGTCGCTCCATCTAGCAGGAGGGCGTCCCACACTACGTTTGCCGAGTCGCGGTCTCCATTCCAGCACTCGTCTACTCTAACGATTGTCGGTTCTCCGACAAACGTGTCCAGCCCATTGCCACTTCAGTCTGCTAACTTGAAGAGCAATGTCGGTGACTCTGGTTCTCCGGCGAATTTCTTCATTTCGAAGTCTGTCCACCAGAGAAACCCCGAGCATAGCTCTCTCCATAGCCCTCCGAGCGACTTTGAGCTTGGCGAGGAGACGGACTGTCAGTGTCCACGTCTCGGCACCGTAAGAGAGTACGGGCAGGAAGCACTGGTTGAAGACTTTTGTCTTCAGACTTTGTGGTATGGGCGACGAGAAGACTTGACGGAATTTCCTGAACGCAGCCCAGCTACTTTATATATAGACTAACGACTAACTACTTTATATATACCTAACTTCCTGCTACTTTATATATAGACTAACGTAATAAGTAAAGCTGTATTTACATGCTTGGTAATTTTTGTATAAAAAGAAAGAGTTTACACGTAGCGTGTTATCCCGGAATCGATTTTAACACAACTGCGGTAAAAATCGCGGCTGTGTGTTTATGTAGTTTTTAAAACAGCTATAAACTTGCGTGGGGTAGTTTTATGATGCCTTCATAAAGACTTTAAATCAATAGCGTTAATGTTGTATAAATGGGCACTGGAGACTACACGAAATCGATTGATGCAGTATCGGATTGAAATCATAAAATATTAGGCGGAAGAAATTTCGATGGCGATCGGAGCGGTTATGAGTATACTATACATTCACCGAGTGGTACACGATGTTTGATCAGATGTAAGTGTGTAATCATCCTAAAATCTAAGCATAAATTCAGGCAATCGGATGAATGATTTAGACAAGCATAGATGATAAACATACAAAGAATCATTTATTTTTATTTTGAAATACCAGTCATGCCTTGCAAAGAAGTGAAGAAAAAAGACAAACATGTAAAGAAAAATTTATTTTTTGGGCTATTATACTTCGCGGGCTTACGCAAAAAACTTAACAGTTTCGCATAGATTACAAACATACAAAGAAAAATTCATTTTCATTTATAAGATTATTTATCTCTATCGATACAACAATGATTTGTTGTTCCAACACAACATAAATTCAAACTCCAATACGATACTTGACGGTTGGATAACTAGTTTGCTCCATCGAACTGATTGATGGGCCGATACCTTTTTTGGGTAAATATAAAAAACATTCGTAAAAGTACGCTTGACGGTGTAATACTATCAACAAGGAATAGGGCTTGACACGTTTCAGCGTTGCCTGCGTTGAAATACCTACCGTAGGCTTGAAAATAACATCTTACAAATAACTTTCATTAACCTTTTCCCGTAAAAGACGATTAAATTTTATGTGAGCTTTCACAGAATAATTCCATGATGTCTCGAAAGAATTTGAAAATATTACTTTTACACGACCAATTGGCTCAGAGGCGGCACTGCCCGCGGAGTCATTGGTCGCGGATACGATCCTCTCATCGGAATAAATATGTGTAAGACCTGCAGATATTCATTCCGAGTCTGGTCACCCTGCCAATCCGCATAGGACAAGCCTGATGCGTTTACGTCCGTTGCTCTAGAAATGGGAAGGCCCGTACCCAACTTATGGGCATAGTTTCGAAAAAAAAAGGTTTACATCTATAGCTTCACGTTGGAATTAGTATTATGGGCTTTATAATATAACACAAACCACATGAAAAAATTCAGTCATTAACGAGTTAGTCTTCCGAAATAGTAAACTGCAGTGGCAATGGGCTGGTCACGTTTGTCAGCATTTGACAACCGCTGGAGTAGACGAGTGCTGGAGTGGAACCCGCAAGTTTCTTGGAAAACGTAGTGTGCTACGCTAGATGGTGCGACGATCTGCGCAAGGCGGCTGACTGAGACTGGATGCGTGAAGCCGATATCGAGACGAGATCGGGCTAGATGGCGCTTCTTAGAGGAAGCCTATGTCCAGCAGACATTGGAACCTTCAAAAACAAGCCTACTTCTTAAAGGTCGGCAACGCTTCTGCACTGCCTAAGGCACTGAGGATATCTATGGCAGGCGTTGATTGCTTTCCATCAGTTGACACGCCTGCTCGTTTGCCTTGCTATCCCATAAGCAGACTGCCGCAGACTGTTGACGATAATGACGAAGCATAACCAAACTTGCGACTCTCAGATTTGTTACATGATCTCTCTGCAAATAAGACATTGGATTGTCAAATGACTTTAACTAATTAAAGTCCTAACTATAATAAGACTAAGACTTTAACTAAGTAACTAATTAAAGTTACTAATAAAAGTCCTTTTTATGTAGTTCCAGGACTAAAGATCAACGTTTGTACACTTAACTGTTTTCGTTGTCCTCAGTATTCTGTTTCGAGTTAGATGATCTCTCTGCAAATGAGACATTGGATTGTCAAATGACTTTAACCGATCCGACGGTTTCGTGAAATTGAAATATTCCTAAACAGAATGAGAAACATGTTACATACTAGAATTTATCAAAGCGTTACAAAAAATCTAACCCAGTCGCTTCCGAAACGGACCGCTGTAGCTCACATTCAAAAAGTGATGCTTCTTGATAGAAACCGTATCGTCTGATGGTTTCTTTTCCTGTGAACCTGAATCGATAGCATGGCCTCATTTGCTAGAGGTTTATGCAAGTCTTGTTTTCTCTTTTTGTATGGGATAGCAAAGCAAAGGAGCAGACGTGTCACCTGATTGAACGGCCAGACGAAGATAACTTTTATCCAAAATAAAAACAGTAAAAAGTGTGCGAAAAACACAAACATACTGGACGTAAAATGTGGCTGGTTTTGAAGTCCGTGCAGCGTCATCTTGTGTATGTATGTATGTATGTATGTATGTATGAATGTTTAGTTATTAAAACAAATGTATTTTAAATTTACCTGTTGACCGTAGGCCTCTTACCTATTATCTATTACCTATATTAGTCCCCTCGGTTTCCCTCAAAAGTTAAAGAGCAAGTATCACCTTTTATCGGGAATATTCCGAAGGCAACTTAAATTGGAAAACTGGATTTTAGGGTAGCGTCAGTTTTCAAAGCGAGAAGTTTGTTTCGATTACCGTCCACGCTTTTGGCATTTCGAGAAGTTACCTATTATTGCCCATTATTATATTTATCTCGCAGATTTAGCCTGGTAGCGATAAATGAAATAAATATAAAATCAGTTTTTATTCAGTTTGAAATTTATATTTTTAAAAAATACATAATAAACCAGCAACCAGCATTATAACACCAATAATCATCACGATATTTCTACTTCGTAATTAATTTCAATTTGTTTTACACCTGGTTTTGTTTGTTTTTTTTATGGCATAGAAAGGCAAACGAGCAGGCGTGTCACCTGATGGAAAGCAACCAACGCCGTCCATAGACATCCGCAACGCCATAGGCAGTGCGGAAGCGTTGCCGACCTTAAAGAAAGTGAAATTATGGGAGTGAGAGGGGAGGGAGCGGGGGACGGGTGGGGGAGAGGGAAAGGGAAGGGTGTTGGGCCTCCGGAACTCAGACCGCTCACCGTACGAAGTGCGGTAGCTAAGCTACCAGTCAGACGCCGATTTTCTGCGGGAGTGTGGTACTTCCCCGGGCGAGCCGACCCATTCATGCTACAGACAAATAATATGCCATTTTTGACAAAGTATTCGTCTACAGCGTGGCTCTACCACTAGAAACAGATCCAGGTCGTATTTTGTAAAACAAAAGATCTGTTTGCATTGATTTGATGTTTTCAGGACTTTCATGAAGTAGTAATCTTGTTAAAATAATTGATTTAGGTTGTGATTTAATTTATTGCCCGCCATCTCCAATGTTCACGAACACAATACAATCACAAAAACGCACACCAACATGTAAAAGAATATTAAAATTACAAAAATAGACTTTTATATACACAAAGTATTATTTAACTAGACACTTTCAGTATCATAAGCGCGATGAGGTGTACACAAATCGCTTTCACGGACAGTATTCACTTTCCGCAGATATTTGTAACTACCCACATTGAATAGTGATATAGTGACTGCGTTTGTCGTAGCACACCGCAGCACGCGTTGATTTTCCCTGCATTCTTTGCATACGGGACGTCACGCGACATATTTTTATCTGTACTCGTGTGTGATTACGTGGGTAATGTGTGATGAATTTACATTTATAATTTAATGTTTTCAGTTACCCTCCACTATACTTTATGTGTAAATAGAATGCAATGTTGAAAGTGATACTTTTGCACATTTTACTCGCGCAACGAGGTAAATGTATTAAAATGAAGATTTAATAGTAGTAGGCTTACTACGGAAAGAATGCGTAAATTTGATCAGTCAAGTATCACATCCTTACAGATTATAGGTGATAGATGTTTTTTGTTACTGCTGTTCGAACGATAAGTTGTTGGATCCGTACTTTAATTTTGCGAAGTAAAGAATTTGACCCTAGCTCCGGGTCGTTGCCGGGCAAAAGGATTTCCATCGCCATCCAACGTGGCAATGCAGGATGTGTGATGGGAATCATTGGATTGGGGGCTGCTCGCAAATAATAAATAAACATTATGGTATATTATTTATTAATTTAGACAAAAAAATGACATTTATTTTTAAGTATATGGTATACTCATACGAAACTAGTTCGAAATTTATGTAAGGCCTGTGAGAATAAGTTTGTATAATATAATGCTATATATAATAATAAATTGTAGTGTTAAAATTAGAATTAGTTACCAGTTTGAATGTATATAATAGATGAATAAAAAAATAACATTCTGCTTTACTTCTTTCTACTTCTACTTCTGTTAATTTTTTTCCGTTTACATTATTCATATCTCACTAATTACGTAACGCATGTACATCCGGGGTGAGGATAAAATGCATTTCTGTGGGAGTGGTTTTCGCATTCAGATGAGCGCTTGTGGAGCCTCTCTCCTATGTTGATAGCGGTGTTCGCGGGACTTTAATCGGTAGAAGTGCAAGTGACGGAATTAGATATTATTCAGCAGTCATCCAAAGCCAACAAGGTATCAGAGGCCATGAGTCGTGTACCACAGTTGTTCATAACGATGATGATAAAGATTACAATGTAATAACTCTTTTTACTTTCCTTGGAAGATATTGAAGAAGCTTTTTTATGAAAAAAAATATTATCAAGTTTAATTTAAAGTGGAATGATAAAAGACATTCGACGGAGCAGCAAAGACGATAATTGCTTAAACTCCGACCCTATTAAAAATAGTCTTCAGTGGCGTAATTAAGGAGAAAAATCGAGTCCATTCAGTTGACACAGTTGGATTACTACTGTTTCTCGAGTCGAACCATTCTCTCTGCTGCTAGAATTTATTATTAAAATATTGCATGTCGATTACACACTTCGTTTTCTTTTTAATTTATTAAGACTGTCGAAAAGTTGCTGCTCATACGATTCCTTTTTTGGTGAATATATTCCTTGCTACTATAGTCGAGTGACTGTGCAGATCGGCACATATAACTGATTTGGCTTTATTTAGATTAATTATGATGATTTCAAATTTATGTTTCGTATTCATGAACGTCTTATGACTTGTCTATAACTATCGCAAATTTAGCAAGCTCCTAAATTAATATTATATATTTTATTAAATGTAGAAACAACAATTCAGCATTGTTATTAGTATCTCATCATTGATCTTAATAAATACTATTAATTTTGTAATTTATTGAAAATTTGAAATCGAGTTATTATCGGGCGACTTTGTTGCGAGTTTACAATTTACGATACCGACTATCTTATGGTACATCGATAGGGGAAGGGTAAACGATATCCCGGGATAATGGGATAGCATTAGTCACTTGGGCTTTGTTACGCCGTGGAAGGTAATAGCTGTAATGGTGAGCCTATAGTTACGGCCTGCTATAATTGATCTTTGCACATCAACGCAGGTAAACGCTTTATCGTTATTACCTGGACGTATAATAGACGTGATTTATACAATTTTGTTATACCATATTTTATCTTGAATTTTCTTTTTCTATTTAAGAGTTATGCTTTCGCGGTGGAGTTTCCATGCTTATCTATCCTCCGCCAGTTTCGTTACTTACGACATAAAATTCACTTTCTCCTTTATTTGGTGCATGAATGTTTGTCTTGGCTTCTTTCGTTCTCTCTTTGCTTCAATTTTTACTTCCATGATGTTTTTTTAGATCATATCATGTCGTATCAGATGGCCAAACATCTTTCCTCTTTTATCTTAACTCGGCAACTGTTGGAATATACGAGAACGCGAGTGAAAAACATCTTTTGGCAAACTAATTCAGGACATCCGTCGCTTAGATTAAGTAGATGGGTGTAATCCAAGATTGGCTTAGGTGCGCCCCTGGTCTAGCAGTGGAATGCCGCAGACTGATAATGATGACAATGTAATAAGTATTTAATATTAATACTCAAATTTGTAATATGTATGTATAATTTGATGAATTGACGACCAATTGGTGCAGTGGCAGTGGCGGGGCCCCTTCGACCGCGGAATCAGTGGTTGCCGGTTCGATACCCGCATCGAAATATATATATATATATATATATATATATATATATATATATATATATATATATATTTATATATATATATATACACATATGTGTGTCCTACAGATATTTATTCAAATTCTGGTAAGCCCGCCAATTTGCAATGCACAAGCGTGGTAGGTTAACGTCCGGTTCTCCGGAAATAGGGAAACCCGTGCTCATAAGTGGGACATTTATGGGCTGTGAAAACGAAATGTATAATAAATTATATATCTCCTGCGCAAAGTAAACCCTGCTGTATTTTTAATATAACAAAGAAAGTATGTGAGATGTTACGGACTTATAATGCAAGTGAAATTTCATATGCGCCGAACATCTTGAGATTTCTATATTCTATTTTATAAGTTTTTATAAAATGTATACGAACACTTTCGCCACATCTTTGGTGATCCCGTATATATCGGTGAGGGAGCTCTGACAAACGGCGGCACGGCCCCTCTATCTCCCTCTCGCAGTGCCCCCCCCCTCCGTCATGTGTCACTGTGGATTGTGTTCCAATACCTATTCGGAAGGTGACTGGAACTCCCATTCGATAAGCATTCCGCGTTTGTTACGCCGCTTATATTTCTCCTTTTTAGTGCACAGTATTTCCTTTATTGCGACAGTATTTTGTAAATGAAATATTGCAGTCTTTTTTTGACCCTGTACATGCTTACGTGACCGCTACATTTTCTTCCGCTAAAAGCTAATACCCTTTTTATACTATAAAACACAAACATAAAAATAATTTAAGAAAGAAAATAAAAGGGTATTTTTTTAAGGCGAGTCACCTAATGGAATCAGTCGCCCATAGTCATCCCCAGGGCCACAGGCAGCGCAGAAGCATTTCCGGCCTTTAAGGAAAGTGTCGTTTGGGCCTGCGGAACTTAACCGCTCATCCGACGAAGCTAGTTCACGCGTCACGGTAGCTAAGCTACCACTCAGACGCCGGTTTTCTGCGGGAGTGTGGTACTTCCCCGGGCGAGCCGGCCCATTCATGCTACAGGCAAATAATATGCCATTTTTGATAAAGTATTCGTCTGCAGCATGGCTCTACCGTAAGAAATAATACATATAAGTATGTCTGGTGTTCTTAGTGTAGCGGGTTTTGATTCATCTTTAATCTTAGATCATATAGTTACGCGAAGAGCGACAATGAAAGCAAATTTGTCAAATATTTTTGGCAAAAATTGTCCATATTCCAATTTTTTCACATTTATTGTATGTTGTACCACAAATGTGCAGGCTTTTGCGGAAGTACCTTTTCCATAAAAAAAGATTATCAGAGGTAACTAAAAAGCAAATCGTATTTTATATATTTATAAAAAATATGATTTGCTTTTTTAGTGAAATGAAAAATTAAATAAAAATGAAATTAACTCGTAATTTTTTTTATATGTATATAATAATTTCATTTAACAGTTAAATATAAAAACAATTTATAAATAATTAAAAAGTCGAGCAAAATTTTATCATTTATATTTAGAATATTTAATTGTCTTATCAAAGAACGTATCGCTTTACGATTGGATTCCCGTATCGGAATAATTCTATGTAATGCCTGCATACATTTATTGCTAATCTGCATGTCTCCGCCGCACCAATCGGCCTTTGACAAGCGTGGTGGGTTAATGACGTCTATTCCTTCTGAAATGGGGAAGTACGTGCCTAGCAATGCGACGTATGTATATGAGTTATGAAAATAAGTATTTATTATTTTCTTAACTCATATACAGGTAAGAAAGTATATAACTAGTTATATTATATATAATTATATATAATATACAGTTATATATAATTAGTTGTACGCCAATATGAAGAATAACAGGTAGGTAGATTTAAAAAAATTAACCAAAGATCATAATTTTCGCCATCACTGACATTTGGCTTTGTCATTGCACCCTATTAATTAATTTAGTAATACCCTATTTCCTTTCAGGCACTATAATAAATATTTATTGATAAGGCTGAGTCGAATATCCTTTGAAAGGGTGCCAATGTAAACTATATATCCTTATTTATTTATAGTGTACACAATATACCTTTTAGTGTGTTTGAAATATGAGTATATTATTTGTTAGTTAATTTTCACTGGATATATGACGTAGTATATTTTATAATGGAGTATTAGTTGACTTATTCAACTATGTTTGGGCGTATAACCTTGGTAAGTAATTTCTAGTACATTTCTTTAGAATGTGCTATCGCTTGTCGCCATAATATTATCTATATTTATACATACTACGACCTTGGTATACTTTCCTCCTTCTTCACTTTATCGACACGCATCACTCTCCTCGTGCAAGCCCGCCGGTCAAGATATGTTTTCCTTTGTCTTCCCCTGCCGATCTTTCCATCCACATCCGCAAAATTGCGTAGACATTAATTACTAAGAAATAATTTCACTGCAAATTTGAACGAGGAATCGATATTGCTAATCTCAGTAAAATCGAATAAATTTCTGATCATTCGATTAGCAGTAATTCATTTGTCGCTTAATTGTATTTCTCTGTCGAGGGCTGGGATTCAGAGCAGAAAGGTTTTAAAATTTCCTCAATTCTTTTAACAGTATTATAATTGATTCGGGAAAAACCCTTGATATATTCTTTGTTTTAAACTTAAAATCGTTCGTGTTAAAAATTCACTTTTTAAAACGTTAAGTGGAGTAAGAACATGTTTAAATATCTATCTGGCAACCTTTTTCATGTTATTTAATATGAAATATTTTTAAAATATTCTTTTTTTTTATTAAAATTAACTAAGCTTCTACGACTTTATGAAAAAGTTAAAATAAGGTTCCTCGGAAGCAGAAATGATGAATAAACTCTGAATATCTTTTTTTGTCTCCGCATAACGCGTTTTTTATCGCAATTTTAGTTACAAGGTACTATTTATATAATACATTAATTTCATTTTTAAAAGAATCTGATCTATTAGAAACCTAGCGAAATGACCAGTTTTTTTATGGGATAGGAAGGAACGAGCAGGCGTGTCACCCGATGGAAAGCAATCCACGCCGCCCATTGACATCCGCAGCGCCATAGGCAGTGCGGAGGAGCGTTGCCGACCTTCAAGGAAAGTGACATTATGAGAGTGAGAGGGGGAGAGGGAGGATGTTGGGCCTCCGGAACTCAAGCCGCTTACCGTACGAAGCGCGATAGCTAAGCTATCACTCAGGCGCCGGTTTTGTGCAGGAGTGTGGGTATTTCCGTTGCGTGGGTATGGCCCACTCATGCTACTGACAAAGTCTGCAGCGTGGTTCTACCACCAATTTTATATCTCCCATATAAAATTAAAATTTATGATATTAACATTTGAAAAAACTGCATTTACTTCTAGTGTCATCCACTACAAGTTTAAAAGTATGTATTTGACTTGAGTGTAGAATAAAAAGTATTTTATTAAGGATTGAAAATTTGAGAAAGATATTATATTTATAAGGAGTGTGAACTAATAGTAGGAGTTGAAACATTAGAACTAAAACCTCATTTATAAAAGGAAGTCTTCGTCCTGTTCCAAACAAATCCGCATTAAGTAAGTGTTTTTTATCAAAGTTCTTATACGATCCCGTTGTGTGTACCGGCTTAAAGATAATTGACGAATGGCTCGCTCGCACTCCTCTATCTCCCGCGCGCAATGCGCCCGTCATGTGTCACTGTGGATTGTGTTCCAATAGCTATTCAGGCGGTGAACTCCCGTGGGATAACATTTTTTATAACGCTGCTTTATGTTGGAACTAACTGTTCTATTTTCATAGTATTGAATTGTTTATCCATCGTTACAAAAACATCGTTGTCTACTTTAAATTTATAATGGTGATTTCTTTAGGGTGAGTATGAAAGAACAAAAAAAAATTAATATAAGAAACTGTATGTTGAATGTGGTGTTAATTAAAAAATAATATCACATGTAACTTGAAAGCGCCTAGACTTTTGCATACATACATACCTATGATCACGCCTGTTTCCCGTATGGGTGAGTAGGCAGAGACCACAGATCTTCATCTGCTACGATCTCTGCATATTTTCGTTGCTTCATCCACACTCATCATTCTCTTTATACAAGCTCGCCGGTTAAGGGTACTTTTTATAGGAATTATTTTATAAAACGAATCTATAGTGAGATACTAAATGCAAGAACAATACAAACTGTTTTTTTATCGTAGTAGAGCCACGCTGCGGACGAGTACTTTGTCAAGAATGGATTAGTATTTGTCTGTAGCATGAATGGGCCGGCTCGCCCGGGGAAGTACCACACTCCCACAGAAAACTAGCGTCTGAGTGGTATGAGTACTGCGGGATGGCGGTTGAGTTCCGTAGGCTCAACCCCCCCCCCCCCATAATAACACATTCTTTACAGGCCGGCAACGCTTCTGCACTGCTTTTGTCAAAATTAGAGATGCGTGCAAGCGACCTCCCCTACCGCGTGCTAAACAGTAACTGATTTTGCGAGTTCGTGTCAAATTTAGTTAGTGACGACGAGCTCGATAGCGCTCGTGGGTACTCTAACGGTTAATTTCCTTACTACTCTATGGCCGCTTTCAAAAAAAAATCTTTTCCACCAAAGCTTTCGAAACTTTTTAATTAATGCCTCGTGTACGGTCTATTTGAATCTTTTGATAACTTTATCATCTTACAGTAGAATCCGCCCGTGTATAATTATTAGGTATACACATATAATTAGGAAAAAAGGAACAATATTTTTATAAGGTAAAGAAAACCTCTAAGTAAGTGTAAGCGGGAGCATATAACGATAGTATATCTCCTAATGACTGCTACTAAGTTTTACAAGTTACTTTTACACCGCAGTGTGAGAGGTGTAAGTCAGTCCACGGAGAATCTGCTCGATTGCCCACTGTGCCCTAATATCTGTACATTTCAAGATCCCATCGAGGCGAATGCTGCTACCATTGCAGTGGCGAATTACTGGACCGGAATAATATAGGGACCAATGACACGAAAATAAGAAGTTACTGTAAAGTATTATACATTATTTGTTTTATATTCCATATATTGTATGTTCAAGTGCTTAGTACGGGCGTTCAAATTTCTGAAGCAACGAACATTAACTCACCACGCTGTTTCAAAGTTGTTTGGTGGGACATTCACACTCGAAATATATACCTGTAGGCCATTTGGAGCCGCAGTCGAAAACACAAACATGGACTTTGAAGCTTCGTCACTGATCCAATTAGGTCGTTAATATACACATATCATGTTGAAAGATTCTGTACCATTTATTTATCTTTCCGAGTTAGCAGTGAGTTTCAACAGTACGCCGTCCATCCTGAAGGTAGACAGGATCGAGACTTTAACGATCTGCTGATGATATAGTACCGTCGGTTAGTCGTTAGAGCATCTTAAAATGATGTGCTGACTTGTGCAAGAATTTTATAAGAGCTTATAGTGGGTGTCCAGTTTTTACTTTTAAACAAGATTATTGGACCTTTCATCATCATCAAGGCATTACATCCGCGGGTGGGCCTTAGCCTGGGTCAGTAAATTTTTCCAATCGCATCTTAGTTTGGCTTTTTCTCTCCAGCCCCTCACACCGATTGCTTTTAAGTCGTCCTCGACTCCATCTACCCATCTGAACTTAGGCCTTCCGCGGCTTCTACGATCATTTAATTTGCCGTCGAGTAGGCGTTTGGGTACTCTAGCGTCGTCCATCCGTATTACGTGCCCAGCCCAACGGAGGTGTCCAATTTTGATGGTTTTGATGACATTCGGCTCATTATACAGCTCATAAAGCTCGTGGTTATAAAGTGTACGCCATCGCATTTTCCGACACAAGATCAAAAAAAAATATTCGCCCTTTAACTTAATATAAATGTGGTCGATTAATCTCTGTTTGAATGTAGTAGATAAGATTGAAAACCTAATTCTACTACCGCAAACCCTTTACTTTTATATTTGTATAATATTTCATGGAAGGCAAAACAAGGCACAATGCAAAGCAACATTGGAACCTTCGAAAATATTAGGTACTTCCCAATTCGCTGATGGTAACTGGTCCCATCGGTGAACTGGTGGTGCGTGAAAAAAACTTTCGGGAAAACCGCACCGTATTTACTGGTGTGCCAATCATCCAGATGATCGGGATGAAATTAGTATCAAAATAACTTCGTCTGTAGCGACGTAGCTTCGTAGCGACTAATGATAAAACTTTCTAATATGGGTGAGCCTTTATCTTATATTTGGAATCTGAGGATTTACAATTTGTAACTCTTGTGGGAATGGGCTTAGCTTCAAACCTAGGTTGTTTTCAACAGATAAGTAAGGAAGTATTTGATCTTCATCGCGTTTGACAATTTATACCTTGATTTAAGAGTAGTTGTACAACAATCAAATGATGGAATATAACCTTGTATGTCAGTCTCATAGTAGGTTATGCAGATATGGTCGTTAGTTGAGGAAAAATGATGCCTGTTCTCAATACATTCTAATTAAGAAATAAAAAGGTCGTTTTAATCTTAGTAATAATTTTCACACAGGTTAATTAACTTTATATTAATATTCCGTATTATCTGAAATTTCAATTTCCTTACCTTTCCTTCGCCTCTTATAAAAATCTTTTTCACCAAAGTTTCGGAAACTTTTTTTAATTAAGGCCTTTATGTACGGTCTATTTGAAATCTTTGATAAGTTTATCCTGTCGTATCACACTGAGAAACCGCCCACGTAGTACTAAATTAATTCCTTTTAAAATATACATGGTAAACTTCCTCGAGAAGATTTGCGCTAGCCTACATACCTACAGATTATACATACATATGATCACGCCTGTTTAGGGGTTTATTATAAATTAGGTTTATTATTATTCCTCATAGTGAATCCCGCGAGCCGCAAGGGAGGATGAAGGTCAGCCCCGGAAGCTCCGCATGCTGAGGTAAGGCATTATAGTACGGGTACGGGGAAGTCCGATCCCGGGACGGTCGGCGCGCTTGCGACTAAGCTCGCCCCTAGCCACGCATCCATTGGCACGGCAGACCGTGGATTCACGGAGAGGAAAGGAAAAGGATGGAGAAGAGCAGGGGAAAGGAAAGATGGATTTAGACAGGATTATTTTTTTACTACCGCAACGGAAGACAAGGAGTGAGCTCGGGAGGCCGAAGTCGCGTACCCGTGTACCAATATCATAACCACAGGACAGGCGGCTAGGCAAAGATACTCCTGATTATCCTATAAAAATAAAAACTTTGAGACGTCAGTACACGCAGTCAGATCTTTTCGCCTCACGGCTCAAACTTACCAACTAGTAGTGTTGTAAAAAACTATATCATGCTATTAATAGTATTTCTTACAACTATAATAATGGAGTCCTCACATGTAGCATCTGTGCCCGTACGTTCATCATGCGAGGTCTCATAAGTAGTGTAGTGTGTAGTCGCTGATACCGAAATCGATCGAGAAGCATCATCATCCAGCTATAGGAGAGACGAGTCTGTCACGACTATATAATCAGTCATAAATTGTCAAGTACGCAAACAGCTTCAGCGTTACCCGCGCAAAACTGGTTTCTGCTCTTACTATCTCACAATTGATTAAATTTCATATGTAGGTCAATAGTGCAACGATAAGAGATCTTCAGATTCCTATGACCAAGTTGCAATCTCTAAGCGCCGTCAGCTAAAGTGAAGCTGCTTGCACGATTCGATCGAATCTTTCACGTTTAAAGGTTACGTACAAAGTTTTAAAAATATTTAAAAGTAAATTTCGTTCCCGAAAAAAAAATTATAGAATGGTCTTTAACCATTTGATTTTATTTTTTTATGGGATAGGAAGGCAAACAAGCAGGCGTGTCATCTGATGAAAAGCAATCAACGTCGCCCATAGACATCCGCAGCGCCATAGGCAATGCGGAAGCGTTGCCGACCTTTAAGGAGAGTGTCATTTTGAGAGTGGGATAGGGGAAGATGGGCCTCCAGAACTCAGCCTATGCCGTACGAAGCGGGGTAGCTAAACTACCACTCAGACGTCGTACTATGACATGTAATCCTTTTTTTGTTATTCTAAGGTTTTCCGATAGGCATAACAGTAGGATATTTCTCATCTGCGACACGTAACAAAACCGTAACTTTAATATTTTATTTCAGTCTATAATATTTTATCTATTGTATAAAAAGACAAGCAAACAAGCGTGTCGCTTGATGGAAAGCAATGAACGCCACGCATAGACACAGATTTCTGCAATACCTTAGACGTTGTAGAACGGTTTCCGGCATTTGAAATCTCTAAGTAGTACTTATGTCTACCCTACAACCATTTGCATAAATAGCTTGTATCCGAATGTAAATGTGAATATAAAAATGTACATATTTTTTCTTTCAATGATAAAAGGAATTGCTATTCAAACATGTAGTCGTTGGAAACCAGACGAAAATGTGCTTTTACTTGGCATTAAGCCTGCGGCGAGGAAATTACGAGTTGCAAAGGTTCCTCGCCTCTAACTATAAATAAATAAAAGCGGATTTCGTGTGAATAAACTTCCGCATAGTTCTGAGGTTACGCCTACGATACTTGCCATTTTTTCCTCAACGACCAGTTCTTACTGAGTAAAGAACACTAAAATTCGTATTTAATATGTGTTAAATAAAATCTCGGAGTTTCTCTGGTGGATAGAATTCGAAATTCTCCGGAGAAACAGAGTCACTGACATAGCTTTTCAAGTTAGCAGACTGAAGTGGCAATGGGCTAGACACGTTTGTCGGAGAGCCGACAATCGTTGGAGTGGAGACCGCGACTCGGCAAGCGTAGTGTGGGACGCTCACCTGCTAGATGGAGCGACGATCTGCGCAAGGCGACTGGCTAGGTGGCGCGCCTTGAGTGAGGCCTTTGTTCAGCAGTGGACTGCCGCGGGCTGATATTGATATTGAAATCAAATTCAATATTTAATAGTGGTATATCCATAGTAGCACCAATGGATCTGCTTAATTGGGAAGTACCTAATATCGGCGTTAAGTGGTGACATTTTCCTGCCTTACCGCCTTTCGTACGGTAACTGTAGAATGCGGAAGCCGAATTTCTAACCCCTTTATTTACTAATTACCCATCCATTACTCCCTCCTTCCTCTGTGGTCAGTGGTTTAACCGATAATTTTCCGGCAATGACAGAAGATAACATAAGATCTTGGAATGTGTAGGTTTTAGAGCAAAGGGTTTTAGGTAGGGTAAAAGGAGATGATGTAATGTAAAAAATGAGCTTTAACTGAATTATAAATTTATAAAAAGTTATCTGCCGAGTGACTCTACCATATTATGAAAGTATATGTTAAATGAAAATTATATAATATATCTAAGGTCTTAAACTCTTATTATTATTACGCTCTCGCGCACACCTAAGAGTTTTACCTGATTGAAATTGAAATGCGATTATTCCTTTAACGTTGGAATCGTTTAACTTTCGCTAATTGATTTTAGAAAGGTAATTTCCTTCTCTGTTCGCTTTAGCGAACCTCTAGGGACTTAAATCTGAAAGTAAATTCACGTAGTATATTGAAATAATCCGAATACCGGATGTCGTCACCCGTCATGTATAGGTGGCATTTTGTGGCCGATGACTACAGTCACCCGTAATCGCGAAAGGATTAAATTTATATAAACATTGTCATAAGCCCGCAAGAGTGAGAAACATAATTAATTCATAATTTGCTTCTGCGAATCAAGTAGCTAAAGAGAAGCCTACGAAAAGTTGATAACTGTCGCTATAGATAGTTCTGCTATGGAATAGGAAAAAAATAAAAAAATGAGTGAGTTAAGTACCCAAACGCCTACTGAGGGTAAACCAGATCGGTCGGTAGATTCATCAGTCGGTCGGTGGATAGATCAGAAGAAGCTGGAAAAAAAGCTAAATTAAGATTCGACTGGAAAAATTTGCTGAACCAGGCTAAGGCCCACCTGAGGCTGTAATACTTTGATGATGATATGGAATAGGAAGGAAACGAGCAAACTTGTCGTCTGCAGTAATCAACGCCACCCATAGACGTATACAACACTTTAAACATTGTAGAAGCGTTGATGGTCTTAGAAATATAAATAGGCTTGTTATTTGAAGGTTCAAGGATTGTATTTATTCGGAAATATCTCTAAAGGTATCTAGTGTCACAGAGTGGTTGTAAGTGGAAACTAGTTACGGGAAAAACGAACCGTACTAGATCACCACTCATACAGATGGTACGGATAAAATTATTCTTTGTGGCACGTTATTGTTAGAGTAAAGTTCAGTGAAATTGAAGTCTTCGGTACAATTCCTCAGAGTATTCCTTATGGTAACAGCGATAAAAGATGCAGGAAATGAGACATCTTTTTGAAATATATCACCTAAAATAATAATAAACCTTACGCTAAATAATATTATTATTTAGCGTAAGGTTTTTAGTTTATGTTAAGAAAATTAGATATTAACTTCAGACATGATAAGAGTAGCTATAAAAGATGAAAAAAGTCACGGTATCGCTGGCACAGCTAAGAGAGTGAACAAGAGCTTATTCACTCGAAAACAGCGTCTATAGTTATTGAAATAAGAACGAACAGTGTTAACACCTCATAAACTCCCGCTTCGGGCTCAACGCCAAGTACATGTCGGGGAAGCACTTTTTCGTCCGGTTTTCCAAGGAACTTCATGTTTGAATAAGGATATTTTGTTCTTCTATATCTTCCTTATATATAAATATGTACGGACGGTTATTGCTTCGAAAAGTGTAGTATTATATTAGCAATAATAATTCACTATCTTATTGTATATAATAAAATAAATAAACCCCTTATTACTGTCTATCATTAATAATCATTGATTTATTTGACAAATTATGTAACGAACTAACAATACGAAGCCGATCCGATTGCAGAGAGGCTTCGTGTTGTTTATATAGTTGGAGATTAAATATAAATGTTTCACGTTTTCAAACTAGGGTCAGTATAACTTTGTCCGAATTGTAATACAAATACGAAGTTCAAAGTTTCAGTGATCTAGTAGTAAAATTTATGTATCGCTAGTTTCTGTGGTTATGCAAGTATTATGAAAAATATAAAAAAAAGCTTTAACTCAATTCAAATTAATGCTTCCATCATTAATTATCATTGATTAATTAGTTAGATTTAATAATTAGAATCGACAGCTTGTCCTTCGACAAAGGCCTCCTCCATAGATTTCCATGCCGTTCTATCTCTTGCTAATTCTATCCATTTTTTGCCAGCAACTGTTCTGAAGTAATCTTCCCAGCGTTTTGTCTGTCTCCCTTTGCTCCTTTTCCCATCCCTTAGATACCACTCTAAGACTATATTTGTCCATTTTTCCTCTCTTATCATATGTCCTGTCCATATTAATTGTATATACATACACGAATATTGGTTGTATTTTTATATACTTTAAACGTAACAGTATGTATGGCTAGAGCATGGATTTGTAACTAAAAAAGGCAGGTTTTTTTAACTGTTTTTATTACTAGTTTTTTTATCATAGAAAATAAATTAACAAAAACTTTTCACGCCAACTTACACCAGTGACGTTGTGTTTTTATTTCATTTTCATAATCTTATATTATTTTGAGTTATATTGTTTCATTTTAGTGGTGTATTGTATATACAATACACCACTAAAATTAAACAATATGGTATATACCAATACAATATAGTTCGATTAAGGTATGTAAGTGAAGTGATATAAAATAGATGCGTTTATCGTGACTTTTTAAGTTGACTGCAAAAGTCCATAGAAGGTTTTGGTAAAATAGCCACCGTTTTATCAAGACGTAACGTGATAAGTTAACAGTTATATTATCAAGATATTTAATGTTATCGTATTTTACTGACACTGGCATATATAGTTATAACTAATTGTCATCAAAGACAAGGAAAATAGTAAACTATATACAGGTAAAAAACTATATACTATATAAAGGATGTACGGTATAGGGTTAAGGTCATCCCATTTCTTCTAGTGTGTGTCATACGAGAATTGTGAAAATAAAGACCAGTAAGTACATGGGCCGCAGCGTCTATATGAGTAAAAAAACAGTCTATCGATCCCTAATCTGCCTGTCAAGCATAGGAATTGCGAAAACGCTACTCAATTCTGGAAGATCAATGTACCAGGGCATCAGATTTAAGTACAGTTGTTTGAATGTGCAACATATATAATAAAAATATTTTTTTTCAAATTGGGTAGTGTGTTATGTATTCTATTGCTAAGTCATACAAGTATTTGGATAAAATTCGTGCAATGGTTTTATGATGCAGCTTCAACCGATTCCGGTATATAATGCTTTCGTTATTCCGTTGTTTTCTAGGCGTTTAGTGCCCTATTTCGTATCGATGTCGAAGATAGTATTCAAAAGTGTCTTGTTTTCCTCTACAATTGTAGCTGACATTAAAATGAAATTATATATATATATTGCACTCTGACTTGCGTAAGTAAACGCATGCCAGTAGAAACAATGTAATCTAAATTTTGAGCTTTTGGAAAGCAACGGTTTTATCCTCTTCTTTTTTAAGGCTCCTCGTTTGGGGGACTTTTCCCGCCAACTTACGTCAGTGACGTTGTGTTTTTATTTCATTTTTATAATCTTCTATTATTATCAGTTATATTGTTTAATTGTGGTGGCGTATTATAAAATATAGTTCGATTAAATGCGTGTATCGTGACTTTTTAAGTTAACTGAAAAAGTCCACAGAAGGTTTTGGTAAAATAGTCACCATTTTATCAAGACGTAACAAGCTGAGAGATTTAACGTTATCGTATTTTACTGACACTGGCATAATAGTTGTAACTAATTGCCATCAAAGAAAAGAAAAATCTCCTCGTTGTCTCTATCGCTCTTTACTAAATATATGTTTGTGATAGGGATTATGTGATATACTATAGTAGACGTTCGTAAAATATTGAGTTGTATGGTAAAATAGTCTTTTGGGTATGTTATGTTCGCTTAAAGGTCTTTATTTGCGGTGGCGTCGTGACGGGTCGTCCGCTTCCTCAAAAAATGGTCTAGGGGGGGCGATGGCTGCCACATACGGTGCTGCTTGTGGAGACCGGTCTGCCCGGGCGTGATTTTCGCATATTTTTTTTTTACTTTTGTAACTTGATTGTTCCCTATACATAACCGAACGTTCTCCTGGTAATCTGTGAGTCTATAAGGTTTGATCTCACACATATCTATGTTGTTAAAAGATGAGAAAAAAAAAACACATAAGATATACGGATACCTGCGGAGTTTTTTCGCTGTTACTTATCTGTTCAGAGAACCCTAATTGCCTAATGGTGATAAAAGCTTGATTATAAGTGGACTGTGACGTTTGACTAATGAAAGGTAATGTCTTATGTCGAAAAAATAAAAAATTGAATTACATGCATACAAATGTAATGTATATTAGCACTTGATCTTCGTTAGTATATCTATACAAATTTACTTGTAACAGAAATTCGATAAGATCTCTGGAAGCGTCCAGTGTCTGAACTTAACTGGGTCAGATATGTAATCCGATCATGCCCAATGAATATTAATGACTTCTCGACGTTTTAAGTTTACGCACAAAATTATGTAACGAACTAACAATACGAAGCCGATCCGATTGCAGAGAGGGTCCGTGTTGTTTATGAAGTTGGAGATTTAATATAAAATGTTTCACGTTTTGAAACTAGAGTCAGTATAACTTTGTCCAAATTGTAATACAAATACGAAGTTCAAAGTTTCAGTTATCCAAACAGTAAAATTTATGTATCGTTAGTTTCTGTGGTTATGAAAGTATTATTAAAAAAAAAACTTAATTCGATTCAAAATTTACAAACACATAAGAAAGACAATAAGACATAAGAAATTACATTTCATTTAACGAACGTCTGTCTGTTTTCAATAAAGCTTAACCACCATTTCGTAATGAGGTTCTTCTGAACGGAGAAAAAACAGCGAAAAACACTCCGCAGGTATCCTCTTTCTTATATGTTATTTTTTATATCATAAAATGACAATGTGTATATATTACATTTATAATCTCGCAGATAAGCATGAGAACGTTCGGTTTTGTTTAAGTGAAATAATTAAGTTTAAAATTATGATAAAAAGAATGATATGTGAAAAAAACGAACAGACCGAGGCAGACCGGTCTCCACAACCAGCACCTGTTCACAGGTTGACGCATATGGCAGCCATCGCCTTTGCCAAAAAAAAAAAACATTGCTATTGTTCTTTAAAATAAAACGTACTGATGACCCTAGACTCACAGAGCGAAAATACGTTGTTTTAGATATAATCGAATAAATTGCACGTTATGTCTCATCTCTTGTTAGTCTAATATTCAAGGACAAACAAAATATAGCTTTGTGAGCCCAGAAGGATAAAGGCGGTTTGGAGATATGCTGGCGAATGAGAATTAATTATTTGTTCCGTTTGCAACACCACTGTTATGTATTTCCTTTGTGTTTCGTGTCAGTAGTACTGGAGTTAAACATTTATTTGATTTGAGGGTTGAAATGACTGCTAAAGAACAGAACGTTTATATTCAAATTTTCTGGCATATATGTACATAAGTTAGTCTTGTGAATCGTTTATTACTCCGTTCAGGATACCGCCGTAACTAAATATACCTACTGGTATTGAAAATGTGGTATATTTGTAAGTTCTTAAACAAACTTTTCATACAGCTTAAAATTACTCATGTTTAAGGTTTACGAATAAAAAAATATAGGAAAAACAAAAAAAAATTCGGAAAAATGAAAAATTTTGAAAAGTATTGCATGCCTACCATAAAGCTAACATACCAGGAGAGGATAAGGCCAGGCCTACCAAGAGATATCATTTTCGTTAATTTGAATTAAAGAAGTTGTAGGTGAAACGAACTTCACTGGGTCTTCTAGTTAGCTATGTAAGTGGATCTGAATAAAAGGCTATATTCATTCCTTCATTCATTTATTCATATTCATTCGTTCACCCGCAACAAATGTCAATTTTTTTATAATATATTTACAAATACAGTAGATTAGTGCAGGAGTGAAGACCGCTCTTAGAAATTAGTGGGGGATGCTACCCGGCTAGATCTTGACGTTCTGTGCAGTGCGTCTGGCAAAACTAGAAGCATGTAACGAAAGATGAGGATTTTTGCGCCTTGATGGAGGCCTATTTTCAGCAGTCGAAACCTCGGGTCGATGATGACGATGTTTACTTTCTCTAATTTTAATCATTTTTACTTTAGTCCAATCTATTAAAGAGCATATAAACGCGGGTGTATTATACGATAAGTAGTAAAACATTTTCTTAGTTTCTTGCCATTTGTTAGACAGTAGTGCTATCAATCAACGTCGCCGCGGTTTTTAATTGGCTACCCTTGTCTTTCTGTCACGCGTTTACCCGCGCTCCTTTGCGGGCAATTTACTTTATTTACGTCACGAAGACTGAACGCGAATGGATGGGGAAACACAATTCATTAAAACTATCCGTTGGTAAACTGTTGGTATTTTATGTAATGGAAAGGCAAACGCAAAGTGAATGTTGGGTTTGGCAGAAGAGGCATGAAAGCAGACTGAATGCGGTGGAATTGAGAGCATTAAGAAGTATGTGTGGTGTAACCTTGAATGATAGAATAAGAAATGAAGATATAAGAGAGCAATGTGGAGTAAAGGAAGGTGTTGTGACAAAAGTAGAAAAAGGGATGCTTAGATGCTTTGGGCATAAAGAGAGGATGGATGAAAGACGACTGGCAAAAGAAATTTACCTTGCGAATGTGGATGGAAGGGTCGGAAGAGAAAGACCACGAAAAACTAACCTTGACCAAATTGCTGAACTTTTTAAGAAAGGCCAGGTCAAGAGTACCCTCAACCGGCGGGCTTGCATGAGGAGAATAATAGGTGTGAAGGAAGCAAGGGAAGTATGCCGAGATCGTAGCAGATGGAGATCTGTGGTCTCTGCCTACCCCTACGGGAGACAGGCGTGACGATATGTATGTATGTATGAAAGGCGAACGAACGTATGTATCTCCTAATAAAACCAACCTATGGACATCTGCATTACATGTTTTTTTAAAAGAAGACTAGCAATGCTTGTTGTTATTATTACTAGAATTCAAGAAGGATATGCTTCACATCAATAGTCTAGTGGAAGATACGAACTCACGACGTTCAGATCGTAACGCCGAGGCTTACCGGCCGAGTTATTGCTGCTTATAGTTTTGTTATATACCTACTTTTATCTTTTTTTTATGGGATGTGAAGGCAAATGAGCTGAACTCAACCGTTAACCTAACGAAGCATGTGCAAAGTGGTAGCTAAGCTACCACTCCGACGCCGGTTTTCTGCGGCTTTGCTCGGGCGAGCCGGCTACATATAAATAATATGCTATTCTTGACAAAGTATTCATCTGCAGCGTGGCTTTACCACTAGTAAGATCTTTCCCATTTGTCGACTGGCCAAAAAATGTACATTAAGAATAAATAAATAAACATGCCACTTTACTGTTAAAAGATGGCTCTCTGTCCACAGTGATTATGATGGGTAATCTTCTTTACTTAGACAGCAGTGTATAAGTCGTTGTTGTTGATGATCAGGATGATGATATTGATCGTTTTGGTGTGAGAGTAGTAAGAGTTTTGATTCGGAAATCAGTAGAAATTAAAATTTATTTGACTAATAGAGAGAGAGAGAGAAAGATTATTTGACTGCATTCTAATACTCTGTAGATTTTTTAAAGAAGACTAGCAAAGATTTTAATATTACTAAAATTATTGTTAACCATTCCGACTAGGCTAATAATGCTTGTGCTAGGATATGATTCACATAAATAGTCTAATGAAAGATACAAACTCCCGAATATCATATCGTTAGGCCGAGGCTTACTGATTGAGCTATTGTTACTTGATTGTATTGAAATGACGAGTCACTCCGTTTGCGCAAAACTAGACATTAACTTATTAGTTGAAATATGTATATAACGACATGACGCATATGAGTGTACAGAGATCTCAACGTAGCCGACTCTATAAGAGGACCTACATGTGTTTGTATTAGAACGATATAATTCTACGTCGTATTAAATGTACAATAGTTGCGACTTTCAGTCGCAGTTCTATTCTAGGTCGATTAACTGAAGTGGATTACAATTTTAAATAATCATAAACTTCTCATATATTATATTGTATTATGTAAACAGAGCTCTCTCCTTCAAACCATGATTCGATTTTAACGTCGAGCTGAGATTTTTAAACGGTTGATACATCTGTTTAAAACAAAAAATGTGGACAGTCAGAACTTTTACTGAGCTAAGGTTCCCGACAACTTTGCGACGTGATACGTGAAATTTGTCGCGGATCTTAGCTAAGTAAAAGTTCTGACTATCTACATAGAAACAAGATACTAAGATACATACAAAATATCCTTCTTACCAATTACTGTTATATTATTAAGTGAAAAATTAAAGATTCCAATGCTCATGTTGATTTTTGTCTTTTTTCAGGTAAATATGTTTGAATCATTCTACCAACTTGCAATGGAATAGAACATTTATAAAGTAAGTAAATACAATGGACAGTCAGAATTTTTACTTAGCTAAAGATCTGCGACAAGCAAACAAAAATAGAAAAATAATAATGTGTGTTTTTCACTGGAAAAACTATTACTAAACTATTATCATTGTTATTTTAATTTTTTATAATTTTAATCTGTTTTTTTCTGCTTTGTTTTTATTTTTTATAACATATTCTTTTTTTTCTATTTTATTTATTTCATATTGTCTCTACTACCTTATATACTCTCGGATAAAGATTGTTTCCTTTCTACTATTTGGTCATTTACCATCACTGTGCCCCTGCCCGCTGAATTCTGTATCACTTCCATGGCAAAAACATGCTTACTTAGTCACTTTAATATAACTGTATAAGGAAAAGAAGATAGACGTCTTTTTCAAGTTAAATATATAATATATTATCAAAAGAGAATGGCAAATATAATTTAACGAACTTCATTTTGATACTCTTGTTTTAATACACTTATTCTTCATCTACCTCCCTCAACATCAGCTGTGGTTATAGTGAAGATATATTAATTTAAATCGTATCGATAATTCCGGAACACGTCAGACGAGGTACAGACGCGATGGTAAATGGAATGGAATCCCCGATACGTCGGATTGTCAAGCGGATCTCAATTTGTGGCTTCGTCTGACGTTCAGCGGTATGCAATATCGAATATTCAAAATGTGAAGGTATGCGACCTCACCGCTAATGGTCTGGATGGCTTCTTATATAAAAGAAGTTATGAGTATATCATGCTTGTGATTATTAGATGTGATAAGTGAGTAGAAGAGAATAATTTTGGTTGCGTATCAAGGCAAACCGCGAAATAAAACCTACCACCAGAGCCAAAAAAAAAACTTAAGATTTCAGGAAAAAATTGTATCTAATCACTCAATTATGTTTTCACAAAGCCGACAATGCAGCGTCTCGAATGCATTGTCGGCTTTGTGAAAACATACGCTCGTCTTTCTCATATGTGTTTTCAAAATTCATAACTTAAATCACGATGAAGTTTCTTGTCTGCTGAAATATAACAATTATTGTCTTTTTAAAATTTTTACTCCATGAATCGATTTTGAACTAGTCTGTTATTTTTTTAAAAGAAGATTTTTTTTGGAATAGGAAGGCAAACGAGCAGGCGTGTCACCTGATGGAAAGCAATCAACACCGCCCATAGACTTCCGCAGCGCCATAGGACCTTTACCGACCTTAACGGAATAGTGTCATTATGGGAGGGAGGGGGGAAGGTGTTGGGCCTCCGGAACTTGGCCGCTCACCGTACGAAGCGCGGTAGGTAAGTTACCACTCAGACGCCGGTTTTCTGCGGAAGTGTAGTACTTCCCCGGGTGAGCCGGCCCATTCATGCTACAGACAAATATTATGTCATTCTTGACAAAGTATTTGTCTGCAGCGTGGCTCTACCACTTATGAAAGCAATGTTTTGATATTACCAGAATTCTCATTAACCATTCCTACTAAGCTATTATCCACTACTGCTTCTTATACACAAACGTAAAATAAAACTTAACACACTCCTTCACTTGTAAATTAAAACTTCCACTGAAGTTTTTGTCTCTTTGAAAAATTTTGTTACACTTGCAATTATGTCCACGTTTTGCGCTTTTGGACGTCGTGTCACGTCCCGTTCGACCTTACCCGTCAGTCGGCTCGATTCATCGCACAATCGATTTATTGAAACAGCCAGTGGACATGTGGCAATGTAATCAATCAGCTACGCCGGTGCTGCGTCAACTTGTGCTCTGCGTGTCTGCTACGCTAGATAATAAATTGGGCCGATTTTATACTTCCTGGATTTAAATTTTGTTTATTATGGATAAACAATGTACATAATATTTGATTGGTGAATATTTCTTATTTTTCCAAATATTTTTTTAATTTTTTCTCGTGTATTTAGGTATTGAATATGGATATATATGTATATAAGAGTGTATATTTGTATATGAGTCACGCTGGGGACGAATACTTTGTCAAGAATGGCATAATATTTGTCTGTAGAATGAATGGGTTGGCTCGCCTGGAGAAGTACCACACTCCCGCAGAAAACCGGCGTCTGAGTGGCAGCTTAGCTACCGCGCTTCTTACAGTGAGCGGCCGAGTTCCGGAGGCCCAACACCCTCCCCTCCTCCTCCCACTCCCAATCTCATAATGAAACTTTCCTTATAGGTCGGCAACGCATCTGCACTGCCTACTGTGCTGCGGATGTCTATGGGCGGCGTTGATTGCTTGCCATCAGGTGACACGTCTGCTCGTTAGCCTTCCTACCCAAAAAAAAATGTTGACATATCGAGTGACGCTATGTAGTCATTTGGAATGAAAAGCTAAACTAGCTTTCAAAAAACTTAGGGTACTAAGCAGATCGAGGCAGTATCTCAAACCCGCCCACCGTCTTAAGTTGTACAAACACAAATGCGGGCTCAAATGGAATACTGTTCTCATCTCTAGGCTGGCGCTCCCGAGTATCAGCTCCTTCCATTTGACTGCATCCAACTGAGCGCGTCCAGAATCGTCGACGACCGTAGGATATCCGATAGGCTCGATCTTTTATCTGTACGTAGAGATGTATCATCTCTCTGCGTACTGTATCGAATTTCTTACGGTTAATGTTCTGAGGAGTTGTTTAATCTCCTCCCAGCTGCACAGTTCCATCATCGTACTACGTGTCACAAAAATGTGTTCCATCCCCATCACTTGAATGGCTGGCCGTCAAACTTATATAAGTCGTTTTAAATGTATTTTATTCAAGCTGCACCACTTTCACGCCAGTTTTCTCTGTTTCGCTCGCAGCTTGAATGATAGGGAATGCCCAATGGCATAAAGTCCGCCTGTTGTGTACTTAAAAGTTTAAATAAATAAATGCAAATCAAGTTAGAAATCTAGAACAAAGTTAAAAATTTATGACAATTGGAATGACTCATATTCAATTTGAAATGTAAATCTTTGGAACTAGGAACCTTTTTTCATAGAACATTATGTTAAAATAAAAACATTGCATTTCATTAATTATATTATACTCGTATATACCATTACTCAGGACAGCTGATCGCAATCACTTCTTTGAAGGTTTTCCTGACTGACAGTTATTTTTGATCCAATAGGCCAAATTTTATTGGCTTATTTCTATTCAGGTCTGCTTTCAAAGACCATTTTGGTCTGTTTTTGTGGATACGGCCGATTGAAACGGCCACAGAATTAATTGTCCGTTCTGTTTTGAACGTCGTCGTTATGTATTTGTTTTGTGGTCGCACGAATCTAACTTCTGCCGTTATAGGTTTCCCTTGTTTGTTTTTAATTGAGTAAATGGCTGTGATTTAACTATCGACGGGTTTAAAGTTTATATCGCTATATTTATCTTTTTCACGCTTATGTTAACCTTTCTAATTGTTGAGCTTATGCCTATTCTAATTGTGCCATGGATGCGAGCTTAGTCGCAAGCGTGTCGACCGTCCCGGGATCGGGCTCCCCCGGGTACCACATACTTCCCTTGCACCTCCATACTTGCAGCTCGTGGGAATTATTATGATGGATTTGAATATACCTAATTTGTTAAAAACGGCGACGTGGTTCGTCACCCGTCACGTCCTGATTCCCACGAGAGCGAGAAACGACTTAAGAAGAGCCGTTTCGCTACGATGATTATGAGAAGAAGGTTGGATGAAAGTTGGATGCGTGTGGAGGAAGCAGGAAGGGTGTATCGGGATCGTAGCGGATGGAGATCTGTGATGTCACGCCTATCTCCCGTAGGGGTTGCCAGAACCCCAGGAGATAGGCGTGACGATATGTATGCATGCTTATGAGATCAAAAAACTTTTTTAATAATATGGCAGTAAACCTGGCTATTAGCCAGACCTGTTAAGTTATCTCTTAAAAAACCTGTTAAGTTATCTCTCTCTTAAAACTACCTTCAATGCTTACATTTTGTTTTATATCACCATTAGTCTGCCGCCTGAGCCCCATCTAAGAATAAGTGAAATGCACCATTGATTTAAAGGGGTTTAATACCGCAATGTGGTCAAATATCCTTACCCGTTCTATATTATTTAGTCAAAGTGTAGTAACTGATTTTATGCATCTAATAATATTGAATATAATAATAAAACAACAGAGGGATTTTAATCAATGATTAATGGAGGCATACACGTTCTAAAATGAATCATAATGTATAATTCAAATTGAAACAATTGTTTCCACATTGTTCCTTCACGCACAAAAGCAATCATTTTAAGGGGTATCGTTGCTTCCACTATAATTAGCCATGTGTAACAACTGTTCGTTTGCTCGTCGAATATTGAGGTCATGGACTTTTCGCTGAATGTATTGTTTATGGAGAAAGCTTCTTTCCTGCCATCTGATTGAGTGACGATCCAGTACGGTGTGTTGTTTCCCGCAAATTCAACGCACCACCACTCTATGGATTGAATCTCCGGAACTCAACTGCTCACCGGACGAAATGCGGTAGCTAAGCTACCACTCTTTTTTGCGGGAAAAATAATAAACAATCATTTATACATTAATTAATTGTACATATAAAAAATCAAAACTATTTATGACCCGATTTCCCTATTACTTTTTTGTTTTTTTAATTTACACACTACTTTTTACGTCATAGGACGGCAAACGAGTAGGCTTGTCGTCACGTGGTGGAAAAGAATCAACGCCGCCCACAGACATTTTGTATACAACGTTCTGAAGATTGTTGTTAAACGTAAAATGTCTCAGGTGATGACGGACAACTTCGTTACTGGTGTAATATGCGTGGTATTAGAATCATGATTACACTTGCTCAGCCCTTTGAAGATGGGCGAACACCCCTTGCTAGGGAGAGGCTTCATAATTACGTTTATGATGAATAACTTAATTTTGTTATATGGGGCTCAGTACACTTGGATTCTAAAATTTGAGAGTATGACGTACAATGAGATGTTCAAAATAAACATTCATCTTCATCATTAAACTGTGTGATCGCATGAACCTAACAAGAATAAATGTGTACACGATTGCCAAGGTGCATCAAAAATATAACGTGAGGAAATTGTTATTCAAAAAGTGATGTTTTCGTTATATTTTCAGCGCCGGTGGCAATGACATCTTTACGAGATAGACTTCGTTCTTTACACAAATGTCGTATACATTTGAAATAAAATAGTGTTGGAAAAATTGTCTGTCTCCCGTAGGGGCAGAGACCACAGATCTCCTTCTGCTACGATCTCGGTATACTTTCCTTGCTTCCTCCTCACTCATCACTCTCCTCATGCAAGCCCGCCGGCTTAAGGCTACTCTTGACCTGGCCTTTCTTCAATCAAATAAAGTTAAGTAATAAATATTTGTATTAAGAAGTAAAAATAATTAATCATCGCAATTTAATTGAATATTCAACCAAAAACTCCGTTTTCAGCTCTTCCGTTGCTTTTTTCTTTAATTCCAATTCATTTGCTAATTCAGCGAAAATTCGACCCTCGGATATTATTGACGTTTTGACAGGTGGCTTGAGGCGCTTCGAAGTGAGGGTCGCCCTGGATTTATTAGTTCGACTTAATTCCGACGAATATTTGGTGAAATTTAATTTCGAATGACTTCTGACAAGATAACTTTCATATTCAACATACTAAAATCGTTATCTTCATCTGCGTTATTGTTTTTTTTTTTTTATCTTTATGTGTGTTATTGTTGTTTTATTTGTGTCATTGTTATTTTGCATTAACGATACTAAACTATAATTCTAATTTTGAACTTAAAATTTTGATGATGAGACATGACCGCTCAGGGTCTGAGATGCACTGAAATGAGTTTGTGAGCAAAAAATATTTTTTGTTAAATAAATTTAGGAAAGTAGTTTTCTTTATTTGTTCTTTTAAAGTTAATACGTTCCTTATTTAAAAAATTAATTAGTTATAACAACATGCACTGATATCAATCTAAAAGTCTATATCATCCGATTTTACACCAACCTACATGAGCAACATTGCTGGTTCGAATTTGTTATTATTTTATTATATTTTTATTATTTCTTAATTTAACTAATTATTGCATAATTCAATCTCCTTGTTTATCTCTTTTAAATATTACTATATATGTTCCGTACTACTATCTTATTAAAGAAGGCAAACAAGTTTTTGATATTAGGGCTATTGTTGTCCTTCCATTCTGAGCTAATGACGCTTGTGTTAGGAAAATAAAGATCTCATCAATGGGAGAATGGGATTCACAGCTATTGATTCAGTCAACATATTTGATAAAGTCCAACCAATAAAGCTATTGCTGCCTCAACAAGTAATATAATTAATTTATCTACACAAAAAGCTAATTTATCTTCGTTGGAGACTTCGTCCAGTACATTGAGTTTCCTTCATTATGTTTTTACGTAATATGTTAACTAACAAAAATAAAAATAAATTCGTCAACCGTCATACGTTTGCTTCAAGGCTACAAACTTATAAAAAAAAACATTTCTGTTCAAAATCAGCGTATCACGCCTGTTCATGTGGGTGTCGATGACAGGTTATTTGCGACGTTTTAGTTAAAAAACTTGCAGCAACTTCCGTATAACCGTTAACAACGTCAAACTCACTACCACTTTTCACTGCAAACAACTAGACTACCATTAGACCGGCCTATATTCAACCTGCGGCCTCCCGGGCTTTTTTGGTTGGCCCATCAGTTCATACTTTATTTTAAACTGTTTTGAAATTCACGCCTATAAGAAAAATTGAGAGTGCGCTGAGTAAATAGGTTTTATATAATACTACCGCCCACGGTGTGCAGAGCTATTATTGATACGGTAATTAGCGATGATGGATGGCAATTTATTCTTTTTTTTAATTTACGGCAGCAGTCTGATTGAATCGTATGACACGTCATTTTAGTATTTTCGTAAATACGACAAATCAAGTGTATGGATTAGCGATGTTTTGTGTTCGGCGTTTTTAGTTCAGTATCCAGCGAGTGAGATCGCAGGAATACCCTTTTCGTGGCTTCCACACTTCCACGTACATATATACGTGTCGCTTTGTTTGAATTTATTACAGGATACAACTGTTTCAAAACCTAAGAAGTCATTACCTAATTTGTTTTTTTTGCGTCCCGTGACACCTCGACTAACACGTGTTCATGATCCCTAGGAAGAAAAGGTTGGGTGCCACTGTATTAGACTATTGATGTCAACCATATTTTTCATAGCACAAGCACTACTAAGCTTAGTTGTGAACAAGAATTATTGTCTTCATTTTTATAGTATTATCGTGTGATTATAAATAGTTTTACTCTGTCCGCATATTCTTCAGTGTAATTTAGTTCGGTGTTGTAAAGATCGGAAAGTATTTTACATTTATTCATTCCTTTCATTGTTCATTTTTTTTTCGCATCAAAGCAAAGTATTCTCATAAAATAACTTGTAAATTGGTGGTCATGACAATTCTGTGTACTGGAAGCGATGGGCATCTAAACCGTAGCGAGCAACCGTCTGTGAAATTAGGGATATTCGACGTTTCCCCTCGATATCCCGAGTAAGCAATAAAAATGTATTATTCTCTTCAATACACGTAATTGCTTCTTCCTACTTCCTTTGTAATAGTTTATATAATCTATTTAAGGAGTTTGTACTTCCAAAGAGGAGGAATAATAATACTAGTGGTAGAGCCATTGGAGCATCAATGGACCCGCTCCACCGGGAAAGTATTACAAACGGCTGGCATCCGCGGGATCTTTATGGGGTTTTTATCTTCGATGTAATGAAACTGTTCCACATATAGTTAATTTATTAATGAATCACTTTACACTTTATATTCAATATTAATTTCTTATGATAGGAAAGGTGACATGCCCCTCGAAATACGTCAGTCGATCGAATCTTATTGTTTTTATAAAACAATTTTTTTCTTTCTATTTTAATTTTTTTAAAATTACGAACGTAAAAAGAAGTAATATAATAAAAAAGGTTTTAATATATTCAAATAAAAAGTTATAATACATTAGTGATACATTTCTCAATGTATCACTACAGTACTTTACTCCTGTTACCGCGTTTCCTACAGTAAGTGCAGGAATTCGGAGGCTTAATTTCTTTCCCATTCCTTTATTCCTTTCTCCTCTCCCATTAAATCCATCTTACCTTTTTCCGTCTATCCCTTCCATTATTCACATCCTTAACCTACGATATACAACGCAAATGAAGTAATATTAGTTCCGCAGAAATTCACAAGCAGCGGTGTTTGCATACTATCAGGGGACCTGCTTGCTCGTTTGCCCAGTAAAATATATTCCAAATTAGCTTCCCCTAACTTAGGGGAAGCTATGTACACCACACACTTCTTTGTCTCTGGTAAGAGGTTACCGGCACCCGCATATAAAGGTGTGACCCCATTTCTTCGCGTGGGTGTCGGACGAGGTGACAATGGGAGCAAATGGATGAGTAGCAAAATCTATCTATATGGACAGTCAAAGAGGTTGGTGGGTGGAGAATTGATGGCCGATTTTCGGTATGTTTTTGGTTTAAGTTCCAAATAAATCCACTTAACCCAACGGAAAAACACACATTATTAATTTTCTATTAGTGTTTTGCTTGTCGCGGATCTTAGCTAAGTAAAACTTTTGACTGTCCATATAGTGATGGATTTCCGCAAGGTAACGCCTGACTCCATTAATAAAATCTATCTACTGGCCAAGCTCCGGATTTACGGTAACATTCTTCATTTTAAGGGAGGGCAATTACCAGCAGTGCACCATTAGGGCTGTATTTATGATTTTTAGATGTAGCAACCCTTTATGGGTGTTTGAAATTGGATAGCAGTATGAGCATGACATCTGCTACATTTTTTTATCGTCTTTGCTAGATTTTTATCGTCCTATGTCAGCGAATATCCACTTTTTTGCCTTTCGGACTATCATAGTATCAAATTATACGACCAGACACAGTCGAAGCGAATGTGTCCGGAACTTCAGATGTTCCTTTTACAAATTTAAAACATTTACATATTTCAAGAGCAGTAGATTTTTGCGTATCAACGTTTTAGTCGGATTTATCTCTTCCGCAAAGTTTAGTCGCTTCCTCAATGCCATTTTGCGTTTAACATTTATTTTGTACCATCGGTTTTTGGCCCGCAAGTTCGTTTTTTATATTTCTTAGTAGTTTAGTTCACACAACTGGAGTACAGTTTCTATAGATAATAATAATGAATATACAGGTTATGGGTTAATTTTTAATTGTCAAACTTTGAACGCCCACTTGTCCAAGTTAGTTTAGGTCTCTCTGGTTGATCCTTCATGTCTGAAGATCACGATCACCAGAATTCACCCAGCGGTTCATTAGGCTCTTACATTTATTACCGTCAGCAGCCAATCGGACCGCTTTCACGAAACTGGAATCCTTATTCTGATTCAGTTGGTTGGGGACCATCGCATCGGGGATCTACCCCTGGAACCTGGATTAGGTTTAGGTAAGTGGGTTATATTGAAAATTCAACAAGGATACTGTGCACAACTAGGATCGTGAGAAGGTTCCTTTCCTTGGATGCCTAAATCGTTGGTTTAGTTTATCTCACCACCAAGGATTAATAACCTTAATAATAATATTATTATCGATCGATATATCGGTATGTTGGTCGATATATGATATCGATAGAAAATCTATTTTAACTGGATTTTCGTAGCGGTGATTATTTACTATCCGGTGAACTTTAGTCTTTTTCAATCAACAAGTGACTAGGATCATCTTTAAATATTACTCTTTATTAATTTAAAAAAATATGCAGCCAGAAAGAAAGAAGCTGCCTCAATTGAAGTATAGAAATTATTTAGACGCCAACATTTTCGGAGCCAAAATGCGGTGAGCGTTGTTTAAAACCACACGTTTCAAAACAACAATTGCGCTAAACGCTGTCAAAGAGTTCGACTGTTGTGGTATTTAATACCGAAGTGCTACGGTTCCCAAACAAACATCAATTACAATTACACATGCGTCGCATTCGCATAAAATAAACCACAACGAGAACACAAAACAGTGTCAATGGTTGCGCTGCCAGAAATATGTTTCAAATTTGTTGCCCTGATTAAATGGTTTGCGTTTATTCCAAATTGGGCAAGCTATCACACATTTTCAAATTTTTAATTTTCAAAAATTTCAACTACAACTTAAAATCTCTTCTTCTATACGGATGTGAGACGTGGACAATAGACTTAATACGCAAGCTACTATGCATTGTGTGTGTGTGTGATTCGATGGCACTGTGATCAAATTGTAGGATTTTTTTGTTTTCAGCCCATGACAACGTCTGTCGTGCCCGCTAGTGCAACAAAAATATCACACCAAACTCCAAAGTAATCTTTGTGATGAACGAGAGTCAATTTATCTTCGGATATATTGTGGAATTTCAAGATCATTGCGGCATGCATACCAAACGGCAAGTCACGGGGGCAGCAGTCAAATTGAACGGAATGCCCGATATGTCAGGGTCGACGGGCAGACGTAGTTGACCATAGTTTGCGGCACCGACTGACATCTGCGGAACACAATATCGCCTATATCAAATGTCGGCCAAATACAACTGGTTTTGCACACAATCTTCACTACATTGATATCAATCAATTCCAACTTTATTTTTTTGTTGAATTTATTGGTGATGGACGTATTACCACTCTGTGGCTTCCTTCGGCGGTTTTTTCGAACCCAATACGACTTACTCAAAAGCCGGCAACGCTTCTGCAATGCCTTATCAGTTGAAGTGCTTTGATTGCTTTTCTTCATTTAAGCGTCACACTTATTCTTTGGCCTTCAACAGAAGAAAACATTAATTATTCTTAGGGTACAGTTTGCTTGTTTTCATTGTTAACCTGTGCAAATTGAGCTCAATAACAGACTACGCTCTTACAATAAACTGCTGGTCCACGGCAGACTTACTTATGTTCCTATGTCCACCATGTGTGGCAAAGGGTCCACAGTGCTCCGCAATCGCATTCTATTTTTATCTATATAAGCTACGTGCTTTATTTAGCTCCAGGTCATCCCGATACTACCCGCTTCCGCTATCACCGTACGCCGCCATGTTTGCTTAGAGCGGCCACGCTTCCTTCGCCTTGGAGAATCCAGTGTGGGCTTGAGGTTGACGTTAGACGGTATTATTAATTGAAAGTTAAGTTGGGCAATCTTGTTCAAACCCGTTGAAGAAAGAAGTTGAAAAAGTTGAAAAAAGAAGGTCACATGACCATAACTATCGCCACTTATTGCCACCTCAAGGAAACTGCAAATGCATTTTCTATGACTATACGATAACTACCTGCAAATTAGTTTGTCGATATTTTAAAATCCATAAAGTAAGAAAATCCCTGTGAACAGCTTTATAGAGTTAAAAGTCAATGACCAATATTATAGTTAAAATTATACTTACTGAAAACAAAAACATATAGTTCTTTGTACTTAAAAACTGTATCAATCAACAGCCTGCGGCAATCCACTGCTGGACATAGAGTGCCTCCCCCAAGAAGCGTAACCTAGCCCGATCTTCGGCTTCACGTATCCAGTTCCTGCCAGCCGCTTTGCGCAGATCGTCGCATCATCTAGCCGTGGAGCGTCCTACACTACGTTAACCGAGACTCAGTCTCCGCTCCATTATAATAGTGGTAGAGCCCGCGAGACGAATACTTTGTCAAGAATGGCATAATATTTGTCTGTAGCATGAATCGGCCGGCTCGCCCGGGGAAGTACCACACCACCGCAGAATACCGGCGTCTGAGTGGTAGCTTAGCTACCGCGCTTCGTACGGTGAGCGGTCGAGTTCCGGAGGCTCCACACTCTCCCCCTCCCTCTAACCCTCCCCCTCTCAGCTCCACTCCATAATGACACTTTCCTAATAGATCGACAACGCTACCGCACTGCCTATGGCACTGCGGATGTCTATGGGCGGCGTTGATTTCTTTCCATCCGGTGACACACCTGCTCGTTTGCCTTCTTATCCCATAAAAAAAAAAACTCCAGCACTCGTCCAACGATTGTCGAATCTCCGACAAACTGTATAGTAGTTAAATAACACGAATAATATTTATAATTCTGCACGCCTTCCAAGATAAACATTTATCTTACTTTCAAGTCTAGTACGAGGCAGACGAACCTGTTAAGTCCTTCGTTGTTTATAAGACAGTCGTTCATCGATCAAAGTCGCGGTGGTTTTTAATTAGTTCCCCTTGTTCATCTCTCCTCGCAACTAACTCGTTGTTATGCTTACTCATACTAACAAGGATTTACATCCTTAACCCCCGCCCCCGAAAACCAGTGGTGCATCGTGCCTAAGAGGTTAAACACACAGAGTTCTAAAGTGTATTTTTACTCTTAACTAATAATTCTGTTCTGTGGTGAATGGCCTCCGTGGTTCTTCATGACTATATCCTTACGAAGCCAATTTCCGTGGTCACCTTAAATGGTGTGCTAGATTACCTTGTTGCGTGCGCTACGTGTAGAACTCTGTCTTTTTATGTCATTCCAATCCTTATTGAGAACTGAAGAAGACAGAGATTGTCTCAGATTTTATTGAGTAAGAATTTTTTTAATCGAATTAATTATACCCGTTAAAAATAAAAGAATAAAAACATTTTATCAACAACAGTATCAAAGGCTGTTGATGATGATACCAAGAGTCGATCGTCAGACTCTCGCGTATTGTATAAAAGGATGACAATAAAGGCGACAAAATAATTTGCCCTCTTACTTTTGTGACCGTTGTCCGTTATTGCATGAATATTGTAAAGTTTTGTTTGTTAGGTGCCCCATATTAAATAATTTCCGTTGAAAAAAAATGTTAAATCCCCGTACGAAGCTTTACCTTTGTCAAACGCCCTATGACGGCTTAAAACTCCTATTGCAGATTAGTCACTAATCTGTCCGATCCGTCCTATATTCACGCCGCAGAGTAATCTTAATTGTTGAGTTCCTCTCTCATTGTCACGAAGAGGGTATTGTGCTATAATAGGGTGAATATAGACAGTGTTCTTTGATTTATTTCGGTGACAATTTTATTGGCTCTAAGTTGTGCCTAGCATCAATTATCATTGATGGTAAACAACACACGCGTTTTAACACACGTGTTGTTTGTGTCATGGCTGCCTTGCACCGAGCCTTTTTCGTTTGCTTGTGGTGACGCTCGTGCATATTAAGTTCTAAAGTACTTACAAAGTCTTGTTGATTTCTTACAGACACTGGTGTTTCTACCAATCGTAAATACAATGTGAATAAAATAAAATCAGATTAGTTAGGTATTCCATCATCACCATCATGATTTCCGGCATAGAATAGGACCACTACATTTCTTTCCGTGGCTGTCGAACAAGGAGCCTGTGCCAGTAAATACTAGTATACCCATCTACTAGTATTTACTAGCACAGGCTCCTTGTTTATCTGCAGGGTTTATCTGAGAAACAAAAACCAATCTAAAATTCGCAGTGTTGTCGTCTAATGTGGTGATCATGGTGCAGAATGCCTAGAAGTAAACTTTTTACAGTTGTATTAATGATAATGATACTAGTAACAAATGGTTGTCTGAGCATTTTGCTGATAATAAGAATGCACCACGTGCCAGTGATTTCAACCTCACTTGCATGGGATGCATTCTCATTCTCTTGAGGAACTAAGATGTAGTTGATCCTTCTTGCAAACCTAAAATACATATGTATATATAATAATAAAATAAAATAAAAATAAAAAAGCCTTTTGTTTCACACATGTTACAATTATGTACAAAAAAAAATTAATGTTTTATTTTATTTGAATGGACCCCTGTCAGGCAAAGTCCAAGGATTTCAGTTTTTCTCTATTTTTTGCTATTTCTAGCCAGTTTGTTCCTGCGGTCTTTTTTATATCATCCTTCCATCTCATGTTCACACACACATATCATTGATCAAAAAATAATGTTCACAAGGTGTATGTTATAATTGGGTTAAAGACTTATTGTCCATCCGCGTTCTTATCTTGTCGATGTTTTGTATGTGCGTATGTCATAATTTTCATGACACATATTTGTTTTGTGGCACATCAAACAAAAAAATTAACTCATGATCTAATGTTGATAGTATAAGAACGTCAAAACAAACGCACGTTCCGCCCAAAAGTCGATTATTTCGTGTGCGATCCCGAATATTCTCTTAAAAGGCGTCACCCGTGAAATAGCATATCCTTTTTGTGCGTTGGAACGGTGTGCCGTGTGATTTGTTAAGTCCACCATACCAAATAATTATTTTTTTTTATTTCCAATAGGTTACCAGCCTTGCGCCAATACTACTAGAATTCTTGTTAACCGTAAAATAGCTTACGTCAATAATTCATTGATGGATTCAAACCATCTGATCTGACTAATCGGTTCAGCGTCTCTAACTTATGTATGTTTCTTTTGAAATGGTTTTATTTAGCTTGACTTCATTTATTTGTTTGTTTCAAATCTTGCGACGGATTTCTCATCTTCTTCAACTAAACTGATTTTTGGGTCCCTTTACACACAGATTGAATTCCCATGGCAATACGACATTGTGGTCAGTGGAACTCAAGGAGGGAGTTTGGTATCATTTGATTGGTTTTTACGAGTCACATATATTGGTGAAAAAAGGAATGAAAACTAGGAAATAAAAATAGGTGAAAAAGAAACTTTTAAGAAAAAAGTTTCATTAACACACTGAAATATAAATGTGGGGTGCATAAGAATCTATATAATGACTATATAATTCCGATCCTTGTGAACCCCCGTTTTTATTAAAGGGTATTAGTAAAACCATTTAATATGTGGACAGTCAGAACTTTTACTTAGTTGAGATCCGCGACAAGCAAACAAAAACAGAATAAATAATGCGTGTTTTTATACTGGAAGAAGTGGATTTACGTGGGACTTCAACTAAGTCTTACGAAAAAAACGGCCGTCAGCAACTCTTCACCTCCCAACCACTATCAGCAACACCAAACACACACCACCACTTTACCACATTGCACACGACACGTGTTTCGCCTCAACACAAGACATCATCAGGTATAATAGGACTCTACGGTAGCTAACCGTTTAGAAAACCATTTAATGTAACATTTTTTTTACTCATTTTAATTTTCTAGTTTTTTGTCTGACCTTGTCTAATCTTTCTTTAAATTGTATCTGACCTTTTATCGTTTTTTTTCCAATTTTGTCACTTGTATTAACGGCTATTATTTGAGTGTTCGAAATTCACATTAATATGTATGAAGTTAACACCATATTCCTGAGGTCGTATACATCATCCGCTGACATAAGCCCAGGGCGACATGAGGAATGCCGCATTAGAAATTATTGCGTGAATTTATCTCTGAAAGCGGCGTTCATGGTGATGAATAGGGATTTAAAGGTTATTAAAGCAAGGCTTAACTGTTGTTTTGTGTTCGCTCTTATAAATCTCCAAATGATTTCATTTTATTAGAATGTCTCTCGCCATTGTGGGAATACACCTAACCCTTCATTGCGTTAGCAAAAGTTAATTAAGTTGACGCAAAAGTATGTAATAAAATAACGTTAATTTTGTCCTTATATTTAATATTTGTGAATTCTACATACTTTTATTCTACTTACATACTAAATTTGACATAAGTCTTATATTGTTTAAAATATTTTTACGCGATAGAAGGGCAAACGAGCAGGCGTCTCACCTGACGGTAAGTTATCAATACCCAATATATATAATAATAATAGGCGTCCGCAGCGCTATAGGCAGTGCTGAAGCGTTGCTGAACTTTTAAGGAAAGTGTCATTATGGGAGGGGGGGGAGGGGATTGGGCCTCCGGAACGAACCGCTCACCCTACGAAGCGCGGTAGCTAAGCTACCACTCAGACGCCGGTTTTCTGCGGGAGTGTGATACTTCCCCGGGCGAGCCGGCCCATTATTCTACAGACAAGTATTATGCAATTCTTGACAAAGTATTCGTCTGGAAATGTACAGGTTTGTGTTTTTGTGGGTTCCAATGTCGTATCGGTTCGATACCACCACTGGAAGTAGCTGATTCCCATGGTATGGTAAAATATAACATACATAAATTTTAATTGAATTTTAGATGGGGTATATAGATCTTAATAAGTATCACTTTAAATTCTTTATTTGCTTTAATCAAAACTAATATATTACTGTTTTGCAGACCATAATATAAATATCACGGAAAAATTCAGTTCAGTTATGAATTATTAAATACATACATACATATCGTCACACCTGTTTTCCATAGGGATAGGCAGAGACCATAGATCCCTATCCGCTACAATCCCAGCACACCTTCCTTGCTTCCTCCACACTCATCCATCACGTCACGTCCTGATTCCTACGAGGGCGAGAAGCGACTAACGGAGAGCCGTTTCGTTATGATGAATGTAAGAAAAAGGATGGATGAAAAATAGATGACTGTGGAAATAGCAAGGAAGGTGTGCCGGGATCGTAGCTGATAGAGATCTGTGGTCTTTGCCTACCCCTACGAGAAACTGGCGTGACGATATGTATGTATGAACTATTAAAGGCAGTTGATAATAGAAAAGGTACTGAATTTGATAAGACAGTGAATACATAAGTTGAGTATTAACGCAAAAAAAAAGTGTTTCTTTAGTAATTTACATATTCGTCGTTAGTTCTTATTCAAACATTTCTGTTCGTATTCTACAAGAGGTTTTCAGTGATGAATGGTGAATTTCTACATGTCATTTAGTAAAGCCCTCTATTCAGCTGAAAAGACGCTAGTTTCAGTTTTATGATCAAAGCGAATTTAATGTATTTTTACGTTCTGTAAGTAAAAAAGTAAATACATATTTAATATATAAAAAGTAAATGTGGTGAAATATCATAAAGGAGTCACCTTGTACGCAATTCCATCAAAGACATGTATTATTTATCATTGGCCGACAACTAAAAATAGCTTGGCCCAACATCAATATAATTTATTTGCTCCGTTTAATATATATATATATATATATATATATATATATATATATATATATATATATATATATATATATATATATATATATATATATATATATATATATATATGTATATATATGTATATATATGACATTATAACATAATTTAGATGTCAACTCACTAAAAAAACTTAGAAACAAATAGCTATCCAACCTGGCGATATCAAGCGACTATCAATTCTGTAGGATTATATTCCTACAGAATTGATATTGAGCAAACATTAGTTTAATGGCATAAAATAAAATAAATTAAACATACACTCAGACACATGCACACACTGAAAATAAAAGAAAAAAACACACCTACACACACACTAACACATAACACACAAAATTACAGCATAATGATTTGTAATGTATTTTTTTGTGAACTATATTTCTATTTGGTTTGTATTATTTAGTTTATAGTTTTTAATTCTTTATTTCATTCTTTTGTAAAATAATATTAAGTATGGCAATTAGAATAATGTATGTAATATATAAATGTGTCATAGAAGAGCAACTGTCTGCCGTAGGTCAGGCACACCCTAGTTCGGCAGGCAGTGAAACAAAATTGTAAACTTGTTAATGATCAATAAATATATTATTATTATTATATATGGAATTTGATCTACTAGTTCTTATCATTGTCGGTTAAATAAGTTTTCATTAGTGACGTTTGTTGCTTACCGTTAGGTAACCTGCTTGCTTGTTTGCCTATATATTCTATCAAAAAACCAAAATGTTAAAGTATCATGGTCATTGTGATCAATTGTCGAGGAGGCAAGCAAACGGGCAAGTCGGTCGGCTGATGTTAAGAAGTCGCTGTTACCCACCTGTATTACCATCTACAGCAGAGCTGTTGGAGCTGTTGAAATGTTTGGGAAAGATGAAGGCAAATGAGAGGTGAGAGCTTAGTTAAAAGTAGGAGTTGAGAAAAGTGGAGGTAGAGCTTGGGCTGCCGACTCTGTATCACGAATGATCAAAACATAGCTGTAATTGGGGATAAAGGTTTATTGTCATTTTATCTTAACTAGGGGAATTCAGAGAGTTTTAAGGAAAATCGTGAATGCGATAATTAACGTATTAATAGTTTTGAGCTTGCATCTTTATGGTTATCAGTAAATTTTGTTTTTTATTTTATTCTATTTTAAAAATCCATGTTGTTACACTTCCAAAAGTAGAGCATGTATTACACTATAAAGTTATTTTTAATAATTAATCTACTAGGTGTTCTGAAGTAAATAAAATACGAAAGATTTATTTATTTATTTAAGACACCAATAACTGAAATATTAATAAATATAAATTGGCTATATAAAAATAATAATACGTTAAGAAATAAATGCTTAGCTCTCAAGGTGCCACGACATTTATTAAGAACTAGATGACCCGGTGAACTTCGTTTCACCTACAACTTATTTGATTATAAGTTTTGATCAGCGATTATCAATCATAATCAATTTTGTTTCAATCTGCACCAAAACAATTTCATCTGTTACAGGTTGAATGGTAGAAAATGCCCAATTGCATTAAATTAAGTCTTTGGTAACTTATGTTCCCCTAGTATTATCTAAGATATATTTGGAGAAAGGTAACAAAAATGATATCTCCTGGAAGGCTTCTATGTAGGCTTCTCCTGGTATGTTAGTATTTAGGTATACAATACTTTCCAAAATCGCAGTTCCAAAACCGACAGTTTTGTATAACAACACGCCCGTTAGACGGTAAAGCCGTCACGAACGCCATCTATTGAAGGTAATTTGACGTAAAAGAAGGAAAAATATTTTTTTTTATTTTTCAAACTGTTTTATGTTTTCCCTATATTTTTTTATTCACTAAACTTCCCTGTATTAGAGCGAACAAAATAAAAAAAAATATTCAAATCTGTCAATCTGTTCTTGAGTTTTAGCGAGACTAACAAAATAGCCCTCCTTTTTTATATATATATAGATAGATAAAGCACAAACCAATTAGAAAGGATTATAAATATGCTTATACTAAATAAAGTTAAATTATAGCAATAAATGTTTAAATAATTGTACAAATTAAGTATTACCTACATTTCCATACACCTGTTTAATTATCTACCAAACCTCGACAAACACAACTTTGCATGGGTCCATAATAAAGCGAATCTGACATGATTACAGGTGGCCCGTAACGGCAAGCAATGTGGATTTAAGGCATCCTAACTTATTCATAAATACAAGAGGTCCCTTCACGCTTCGTATAATGCGATTTATTTGAGTAGACCCCGTGCATGTTTGATGTAAATTGATGCTCCGAGGAGGGACTGAACTCGAGATGTCGCCACTATTTGATATTCAAAGTTATTATATACGAAATTCCAGGTACTTGCGAAATGCTTTTCAAGAGATTTGTATTTAAAATGAGGACACATGAATAGAAATGTACATAAAGGTGTCTTTCTTATTAAATCTTTATCTGTTCGGTGCGTTTTTCCCGAAACATCTTTTCACGCGCCACTACCCTGTAAAACCAGTACAATATATTACCGCACTATAACTTTTTAAAAACAAGCTTACATAATCTCAAAGGAAGGCTTAAGCTCAGAAGACTATGGAGTCGAGGACGACTTAAAGGCAGTCGGTGTGAGGGGCTGGAGAGAAAAAGCCAAACTAAGATCCGACTGGAAAAATTTATGGCCTTGATGATGATAATTCTCAGTCCGGCAACGCTTCTATAATGCCTATGGTGCTGTACGTGTCTATGGGTGGGATTGATTGCTTTCTATCAAACGACAAGCTTAGTCTTTTTTATAGACGAACAATTGGCTTAGTGAAGGCCCAATGGAGTCAATAGTCGCGGGTTCGATCCCTGCATCGGAATAAATATATGTATGACCTACAGATATTTACTCCGAGTTTGGTAACCCCGCCAATACGCATTGAACAAGCTTGGTGGGTTAAAGACCGTTCCTCCCGAAATGAGTCTGAGTGCTAGCTTAGTTACCGCGCTTCGTACGGTGAGCGGCCAAGTTCCGGAGGCCCACCACCCCCTCCCCGTTATCCTCCCATTCCCACTCCCTTAAAGGTCGGCAACGCGTCCGTACTGCCTATGGCGCTGCGGATGTCTATGGGCGGCGTTAAATGCTCTCCATCAGATGACACTCCTGCTCGTTTGCCTTCCTATCCCATAAAAAAAAGATGGAGAGTCCCGTGCTCAGCAGTTGGACAATCATATATGGCCTGTGAAAAAAATAGTGTTGCAAGGCTTTCTTAACTAGCTATATTATAAGTTTTTATATTTTTTAATCCGCTTTTACATATTTCATTCCCAACCTCAATATAGTAAGACGTTCAAAAGACTGAAAAGAGGAGATAGCATCTCAGCACTCGCTTCGACGGTTTAATTTGGATCTATTTGTCTTATGAATATTAAAGTCCGTTTGACAATTGAGAGCTCTCTCTCCCCGATCTTTGTTATTCTCGCTGGAAACGACTTCGAAACGATGATAATAAGCTCTTATTGTTGAACAACCAGTAATTTCAAATTAAGAAATTAATTTCTTATGCCTAGATTTTCTATTCTCTAGTCTCTAGTCTTTCGATTTTCGATTGGATGATTGTTCCGAAGAAAATGTTTTTCGATTTGATGATTTTTCTGTGGTGAAAAATCTTCAGTCATGAAAAACGTTTTTAGAATTCGATCATTACAAAAAATACAAGTAAATGTATCTATTTTGGGAAAGGGATAGGCAAACGAACAAGCTAGTCTTCATTGCGAGTAATACTATAGATGCGTTGTCTGATGGTAAACATGTTTATAATAGGAGAGAAAGAAAGAAGTAATGGAAGAAGAAAAAGACTTTCTTTTTCTTCTTCCATTACTTCTTTCTTACTAAGAAAGGGGACAAGACAAAGACCTCCGGATTGCTGCGCTTATCGTAAGAAGCTGTAATACAATACAATTCTACCACTTGACACCGATATTCCGTAGACGTGTGGTACTTCTTTGATTGATCTGGTTACCAGGCTAGCATGATTCTACCACAATTGAACCTTTACAATATTCATTTCGTGCTGCAAGTGTAAGCATTTACATTTTGCTCCAACTGGTTCATCGTAGTACACAGCAAACGTCTTTTGTTGATCTAATGCTGGTACAAATACCCGAAAAATATGCTGAATAGATAGTTATGCGTTATCACAATCCGATGCAGGCAAATGAGGATCAATGCCGCGACCATTGATTCCATAGACGACATCGTTAACGAATTTGTGACTTATTTATTCTATCGTACGAGTATGTCACATTTAATTTTCCTGGAACAGGTGTGTTGGATTAATTTCCATTTTTTTCAGAAATCAGAGATATACATACATGTATATCTAACGGGTTATACCGTCTATATTCGTGTCCGTATCCGTATTAATGTCGTTACTGTGATCCGCGATCAGACCACATTGGTTCTTCCTGAAAACCAGCTTTAGGTGCTCAAATAGAACGCCTGAACTGAACGCCATTTTATGACACTTGTAGATTAAAATTATTTTCTTTTTGTTGTGTTTATTTATATATTATAATATTATTAAGGTTTCAATTTTAGATATTGTAAAAATGTATCATAAATAAAGGTTTTTCTTTCTTTCTATTCTACATATATATGCTTGTAAATGATGGTGAGTTTATGTGAAAATTAATGACTCATAGAACAATTTCAAATGAGTTCGTTTCATTGTTAGAGGCAATGTCTAGGAAAAAACAGGGCCTTAAACGCAGCCACTATTGCAACATGCTTATCGCTTCCAGATAGCTACATCTGGCATTAAACCAAAGTTTTTCGTTCTGCACCAGTTTAATTCCACTTTGGAGAAACGCCAGCTTTGGCGTTACAAGCGTTAATGTGATAGTCAAAACGAATTTCAACTTTGAACTAAGATTATATATTGTATGAAAATTTTAATACACATGTTGCTAGCGACATAGGTCTTTTTCTGAAAAGGTTTGAAAACTCGAAATTGTGGGATGCTTTTACCATATCGGGACACCCATTTTCCTTTTCGTAGAACAAGCAAATTAAAATTATACTAGAGCAGTTTCTTTTTTCAACTATTTTGTCCATTTAACATATAATTATAACTGTACCAGTGATGTACTTTACTAAAAATTTTTACAATTCATTTGAAGAAGTCAACTCAAGGTTTGAAACGCAGATGCCAACCACTTAGTGAAATGTCGCTTCAAAAAGTTACTCAACGAAAAAATCAATCCGCTATTTTGTGTCAAAATAAAGATTGGCTTGCATTTCAACACCGTATCCCCACTTTCAAATCTACTATTAAATTAAATATCCAAATTAAATGTAGTAAATTAATTTTTAAAATACATACATACATACTTACATATCGTCACGCCTGTTACGCCGTAGGGGTAAGCGGAGATCACAGATCTCCATCTGCTACGATTTCGGCATTCTTTCCTTGTTTCCTCCACATTCATTGCTCTCTTTATGCAAGCCCGCCGGTTAAGGGTATTCTTGACTCTTCTGCCCTATTTAAAAACTTCAGCAATTTGGTCAAGGTATGTTTTCCGTAGTCTTTCCCTACCGACCCTTCTATTCTCATTCGCAACGTAAATTTTGTTTTGCCAGTCGTCTTTCATCCATTCTCTATATGTACTAAAACCATCTAAGCAACTTTTCTTAACCTTTGTCACGACACTTTTGTTACTCTACATCGCTCTCTTATATCTTCATTTCTTATTCAATCATTCAAAGTTACACCGCACATACTTCTTAATACTCTCATTTTCGCCGCATTCAGTCTGCTTTCATGCCAAACCCAATTTTTACATTTTTTTTTTGTAAATAAGATCTAAATTCATGAAATAATTTTATTTTTTGTAGTCCTAAAGTACAAACTTATGACATAGGTCTCAGTATTCGTTCTAAATAACAATCAGAATTTAATTTAATTTAAAAGTTCTCGTATAATTTTAATTAAAAAAATATATTCTAATCGCAACGAACACCCTTGATGCGTTAGCTATATGGCCACCATAGCGTACATATTGCATGATTATGAGTCTTTCGGGGATCTTTGGGCACTAAACAACCATTTTATAGCGATAAAGAGTACGTAAAAAAGATTAACGACGAGGTACACCGTAATTTTGTGGCATAAAATGCTACGATGTTCTTTGCCATCCTTATAAGTGATGAGGATAAATGTTGGCGAATTTTATTATTGCTAATATTTTAATATTACCCCGTATACAGAGCTTATAGCGATCCTTTGTTGGGTATGGCCTTTTCTTTTAAAGGTAGTATTTGAACATAATCCGCCCGTTGCTAGCCTATAATATTTTTTGGTATAGTTCTATTGTTTGGTATAGCCTCATTTTGAGTATAGTTATGTATTTTTTTCATGGGATTGAAAGGCAAACGAGCAGGCGTGTCAACTGGTGGAAAGCAATCAACGCCGCCAATAAACATCCGCAGTGCCATAGGCAGAGCAGAAGCGTTGCCGGCCTCAAAGTAAACTGTCATTATGGGTGGAGGGAGGGGGGTTGGGCCTCCGCTCAACCGCTCACCGGACGAAGCGCGTTAGCTAAACTACCACTCAGACGCCGGTTTTCTGCGGGAGTGTGGTACTTCCCCGGGCGAGCCGGCTCATGCATACTACAGACAAAGAATATGCCATTCTTGACAAAGTATTCGTCTGCAGTGTGACTCTACTACTGTGTGATATATATGTAACCATAAGTGGGTCATTAATACCTATGATGAACTTCTACCAACTAATCTTATGGGTTAAGATAGAATGGTGTGATTGTGTCCACTTGCACCCCATAAACCGACCCTTATGGTTATATCGATACAAAAGGTGTCAACTGAATATGAAACTAAAAATTAAAACTATAAAAAATTAAAATAAAATCTAAATAGGACTTTTCCCGCCAACTTACATCAGTGGCGTTATGTTTTTATTTCATTTTCATAATCTTATATAATTATCAGTTACATTGTTTAATTGTGATGGCGTATTACACAATATAGTTCGATTATGGTGTATAAGTGAAGTGATATAAAATAAATGCGTGTATCGTGACTTTTTAAGTTGACTGAAAAAATCCATAGGCTTTGATAAAATAGCCACCATTTTTTGTATTTTACTTGACACTGGCATAATACTTATAACTAATTGCCATCAAAGAAAAGAAAATCTAAATATACATATGTAAACATTTATACAAACAGCGCAAACTTTGATATGTTTGCTTCTAGAATTATGCAAAATTGTATTCGGCTTTGGAAACCTAAATAAAAAAGCATCTGTATGCATAAATGCGGCAGGCTGTCACTGTCATGGTTTTCCCTAATTTTTCTAAATAATTGAGGGATATTTACAATTGTAAACAAAAAAGAATTATCGCGTTAACCGGCGTTGCATGAAAATGGCGCTGTTATGGGAAACCGTGATGATGTTCCTCAATCATCAACAAATCAGTTAACATTATGTCCTTATAATAAATTTAACAGACTTTTCGTTTATAGTTCACATATCTCCCCATTGCTAGACAAATGGAGATTAACTCGTCACGCTCGTTCAAGGCGGATAAGCGCGCCATCCAGACAAAAACTTACATGCAATAAATAAAAAAATATAGGCCTGTATTTATCCCGAAGCGGGAATCGAATGGTTATTTTATTTTATTTTAGTGAAAACTTCTTCACTGAGCCGATTAGATCTTCATAGATTTTTCAATTCCAACTATTAATTCACACTCTCCCTACAAATATTTATATATCTTGTTCAAATTTTCAATCGTTAATAAAATACTTTTCATTCATCTATTCAAGTTCAAATACATTTTTTTCTAACTTGTAGTGGATGACAACCGATGTTAATACAGTATTTTCAAATATTAATTCATAAAATAAATTAAAATTATTAATTTTAGCGTTATATAGGAGAAAAAAATTCTCCCATAGTGGCGAAGCGTGTAGATCGCTCGAAAAAAGTAGAAACTGACTTTAAAAAAAACATATTACTTGTTTGTATTACTTGGTCTAGAGGGCTTTTATGGTCTGGTTTAGTTATTAATTAACCTGTTTGTTATAGAACTGCTATGGATATTGGTCGTTTTTGTAATTTAATGCCGAAACAGCGTTTCACAGATATCTTTATGCTACTCCAATTACTTTATAATTGATAAACTCTTTTACGCAATCGCTCACCTCTGCTCTTTGCTGGAATGTCAACCCAACTGACATATAAAGATAATTGACATGTTGTTGTTTTTCATTCATTGCTCGTCATTGAAATATTTAATGGCTCGGGTTTTATGTGAAACTATTATTTCTCTCTCTCTCTCTCTGTCTCTCTCTCTCTCTCCGTAGTCATATATTCCTTGAAATATGGTCGTTGTCATGGACCGTCTAATAAGGTGGACGATTCATTAACCCTTAACTTGGCAGACTTATTTTTTTGAATATCAAAATAATATTCATAGCACTTAACTCTAATGACCCAAGGTGTCTAGAAAAAAAACTTAAAAAAAATTCATGAGGGTAGTTTAAAAAATCACATGTATCTTGTGGGATACATTGCCAAAAGCATTGATAAATATATTACGTTTTTAATTCTGATGTATCTCTACAAATACATTATCAAGAAAAGGATTAAAAATTGATGCATTTGAAATGTTGTGTTAGAGGCGTTTGCTGAAAATTAAATCTAACTCCTCAAAGCACTAACGTTTCTATTTGAGAAAAGTTTCTCATCATGAAGTAATATAAAAAAAAAATAAAGTCAATTCCTATTTTTTTCTAGTGATCTCTTCGTCACTGACGGTATTTATTCTTAAATTTATATCCTGCTAGATATTTTATATAAAAGAAAATTGTTTTTCCCATATAAAACTCAAATTATTATTTACATTTAAAAAATGAATTAACCGTAGAGAACTATCTATTAGAGAACTAATTGGCTCAGTGAGGGAGCGCCTGCATCGGGATAGATAATATACATATATTTATGGCCTACAGATATTTATTCCGGGTTAGGTTACCCCGCTAATCTGCAAGAGACAAACGGAATAGGTTTCCGTTCATCTATAAATGGAGTGGTCTGTGCCCAACTTTGAAAAAAGCAGACCTGTACATATATGTATGTCAAATAACAAAGAACGCTATTTCAATTACGAACAGAACAGCCCTAAACAGATGATGTGGCTGTTTGGGTTGTAGGCGTGGGTAGAAAGTGGAGTTAGTATGACATGCTTAAAAAGATTCTAGAACATAATATATGTGTATATACATATGTATATAAATATTTAAAATTTAACGTAAAACATATAAGCTAAATAAAGTTAAAATATATATTTTTCAAAATACATAAACTTCTCGAAACACATGATGATTGTGAAAATTTGTTATTACGTTCAGTGTCCCATATCAAATAGAATTTTGTTACAGTATTAGCATAGCAGTCCCTTTGTCCCTGTCTCGTTTATTTTTCTCTTTTATCCTTTTTCTGCAATTACTTTTTGGGTTGGCGTATAATGTAATGCCAATATACATGTAGGATTGTGAAGTCTCCGATTGTTGATTCGATTGTTAATTGTGGTTTTTGTCCGAATATTCGAATAAAAGGTGAGAGAACAATACGATAGACAGAAAGAGTTGAAAGGAGGTAAGCGTAGTTGTTGTGCGGTGGAACGAGGTTGTAAGAGCTAAAGGTGTTTATAAAAATGATAATAACGATATTAATGTGAAAATATCGTAAAATACTAAAATTAAAGGTGTTATTAAGAAGACTCAATTAATTCCCCAAACCCTACATACATATACATATGTATGTATGTATATCGCGAGAGGAACTATTATAGTTAGTGCGACCTAATTAGTTCAGTGTCGAAACTCAATTCGGTTGGAATAAATAAACGTGGTGAAATGACGTCCACTACACCAGATATAAGGAGGCTTTGTAACCAAAAGTGGGACATATATGTTCTGTACAAAATTTATAGGAGAATTCGACATAGTCTGAGAAAAAGTATAGTGGTATGGCCACGCTGCAGATGAATACTTTATCAAGAATGGCATATTATTTGTCAGTAGCATAAATGGGCCGGTCCCCACCCCTTTCAGGCTGTTGCAGGCCATAGAAAATGTACAAGCTTGTTTCTTAAGATACGAATGTCGTATCGGTATCGAAAATATCGTTGAAGATAGCTGGTTCCGTAGAGTTCCATGGTAAAAATATCGGTAAAATCGTACAATACTTACTGGATCGCCATTGAAATTGATTGATGAAACTTTTATTTGTGATGAGTTGTATGGTAGTGGAATTTATTTTACTGATTTCATTTAACTACACTTTACTTCGTTCTTCATTCGTTTCACTCCATTTTATTCCACTGATTTTATTATACTTATTTATTCTAAAATCGTCGTTATCTCTTAGATAAAATAAATTTAAAGCGGCTATTTCGTATGCCTCCATAGCATAATATCCATCTTGAAACGAATCATTCGTTGTAGTCGTTTAAATCATATAAAATTTTATGGGCCCCTCTAAAATTTTACGATCAAACGCCATGAAAGTATTTATAAAAGGTAACTGCTCTGCGATTTAACTAACATTTTTTATTTTTATAGCACTTGCTTTTTTAATCTGATTTGTTCTAAGATAGAGACGTCCTATTTTGTATCTTTCGTTTTAGCAATAATTTATATTATATTAAATTAAATTTTTATGGATTTCTAAGTTCTAAGATTTTTAAATTTTCTTTTTTAGTATTATAAGGAGGATGGATGAAAGACAACTGATAAAAGAAATTTGCGTTGTGGATATGGATGAAAGGGTCGGTAGGGAAAGACCAAGAAGAACATAACTTGATCAAATCGCTGAAGTTCTCAAGAAAGGCCGGATGAAAAGTAACCTCAACCAAGGAGCTTGTATGATGAGAGTGATGAGTGTGGATGAAGCGAAGAAAGTGTGCAGATGGAGGTCATATAAAACAAATGACTAAATAATGACAACTTGATATTGGCTCAGTGGCGAAGTTAGTGGATTTGGAGACAATTATCGTGGATTCAATTTTCGCATCAGAATAAATAAATGTATGGCCTACAGCTATTTATTGCCAGTCTGAGTATCCCGTCAATCCGTCTTCAACAAACATGGTGGATAAGTATTCTTTCAAAATGGTAAGATCCCATGCACAGTAGCGGGCCGTGTATGAGCCGTATAAAAAGGAACTTAGTGGGTACCCACCCATTTTTTAATGGAGTACCGTCAAAATAATAAATATTGAGGATGGTATACAGAATATTATGTATGCCGTAGCAAATAAGTGTTAAATGTAAAAATACCTAAATATAATAACTACCGACTTCTTAATGGAGTACCGTTAAATAATAATTATTAATTCTACCCACCATCTGCATTGTATGATACAACATAACCAATTAATTATTTTAAAATTTCACAACGGCTTTGTTTATATATGGCTAAGACTAGATTTCTAATGAGAAAGAAAAAGAATCTTATGTTTTTTCCAGGTGTATTGTAGTGACGTTTGTTATGCTCCCACACCTGGAGCCATGAGTGCCTCTTAAGTGCCGCTCTCAAGACGAGAAGCGTCAACGCGGCAGAGCGTCAAGCAGGCGCCTAACAAAGAGACAGTACGAATGTCTGGCTATCGACCTTGAAGGCAAGATGAGATTTAACAAAGAATTTGTTTACATTTCTTTATAAAAACATCTGATATTTAATAAAATATGACGACCAATGGTAGCGTATTTTAAATAATAAATTATTTTAAACGTCAAACAATAACAGTCCGGTAATGGATATTGGTTTTTTTCAAAATCAAGAGAGTTATCACAATACTTAGATATATCAGTTTGGTCTTGTATTGCATAAAAAATTCTGTTGCCTATCCTTCTATAGTCGCCTTGTGCGACATTCAATCAATCCTGGTCAAGCAAGCCATTACAACTTTTTATATATATATATATAATATATATATATATATATATATATATATATATATATATATATATATATATATATATATATACATATATATATATATATATATATATATATATATATATATATATATATATATATATATATATATATATATATATATATATATATATATATATATATATATATATATATATATATATATAGTAAAGCAACGCGATTGCTCTGAAACATTCAGATTTTAATTTATAGAAATAATTAAAACTTTGTTTGTTTAGGAAAGTTTACACTAAGCCCTTTAACTTGTTTCCCATTCGATTTAGTAGTTTTGTGGATTTAAATGAAAGCCAATGGCGGAAAAACATTTACAAGGAATGTTTAGCGGTATCAAATGGGAAATGGAACCATCCCTCACGTGAAAATGTGTCAACATGCGACCTTATGCGCTATCCTTCTGTGACCCCAAATGTTTGCGTTACGTACGTAAATATGTGCTCGGGTAATGACGGCGTGTCTCAAGCCTAAAGACGTCAGTGAAAACGATATGAAACTGATATAACACAAGCGAAAGGAAAATGTATAATAGAATCAAATTCGTCAAAAAAATACATCAAAAAAGATCGTCAATTGTTTATATATATGGGACCATTTTGAAAATTTCTGATGAACGGATGAATAATTTGTAAAGGGTCGCAAGCTTAGCGAAAAAGTCTAATCTGGGACTCACCGTCAAGAGACGAAAACGACATCAAGGTGCTACGTGGTCAGTCTCCGGGACACTCTTGTCTAGCTTGCAAGCACCCAAAGAAAAAAAAGGACATCCCACAAGAGATAGATACTCTATCTCTTGTGGGAAGAACCAGTGTTCAGCTTTGGACAATTGCGGCTGTATATCGTTTTATAATTTTTTGAAAATCAACCGTTAAATCCTGTAATTTTCACCTATATTCAGACCGTTTTCATAGTTGACAGCCAAGCAAGCATTAATCATGCATCAAGGTTCGGAACACCTGGGCCCTGTATTGCGTAGCGTCTTGTGATTTCACCCACGCAGCGTTTTGAACAACACGCAGTAAACGCGTTTATATCCACAAGCCGTTTATTGTTCTTTCTTCACGCCGCCGTTTATTTGTAAAGCAGTATTTTTACACGACTTTTATTTTTATAAATATTCATCTATGGATGTGACAGCTGCTCGCGTGAGCTTTTTATTTGGAAATGAATACACGCATAAAGCGTGGGATTCGTTATCTGTTAGGTTTTTTGATTTCAGTAGGAAGGGTGGTTAATAATAATAATTATAATGAAGTTCTCTTTCCTACTACTGTGGTGTACTCGTACTAATTAATAAAAAAATAACCTTACTAATTAATATAAAGGCCGTTTATTGTATATAACTTTTCACTTCTGAACTTTTTTAAAATCTTGTTTCTGATTAATCCTCCCACATGAAAAATGTATAAATATATATTTATTGTGAATATTTGTATATATGTATTTATATGTAGTATCAATTGTGATAAAATATGTATATCATTATATATATGTATTTAATTATATACTTTTATCTGTTTTACACTTTGAAAATTCTTTTCCATCAACCCAAATGTTGAGAATGCCTTCCGGCACTAAGTCCACCTATGAACTAGAATTTGTACATGAAAAAATAAATATTGATTCATACAAAAAATAGATTATTTGTATAATGGAATAAACATATTATCTTTATATTCGTACTGTTTCATCTTGGTCGTGTGTGGGCTTTTGCGGTCGTAATGGAGGCGTCGGTGTGGCCGACTTTATTAGTACAATTTACGCTCATACAGACCTTAGTAGTTACATAATGAAATCCACTCAATACCGGCTCTTTACTGAAGTTATCATTTACTTTTGCCCGGTCTCATCACGGTTCGGGATCATCCATGTATGTAGTACGTTACAAATGTCTGCTATGTTTGGTAGACTAAAATATACGTTGTCATTCACAATCAAAGTAACTATTTATACAAGTGACGGTTACTGTACCATAAGTGTAAAACGCCTTCCGGTTGGATCGAAAGATGATCTTCATACTATGGCTGGCAGAAAATGGATGCGTTTTTGATTGCAGAAAAAGATTGCATTTGCCGTAGACTAAACATTGCACCTTAATCCTCCGGGTACAGTATACTTATGTACAAAAATGGACTCGTAGGCTGATGATAAGCGTACTTGCGTGCATTTACAACGTTAGTGCTGTTAATGTGTCATTCATAAATATCTTCTTGGTCCTCATATTCTTGACAGAGCAGTCGTGGTCGTTATGTTGCTGGTGATTTGCTTGATCAGACGCCGCCATTCATCCCTCACGGCTACCTTCTTCGTGAACTAATGTAGGGGGCTATTGAGAGCGATCTTCACTTGATCCGTCCACCGAATTGGAGATGTGCTGCGTGTTCGGGTTCCATCCACTTTTCCCAGCACTACCAGGTGTTCGATGGAGGTGTTATCGCACCGAAACACGTGGTCAAAGAAGATAAGTATTTGACTGTATAATGGAGGATATGCGCTGCTTAACCTTGAGTTCTTGGAGAATGGAGACGTCTATTCCGAACTCGATCCATGAAATACCGAGCACTCTTCGCTAATGCCACATTCTAGAGTGTCTATCTTCTCCCTGTCAGATGGTCGCAGGTCCATAAATTACGTCATATGAATTATAAGATTTTGGAGTCCCCTCCCCCTTTTGTCACATGTTACGTGTGAATTTGAAGTTTTATGTTTTACCGCTTTTAATTTGTACATGTGGTTATTAATGGAGTCAGGCGTTACTTTGCGGAAATCCATCACTATATGGACAGTCAAAAGTTTTACTTAGCTAAGATCCGCGACAAGCAAACAATAACAGAAAATTAATAATGTGTGTTTTTCTGTTGGGTTAAGTGGATTTATTTGGAATTTAAACAAAAAACTTACCGAAAATCGGCCATCAATTCTCCACCCACTATACACAACACCAAACACACACTATCACTTTTCCATCTTGTAAACGACACGTGTTTCGCCCTAACACGAGGCATCTTCAGGTATAGTAGACTCTACGGAAGACAACCGAAAACTTTTCGGTTGTCTTCCGTAGAGTCTACTATTCCATCCGTAGGTTTAAGTTCCAAATAAATCCACTTAACCCAACAGAAAAACACACATTATTAATTTTCTGTTATTGTTTTGCTTGTCGCGGATCTTAGCTAAGTAAAACTTTTAACTGTCCATATATACATGTGGTGCTAAAAACCTAATCACTCATCCATATCTTGTTACTCAATGCCACACTTTGTTTACCCCCATCCCTCACTCTTAACGTGCGACGTAATTTAAAGATGGTTCCTGAAGAAATACTCAAATTTTCAGTATACTATGTCGTTACCGGCGTAACGTTTTAAAGTGGAAACCAGATGGAAACCTTTTTTTATCTAAAAATTAATTGAGCCTAACCCACGTTGGCTCTTCTCCAATTTGGCGTTGAAGTTGTGTAGCGAAAAAAACTAGGCGTATTGCCAGGTCATGGTCTTTTGATAAAGTGACCTTATTATATACCGATAAATCCATGATGGTATTAAGATTGACAATTTTACATTCTACTTCTTCTCTATTTTACGTCTCCTTTACATTCTAACTAGATATTTTATTTACTTATTATCTACGCTGTCGCCAGTACTTGTAGTGTATGTTTGTCCTATGCGTTTGTTAGATTTTTTTGGTAGTTATTATATTTATAAATAAAAAGGTTTAGATATAATTGACAAAATATAAACTATTAAATGAGTCATAGAACACACAAGATATTTATAAATAAAATAAATAAAACATTTTGTTTATAATCTAATCCTTTATCCTACTAATATTACCCTACTAATATGCAAGTTTACAGTAATATAGGTTATACATCGGAATAACATATAGGCTACAATTTGTAATGATTTTATATAAGTTTGGTCGCAATATAATTTTACTATTAAGTACAAAAAATATATTTATTTACAATGATCTGTCACGAAACTTAATGTGACAGACTAAGTATCACGCGAGCGAAGCTGCGGACAAAAGCTAGTTTAACGATAATTTAGCCTTACCACCGCTTCTTAAGGAAGTTTCTCTGATCAGAGAAGAAATGGCAAAAGAAACGCTGCGAATACCTCATCTTTTAATTACGCAATAACTATTTAACATAAACAAACATTCTAAAGTTATATTGGGTACACATAGAATTAAAACTATTGAATAAATATAACCTAATATAATTTTTTATAACAATTTAATAAGACACCAAACGAGGAAACAGCTCACCTGAAAGTAATCACCGCCGTTTTTGAGTAACTACAATTTCAAAGACTGTTGCGTTGCTTTCCTTTGGAAAACACCTTAGTATCATAACCAAGGAGGAAGATAAGAAAAGAGCATAAAAGAGGTAATGGAAGGGGACAGAGCCAGTTAGATAATCCTTTACAATAACTCCTTTGGCTACCCTATTTTATAATGTATGTAGTATTATTATATTATATATAAAAAAGATTTGCTCTGTTATTCAAGGAAAACCTGTATGAAGAAAAATATATTTGAAGTTTTTTTTTGGTAGACTAAAATAAATAGTAAATAGATACATAGATATGTGTGAAAAAAATTTACCCCACAATTTTTGAAGTCCTATTCATACGGTTGAGAGTACTTGCAGCAAGGTTATTTTCTCGTGAGTTAGTGTGTATATATATGTATATATCCATGTATGTATGTGTGTGTGTATATGTGTATTCGTATTGTATGTATTTAAATTTATAAAATTAGTTTTAATTTAAAACTTTTGTACAAGCTGCACCACCTTCAAATAAATCTTCTCTGTTTCGCTCGCAGGTTGACTAGTAGAGAATGCCCAATGGCATTAAGTGCGCCTGATGTACATATTGTGCAAAAAGTTTAAATGAATATATATGTTCTTTATTGTACACTAAATACAAAGTTATACAATTATTGATCGTAATATTTATATACCAAGGGCGGTCTTATTGCTAATAGCGATTTCTTTCATACAATCGTAAGATGACCAGTGTTATAAAAATAATTTGATGTGGGTTCGTGATACATTATTGTGAGGATGATAGACAAAAAATTATTAATACACAAAGTTACTAGCCCTAAGCCAAAATATAATTATATATAAATATGAGAAAATAATAAATGAATAGATAAAAAAATTATAAAGAAAGATAGTAATTATATTTTATTTCGAATGAATATGTTTGGTAAACTGTAATTTTAAAATTTTAAAACAAAACATAATACACCATAATATATAACTGCAGCTTTGACAAAAGAATAAAATATTTTTACAGTTTTTCTCGTTTATGACATAGTTTTTTTTCTTTTTTCATATTAGCCAAGTAATGTCTCGATATAAATTAAAATCCCTGTTAACCATTCTAACTATGGTAACATTGTTTGTGGTAGGAAAATATGGTTCACATCAATAGTCCAATGGAAGAAAGGATACCACCATCTCATCTTATCTTTACCGGCTGAGCCATTCCTTCTCGATGCCATTTATAGATCGCTTGCCTTAAACAATTCTATTTCTACACGAATGCGGTGCAGGTTACTAGTTAAGCCGCCCATTTCACAAACAGTGTGGGCGATCCAGTAGTGAAGGGAACGCCGTAACGCGGCAAGCTGCTTTGTCCCGAATTCGTGGCATTAACATTTAACTTACCAGGTAGTCTTTGCGCCTTAGTTTTAAAGCTTAATAAACATATCGTTTGCCGTCTAATCATAATTCGTAACTCCGAAAAATTACTTTTTCTCACTTCTGATTTTTAATGCCATCTAAAGGAAAATCTTAAAGCTCATTTACCCCCAAAAATACCTCTTTTCTAATTAAAATAAGACTGATTTTGTAAAATGTCTGCCGAGCGCCGCAGTATGGTATATAGCTGTAAGATTTACGTAAAAGAAAATTACATTATATCTTAACGTAGATATGTATGTGTGTATTTTTTTTCACAGCCCATATAGTATGTCCCACTGTTGAACATACTATATGGCTGCTGTTCCATTTTTGAAGGTGAATGTACCTACCATCCTTGTCCAATGCGGATTGGTGGGGTAACCAGATTCGGAATAAATATTACAGGTATTTATTCCGACTCTGGTAATCCCGCCAATACATAATATATTTATCCGATGCGGGAATCGAACCCGCTACTATTGACTCCGCGGGCGAAAGGCCCCGCCACTGAGCCAATTTTATAAATTACAATTTAAAAAGTTAAACATGCATATACAATATTAGATTTTGTTATTATTGTATATTTATACAAAGCAATAACCAAATGCGGTAGTGGTTATATGCAGAATAAGTTGGGAATTATTCAAGCAAAATGAAGAAGCTAATACCGCTCTTATCTAGTCGTTAAGATCGTCTGAGTCTAGATCGGACTTAAGACCGAGTTGATCTTCTTAGAGCGAGGCTTTGGCTCTAAGTACACTCATTGCTTGGAATATAGAGGTTATTTAGAAAATTCATTTTATCATTTATGTACTATTAAATAGTTTATTAATAGGGAGAATATGTTAACATATTTACTGTCAATGCATTACAAAAAATATAAAATAACTAGATGACCCAGTGAACTTCGTTTCACAAACAATTTATTTAATTAAAAAAAACGTTCAAATCGGTCGAGCCATTTGTAGTTTTAGACTAAAAAAAGACACACACACATCTCGTTCGTCACCTATTTTTAAATCTTTAAGATTATTGTTTTTAAAGCAGTTAATGCTTTAAAAAATAAAATATTTGAAATAAAGGACATTACATCATGATCATCATCAATTGCATAAATCCATCCACTAGACGAAGGCTTCTCCTAAGTTGAAAGTATTTACTGGATTTGTGACTGTAGGGCGATTTTAAGCTGGAAACTTCCAACTCGCCAGAAACGCATGTATTGAAAAATAAAGTAATGAACTACGTGCACCAGGTGGTTGATAGTTGAGGCACCAAATTCTGGTTATTTTTCTCTTATCATAATGACGTTCAATCCTCCTCTCCTTAGTCGTGTATACGTAATACTCCATTACTCCATTAGGAGTATTCCTAATGGAGTCGTCGTGATCATGAATCGTGTAATCTGATGGTAAAGGCTTGAGCGAGGCTTGTCCATCTCTTTCTAGCTTTGGAACGTTCTATACATTATATAATTTCTTCTTATTCGTTTCCCTTAATCCTGAGGATCGCAACTTGCGATGGTAGGTGGCGCTGTCTTAATTAGTTGCAGCGTATACATATATAATACAAATGTAAATGATATCATTAGTGAAAGCTCATTCAACTTATATACGTTCCAAATTCAAATATTATTCAAACGTAGGGAGCGGCAAGAATAACATTTATTAAGAATATTTCGCGGCGTCGTCAAACGGGAAATGAAGCCGCCATGAGTTCCCCCCTCGGGTGAAAATGTGTCTACCTACGACTCTAATATGTCGCTCTAATATCTGTTGCTCAAAATGTCTTTTATAATATTAACTAACTTTCTTAAGACATATTAGCTAAATATTGCAACAGTTCTATTTTGTACCCACTACTACTTATGTTACTGGCTCAGTGACTTTGACCTAAGTGGTCTTTGATTCTTGCCAAATGCTGACTTGAAATTTACGCAAGTCAGCATCCACCCGATCTCTCCAGCAATATCTGGGTCGTCCAACTTGCCTTCGAAATTCGGAATTTCTTACCAACGATAATCCCGTGGTATATCCCGTGTTTATCGTCCTCATCTATAACATTGATTTTCCAGTCTGGTTCTAAATTCTCTTCCGTATCATAATGTTCTTCCATTTGGATAAGAATATGGATAAAAGAGGCTTGTTATAATGTAATACTATACCTAAACGAAATGAATGTCGTTTTTCTTAAAGAAATAAATTAGCAAAAAATAAATAATTCATATGCATTTTATCAGCGACGTGTGATTAATATTTGTAAGTGCGACGATCGAAGTTTAGTTGATTCTCCTAAGGTATAATAACTTTTTCGGCGGGACGCGCAATTAAGAGACCATCAAATTAGGTCTGAAGATAACGTTAGTGATGATGCTTCGATGGCAAAGATTACTCCTTAATCCTGGTACACCTATGAAACAATGGATGACGCATTAAGATGATTATTAGTAGCGATCTAAGTTCTTCTCGGCTGAGATCGACATTGTGTCTACAAATTTTACTTATTGAAGTTTTTTGGAAGCAATCAACGCCGCCCATAGACATCCACAGTGTCATAGGCAATGCAGAAGCATTGCCAGCCTTTAAAAACAAGTGTAGGGTTGTTTTTTGTGTGTTCCAATGGCGTATCGGTTCGGAAATATCGCCGGAGGTAGCTGGTTCCACAGGGTGCGTGGGAAGAAGTTTCTGGAAAAACGCACCGTACTGGATCGCCACTCATCCAGATGGTGGGTATGAAATTTTCCTTGTGCCGAGTTGTGCGGTAGTGGAATTCAGCGGCTGCAATTATCCCGAATAAATCCTCGGTGCACTCCCCATGGTAAAAACGATGGAAGATGCTGAGAGATGAGATATCCCTCCGCAATTCAGATCATTTGGAATTGCGGAGGGATATCCCATCTCTCAGCATCTTCTATCGTTCTTACCGTTTTAGCCGTTCGGTGAGATCTTGGTCGTTGATAATACAAATAGCCCGATATTGTATGCCGTCAAGGGAAAGAAGCTGATATTGTATACTATACAGGTACATTATATACTGTAATACAATCTTATCGGTGTGTTATTGTTATTTGTAGGTATATTTTTATTTTGCGTCATTTTCAGCTCGCAAATGTTCTTCAACAAAGAAAATACGAAAATTTATTCCTCGCTTCTTCCACCTGTGTGAACACAAAATGTTTAACATACAGAACGCCGCAGGGTGACTAAGTTTAATGAATTCTCGAGACTTACATCTTTTTAGGATAATTCGTTATGAAAAAAAATTATAGTAAGTTAAAATTCAGCGCTCCTTGGACCAGTCTGTTTGTGTACTTTTTGAGGAAAAACAAAACTAAGCATTATCCGGTCGGTCAAATCGTGAGTGGGTGACTCGTGCAAAAATTGTGGAAATCTGAAAAAAGGAATAGCAATTTAGTAGGCTCCATTATATCCCTACTCCATACATTTTCTCTTTTCCTTACACCTTCATACCGACGACCTAATTATCGTAGCCGTATCTGCTTGCGAAGCATTACTTTAATTTTATTTTAAGTTTAACTCCTTAGGCGCGGCTGAATTTTGCATGAGGCTGTTTCTTTGTACGACAGATGTTAAGGCAACACAAGTATAAAACAATATGTGAAAATGATTATTTAATTTAAACGGTTAATGAGTACGTTACTAGAGTGCGCCGCTATATGCGCCACAATACGCATCTTTTAGGAAGATGACATCCGCTAATGGTACGTCAGTCAGTCAGAAGACATCCGCGAAAACCACTATAGTAGCGCTTGCGCGACTCCTGCGGTGTCGCGGTTGTCCATGGGCGGCGTTGATTGCTTTCCATCAGGCGACACGCTTGCTCGTTTGCCCTCCTATCCCATAAAAAATAATCATGCCTAAGAGGCTAATTGCTAAACATGTCATTCTATAAAGTTCTTTAATGAACAACAACATCTTTGTAACAATGTTTTCGCCAACAGTTCAATCTGAAATTAAAACATTGAACATTTTACTTTTGTATTAAGTTAGAAAACAAAATAACCAAATTTCTTTAACGTTACCCCAACTCTGTTAAAATCACTTAAGATATGTTAGAACCTCTTACGTGTTAACAAAATGCAATTCTTAAGTAAAATTGCGATATGTCTTCTTCGGCAATAATCTGACAGTCGATGGAGAAGGTTACATTTAATCTAAGAAGGTATTAAAGTAATAAAGATGTAATTAAAAAATAAAAAAACATGTAATTAAAAAAAATATAACTCAAATAAATATAAAAATGAATAAACAAATTTTTAGAATACAAGCTGGCGTGTCACCACCTATGCAAAGCAATCAACGCCGCCCATAGACATCCGCAGTGCCATAGGCATTGCGGAAGCGTTGCCGGCCTTTAAGGAAAGTGTCATTATGGGAGGGGGAAAGAGGAGGTGGATTGAGCCTCCAGAACTCAACCACTCACCAGAAGAAGCGTGGGAGCTAGGTTACCACTCAGACGCCGCTTTTCTGCGAGAGTGTGGGCCTTCCCCGGGCGAGCCGGCCCATTCGTGCTACAAACAAATAATGTCATTCTAGACAAAGTATTCGTCTGCAGCGTGGCTTTACAACTTCAAAATCATTTTTCCTGTTCTCATTTAAAAACAACCCACCACGCCTGTCCAAAGCGTCTCGTTGGGTTAGTTTTTGATAAGTCCTATCAATCATTTAATATAAGCCACACATGTATCTACTTATTTATATATGTATATAACTCGATCGAGAATTGAACCCGCGATCATCGACTTCGAAAACATTAACTTCGCCAATCCAATTTGGTCATCATTTAAATATATCACTTAATAATAATTATATTTTACTTTGTTACAGGTAACTTGGTTGTATATGAAGATCGCTATTAGCTGCGTAGCAGACTCTGTGCTGTGCTCTATCCCAGCCATGCAACTGTTGGTTTCAGGCTCTGTTTCAAATATATGCAGCAATAAACCCAAATTGGCAGTCCACAGTCCAATGGTGATAGCATCTACCCACATTGAAAGATCGTAAATAATCCATACCTATTTAGCTAATGCAAGCAAGTTTCCGGAGAACCAGAGTCATCGACATTGCTCTTTAAGTTAGCAGACTCAAGTGGCAATGGGCTGGACACGTTTGTCGGAGAACCGACAATCGTTGGAGTAGACGAGTGCTGGAGTGGAGACCGCGACTCGGCAAACGTAGTGTGGGACGCCCTCCTGCTAGATGGAGCGACGATCTGCACAAGACGGCTGGCAGAGACTGGATGCGTGTAGCCGAAGATCGGGATAGGTGGCGCGCCTTGGGTGAGGCCTATGTCCAGCAGTGGACTGCCGCGGGCTGATATTGATATTGAAGCAAGTTTAAAAAGAATCTAATGATGGTGGTGCCGTCCTAATTATTGAAATTTTTGAATATTTAATTTAAAATATGTTGTTCATAAACTTGTCATTAATATAATTGATTGAGTAAGGCGTTACTTTGGGGAAATCCATTATAAAGATGGACAGAAAAACTTGGCATCTTAGCAAAGTAAGTTTGACTATCCGTCACTAATGTATTGAAATGTTTTAGTATTTGGAAATTTGATTAAATTGCTGGGTTATTACTATGTACATTATTTTAAATTAAACTTTGTTATAAATAAATAAAATATTGCGAAAACATGAGTTTAATTTACTATGAATCTTTTTCTATACTACTATAAACTACATACTATCGACTAGTTTATTCTGTATCCATTTTTTTAAAAACGTTATACCAGTTAGTGAACTGGCTTATGTATGATTTAAACAAACTTAATATTATAGTAATCAATACGCGATGCATATAAATAAAATTTCTTATTTTAACGTGAAAACTGATATAATATTTAACATTTTCAAAACATGGACAGTCAATCTTACTTTGTTAAGAGCCGCGAACGCAAATAAGAAAAATAATATTGTGTGTTTGCTAAGAAGTGTATAGGGATTCGCTTTTCGGTTGTCTTCCGTAGAGTCTACTATACCTGAAGATGCCTCGTGTTGGGGCGAAACACGTGTCGTGTACAAGATGGAAAAGTGATAGTGTGTGTTTGGCGTTGTGTATAGTGGTTGGTGGGTGGAGAGTTGATGGCCGATTTTTGGTAAGTTTTTGGTTTAAAGTTCCAAATAATCCACTAGACCCAACGGAAAAACACACATTGTTAATTTTCTGTTATTGTTTTGTTTGTCGCGGATCTTAGCTAAGTAAAACTTTTGACTGTCCATATAGTGATGGATTTCCGCAAAGTAACGCCTGACTCCATTAATAAGTGTATAGGGAATTACAAGTTTATTTCTTACCGAGAATGTCCGTCAGAAAATCGCCAAGCACTTCACCATGGGCACAACGCTAAAAACGTCAAATGCACACTACCATTTTTCACTATAAACACAACGCGTTTTAACTCAACACGAGGCAACGCGAGGTGTAGTAGACTCTATGGAAGACAACCTTGAAGCTCCACGTTATCATTAAGAATTAGACGTGTAATTCCCTATACACTTTTTCGCAAACTCACTATATTTTTTTCTGATTTATGTTCGCGGATCTTACTGACTTGACTCTTCATCTTTCGTGTATCTTACTAAAGCAAGTTTGACTCTTCGTGATGGATTTCCCCAGAGTAACGCCTGTTTCCATAAACTATTTAAGATTTTATTTCTCACTAAAATATTCAACTAAGGCCGTAACTAAATGACAACCTGCGAACACACACGGCCGTATAAAATATTTAAATCTTGCTCTATCCGGGCGCATTTTACACTCACTGCTGATTAAATTCAGCACGTATTCCAAGACAGCGCCGCTCGGATTCCCCCGGGTCTGTCGCCATTGTTGCTCACAGCTTTCGGCCAGGATTTAGCTCGCTACCTGCACATAAGTAGTTTCAGGATATACAAAATTTGGGCTAATAAAATAACTTGGCAAGAACGAATACTATGGTGTACGATTTTTTGGAATTCGCGTAACTTTAAAGCGTCGCCTTAATAATTTATTTTGAGAGATTGTGTATTGATATTGGTGTGCAGACCGTTTCTGAGAAACGCCGACCTGTGTAAGGTGCCTATCAGAAACAGAATACGTGGAGTCGAAGATTGGGCCATAAGCAAAGCACCAAAGCAAGATAACCAAAGTAAAGACCTAAGTAACATAGGTTGGTGGAGTGGTAACATCTTTGGCGATAAACTAGATTAATACTTCAACATAGAGAGGGGGGGAATGCTTGTTAGTTAGCACTTTGAGCAAGCTGATTAGCGATTACCGGCAAACTCGTCCACTCCCATAACAAAACATAACCACGCTTACCATCACCCATGAAGTGCGTGTCTTACGGGATGCCTATGTGAAGCAGTGTACTACCGTAGATTATTGATAATGATGAATAATTTCCCTACCTTCTCTCTTTGCTTTTACTTTGACATGTTAATCTCATACTAAACAGCGTATATACGCTATTTATCTATTCGCATAATCATACTTTGTCATGAAGCTTTTAACACATCCATAAGCCGCGTGTTAATCGTCCATAGCGGTAATTAAACATGCATAAACTGTGGCACTAGATGCCTGGCTACGTCCGGAGTTTAGTGTCTGAGGCACAGTGCAGTGAAATCAGTATCCTAACTCGGTTGGTTGTTTAAAATTTAATTAGCTTATTAAATAATATATTTGTGATGGGGAAGCCGTAAAAGTTTTGAATTAGGGAGAAGTTGCTTGTTTGTTGGCACAACTTTCTTTAAATTTAATTATTATTCCTTGGACATGATTTCTTATATTATTATATATATTGAAATTCATTTCTCCGAAATTAAAAAGAAAGTCAGAAAAACTGTTATATATATATATCTTTTAGGTTCTCAATTATTTTTGCAGTATTTTATTGCAGTAAAACGCATACCTGACGTAATAGTTTAAAATATCAAAAAAATAAATATACAAAACACTTTGACATTGCTTTATGTACATTCTTCCTCGAAGACAATTTTTTTTTTACATTCCATATATGTACCACTGCTGGGCATAGGCCTCCCCATTTTTGATGGAATAGACATTTAACCCACCACGCTTGTCCAATACGGATTGGCGGGGCTACCACACTCGTAATAAATATCTGTAGGCCATAAATATATTTATCCCGATGTGAGGACCGAACCCGCGATCATGATTCCGTAGGCGCCAGCCCCACCACTGAGACAATTAATCGTCAAAGTCTAAAGCAATGCCTACTCTTAAATTGTATACTCATTAATTTAATTTGTGAGCTCACCAATTGAAATTGAAACATTCCTATACAAGTAAAATAAGTAAATTCGTCGGGAAATAAAGATATATGTGATAACCATATACTGAGCTGGTATTAGGTGCGCAACTAAGTTCTCGCTGTTTGTCATTATATGGCTCCGGCAGTAAGTGTTGGTCGATTTTGACATATCCAAAACGTCATAAATCAATGGTAAACAGACCGCTCTGACACATTATTGTGGTGTCATATACTTTTAGTTTAGAAAGTGTCTGATTTTGTGCCAAATAAACGTCATTTGTGGAAAGTGTTACTTTTTTTGTTTCATTCAAAGAAAACGGCGGCTGAAGCGCATAGCGAATTAAAAAATGTTTACGGAAATGTTGCTCTAAGTGAAACAATATGCCGCGATTGGTTCCGTTGATCGATGTATATCGATTATTTTATTTATTATTATTAGACGACCGATTGGCTCAGTGGCGGGGCTCTCCGTCCGCGGAGTCAATGGTCGCGGGTTCGATTCCCGCATCGGAATAAATATTTATATGGATTTTTAAATGTTTATTCCGAGTCTGGTAACCCCCCCAATCCGCATTTCCTTTCCTGCCCCTTCCCTTCTTCTCTATCCTTTCCCTTCCTCTCCGCCAATCCACGGTCTGCCGTGCCAATGGATGCGTGGCTAGGGGCGAGCCTAGTCGTAAACGTGCCGATCGTCCCGGGGTCGGGCTCCCCCGGGGACTATGGTGCCTTACCTCAGCATGCAGGGCTCTGCTGGGGCTGACCTCCATCCTCCCTTGCGGCTCGTGGGATTCACTAAAGACGAATTTAATATACCTAATTTGTCGAAAATGACGGCGACGTGGTTCGCCACCCGTCACGTCCTGATTCTCACGAGGGCGAAAAGCGACCAATGACGAGCCATTTCGCTGCGATGAATGGCAGCGGATGGAGCTCTGTGGTCTCTGCCAACCCCTGCGGGGGATAGGCGTGAATATATATAAAAAAAAAATATTTTATTTATTATCAATTAACTTTATAACTTACTAACTGATCCGGAAAACGAAAGAAATTTGCCATAAAAATTATAAAAAAAAAAACAAAAACAAATTTGGGGAGGTTATCAACTAGGGGTATAAAAAATGTTTTACGACCTATTCTCAGACCTACTCATATACAACAAATTTCATAAAAATCGGTCAAGCCGAGGTTCGATGACAAACACTGCAACAGGAGATTTTTATATATTAAATAAACTCAGTTCTATTCTTCTTCCATTATTCTATAGTTCTACAATTAACTGCAGTGGGTAGCCTAGTAGAATGTTATTTTGCTATACCTAATTATAGAGTTTCGCCCCATCATGGTTCGGAATGCGTATACAAGCTCGTCTTTCTTATTGATAGACGGGAGAGATCGTTTCACGTGACATATAATGCCATTTATTTAAGTAGACCTTACACCTTGTCCGCTTGGCGTAGCCTCGGCACTAGAGTCGCTGTTTGAAATTCAGTGTCATTACACACTGAACACAAGGCACTTGTGAGTCGCTCCCCAAGAGATTTTCATACAAATGAGAGCATACATTTTTCTTACAGACGTAAGTACAGCACGCTTATGCTTAATGGTCCTTTACGTGCATGTAATGTGACATGAAATTGAAAGAACTGGGGCTTCTATTGAAAAGTAGTCAATTGTAAACGATGCTTACAGTTGTTGGATTTTAAATACATGTCTTGCTGTAGCGTTTAAACAGTATCGTATATAAGTCATCATTCAAAGTCTTTAACATTTCACTGTTCGTCATGGACGTCTCTCACATACGGAAAAATTCCACACTCACCAAACTGATTAGTAAATTCAAAATCAACATTCTTTATTTCGCCATAAAGAAAAACATTTCATTTATAGAATTTAGAGTAAAGCTTTACCACCATTTCGTAGTGAGGTTCCTCTAAACGTAGAAGGAACGGCGAAAAAACTCCGCAAGTTTATCCTCTTTTTTATTTTTATTTGATTTTTTTTGTAACATTTCAATATCTATAGGTCAAACTTATAGTCTCGCAGATAATCATGAGAATATTCGATTATGTTTAAGTCACATTCAAAGAAAAAGGAAAAATATCGATTACATATGAAATCAGGCCCAAACCAGACCAGTCTCCGCAAGCGGCATCTGTTCACAAGTTGATGCATGTGACAGCCAACGCCCTCTTTCGCGTGGTGCAGCAGTTCTGAAGCGCTCGCTATCCCGGTCCACTTCTTGATATTACATAGCCGAGACTCCCTTCTACGACCATCTAATCTTTTGACCGCGACTTTTCCCATTATGATCAGTTGCAACAATTTATACCTGTAATGTCTTAATATGCCCCAGGTAAACAATTTTTTTGTCCTTTGACGGTCTGCAAAAGTTCACGTTTTTGCTCGACTTGTCGGAGAATCTCATCTTTGGCCACTTTTTGAGCTGAAATTGCTGCAAACTTTTACTAGTCAGGCAAGAACCTCTTCACTGCTGGATATCACATATTGACAGAATTGACAATATTTAAAAGTTTGTCGCTGGAGTTTTATGAATGGGTTACTTGTTTCAAACGAACTTGGATATTCCTTATTTTCTTTAAATACACATTTATACAATTGTATGTGTGAAGTAATTTAAAAAATGAACCGCAACTTTTTATACATTATTTTGAGTTAATAAAGCTAGCAGTGATAAAAACAAAGGTATAATAAAAACTAATCAGTTTGGATGGTAGTTTTAATATAAAAAGGTGTATTGTATTTGCATTTTCGTGCTTCTTGCATGGTAATATCAGCCACAGCGTTGCATTTTCGTCTGTTATGAGTCTACGGAGGGTCATTTAGCGGACAAACTCCCACGTTTTTTAGAGATAATAGCGAAAAATTGCGACTGCCAGGCGAAAGGGATTTCGTGGCACTGTTTATGATTCCATGTTGTTTATAACCATTAAAATGCCTTATTCTTTTGAAATATTTTGCTGCCTTCACTTTTTGGAACAAATAGTACAAATTTCTTAATTCAAATAAATTTATAATAATTCAAATGTAATTTTTAAATTGTGAACGCTCGTATACGGTAATGACCGTAACAACTCATAACTACTTTAGATTTAATGTTAGTTATACTTTCGCGACGATTGGAGAGCCGTTTCGCTGCGATGAATGGTAGCGGATGGAGCTCTGTGGTCTTTGCCAACCCCTGCGGGGATAGGCGTGAATATGTAAAAAAAATATACTTTCGCCATCAAGTTGCTAATGCCTTCATTAGCGAGTTGTTAAAGTTTTGTCTGTAAATTGCCAATTTCCACAGTCATCCCATACGTTCCCGTGGATGTCATATCGACGACCCCGCATAACAAACAAGTAATGGTGAAATTCAAATTTTTCAGGAAATATAAAAATCTGAATTTTCTAAATAAATCCGCAAGTGATCGACATCCGCAAGTGATCCTCAACTTGTGGTTTCATTTATATATGTAAAGATAGCTTTATTTTTTTATTTGGATAGAAAACATTTTATATTCATTGAAGTGCCCTATAACTATTAATTAAAATGTAATTAAAGAAAAAGTAAAATAAAATGTATATAAATGTTAAAATGTTTCATCATAAAATATAAATAATAAAAAATGTTTATCATGTATACCAATAAAAATGTTTCATCATAATAAGGTACTATATCTTATTATGATGAAATATTTTTATTGGCATTATCACTTAATATCGTATTCGTCGGAATTAAAGTAGATTTTTCATGCAATAATGTTGCATTACCTTATTATTCGTCGCAATATTGCTTATAATATTAAACAATAACATAATATTATATTATTCACTGATATTTTCAATAGACACCTTTTTTGTAATCGATATTAATGGATTATTATAGATAGGAAAATGTGAATAAAATTCACAAGATGTATTTTGACGTAAATAGGATATTGCGGGTTTCTATTGCGGAGATTTTGACATATTACATAAAATATGTATACTACATAATGGAAGTAAATACCAATAGGTGAATAACAGCGTCTTTCTAAGATAAAAAAAAACAGTTTTGCGGTCCGCCGTCCAGGCGTGGGCGATTACGGCCTCAATTTGTAGGAAAACCAATTAATTACCTGCAGTGGCCTTTTACAGCTGTAGTAATTATGTAATTATAAAATTTCCTCTAACGTTTATTATACCTAAATACTCGATTTTGTATAAAATGTCGGCCAATCCAAAATCGATAACCTCTGCGTGACATCTGACACGATTACGCTATCTGTACCGATGTCAAAGTCAACTTGACACTAACCAAGAGATAAGATGGTCATTCAGTGAGTCGCGTATTTAATCTGAATTAATTTTATTAGTTCAATCATATTCAGACTAATTCACCATATCCTTCTACTAGGAAATTTACTTAATAAGCTCCTATTATCATTACCTCTGAACGAACGGGAAACTGCGAAATAAACTCCACATGTAATCCTACTTTATTTAATTCCTTCATAGTCACAAGTTAGACAAAGTCTTATTATATAAATATAGCGTCATTAAAACTAAAACGATTGCTCAATTATAATCAGGTAAACGTAAACTTTAGGACAAAAATAATCTAGGGCATGCCACTCGCTATCCCGCGATCCCCTTTGACATGATACCCCCACGCCTGGCTGTGTCAGAACAAGACTGTGAACGGTGTGTTCGAATAAGACTGTGCATGGCTTCTTCGAACACAGAGCTCATTGCACAGTCTTGTTCGAAAGGACACGGATAATATGTAAGTACTTGTGGATAAAAGCCTTTAATTTGTCACACAAGTCTAACGATGTCTAACTGACAAGCTTAGTTAAACATCGTAAAGCCATGATCTGAGTTATGCGCTGGGTGGCATCATTTGAGGAAGGCTTATGCCCAGCAGTGGACTGCAGGCTTTTGTGATGATATATTTTAAAAAAACACGTGAACAGTTAATCGATTCCATACCTTCGCAAAAAATAAAGAAATATATATATATATATATATATATATATATATATATATATATATATATATATATATATATATATATATATATATATATATATATATATATATATATATATATATATATATATATATATATATATATAACGAAATCCTAAACCATGTATGTAATAAATAAAGAATGGTATTCTTATAAGAAATGAGCTTGTTTTTGTTTTAATTTTTTGCATAATCTTATCTCAAAAATGTATTCTATGTATGTCCTATACACAGAATACATATAATCTTATGTATATTTCATTATACTGATGCGGTGACGAACAGCTATAGTATTAAAGCAATCATATAAAGCAAGAAATTGGCGTGATAAATTTACAAGGCTATATTCTTTGAATTCGATACAAAAGAAATATGAAAAAACTTCAACAACAGAATAATGTATTCGTTTTTGTAAACTTTACACATCGTCCGTATTTTTATCTCATGGAATTTCCTGACTCCATTAGCATAACTATCCCCTTGTTCTTGCGAGCGCAGGCTTTTGTTTCGCTCTTTTCAACTCTTACTTTCTTTATAAATGTGTAGGATTTTTTGTACATACTGTTTTTTTTTAAATCCATACCAAATTTAACTAATTATTTAGTTGTTTTATCATTTTAATATCCTGTTAAGATATATATAAAAATAATTAAACCCATATGAGACGCTTACACAAGTAGATGCTTTTTTCTTGTACAATGAGGGTCTTCTCAACAAAGGCCAGGTCAATTGTATTCTTAACCGACAAGCCTGTATGAAGAGAGTGATGAGTGTGGTTGAAGCAAAGAAAGTGTGCCGGAATCGTAGCAGATAGAGGTCTATGGTCTCTGCCTACCCCTACGGGAAACAGTCATGATTATATGTAGGCATGTATGTAGAATGTTTTAACGCCCGTGCAACTTTCACCCTAGTCAAAACCATCGTTAGAAAAATAGTAGCATAAGAGCGGATTATGATGACAAATCAGCCAAAGGTAATAAATACATCCTTCAATCCCGAACAAGACAGTATCACTAAAATCTAGTTGGTACGGTTTCGAGTACATTCTAACAAGATTTCTGATATCGTTTTATGTCTTTGATAAAAAATAAATAAACATAGTGTCAATCGTGTGCACGGCAAGCAAGACATTTCACATTCAGTAAAGATATTTCATGTTACGTGGCCAGAATGTAGTCTCTTCGCAGTGATATAGTACGATCTTTGATATTTAATATTTCTTCAGCACTTTCACGCACGCATTCAAAGGGCGCAAAACAAGGGTGTTCACTCTTTGATTAACTATTCATTGGCTTTTAAAAGTGGTACTCACAAAGTCGACAGTCTCCTGGGAAATAACTGCATTAATGCGATGGTGGAAAACGAATTATTTTAAGATAATTCGTCGTAAATTTACGTAACAATAAATATTTATTGCTAATGATGAATTTAACAACTAATAAAAAAACATTAAAATCAGTTCCTACTTTTATATCCTGCAAAATATCTTATATAAGATATTTTTTTCTTCCATACAAAAATAAAATGAATTGAATTTAATTAACTATATTTAAAAAAAACTGTATTAACATCAAGTGTCATCCAATACAAGTTAAAAAAACATGTATTTGAGTGGATGAATAAAATGTATTTTATTAATTATTGAAAATTTTAGTAGGAATTGAAGAAAAAAAAATATATAACCTAGATCAATTTGTTACGCGCTTATGGTGCAACTTATAATGCTTTACTTCTCGAAAAGATAATATTCTATCCTACCTCTCATATCTGAAACCTTTTATCGCCACAAATTGTTCCATATTTGATAATTTTACCGTGGACCACTGAGGGGGGGCCTCCCTGGTATTTCATCGATTGTTGTTTATATTTTATCGTTTTTATTTACACACTTTTCCATCAAGTGTAATAAGTCACTGCCGAATAGCTCACGTTTATCTTCCATCCAAGGAAAATCACACAATCGTGAAAAAAACACTCAATAGTAAAGAAAATGAAAATAATTTAATTTATTGTGCGGCCTGGTACCATTTGACGCGAGGGTTGGAAACGTCGGTCTTAACCCTTTCGGTACGGACGCATTCTACGTCGCGCCGTCCCCGCTGACCGAGCAGTCGCGGCAAGCGTCCGTACTTGCGGAACAACTGCAAGCGCCCGTCAGACGCACAATACCACGCTATCGCAGACGCAGAGCGAGTGCAGTCGCTCGTAAAAAAAAATGCTTAAAAAATTATAACATAATGCAATAGAAAATATTTGCTCATTTCATCAGTTTATTATTAGGCAGCGTAAAACAAGTTCAAAATACTTGCGATGGATTACCATGGAGATAACATATATATTCTGCTCATGAAGAGTCGCGAGTGACCTAAGTCACCGTTCGTACATAACGAGCGTCAAATGTTGGGTGACCATAGTCACCGCTCGTACAGAGCGAGCGTCAGGCGTTGGGTGACTATAGTCACCGCTCGGACAGAGCTAGCGTCGGGCGTTGGGTGACTATAGTCACCGCTCGGGCCGAAAGGGTTAAACAATGTTTGACACTTGACACCTTTTAGTATCATATTTTCTATATTGAAGTTGATGCATAATGTGATTATGATTACGAGTGTATATATTTATGTTTTACACATACGGGCTATCTCAATATTCAGCTGTGATGCGTGTTTATAGATCGAAAAATATTTACCTGAAATGTGTCCTACATTTAAAATATTTTTTGAGTACAAATTTGATTTTGTTGAACGTAGATAAAGTAATGTTATACCACGCTTATTCGGGCGTGTAAACATAATGCTCACATACGAGATAGTGTAGGGTGAACAACTTTTGCGAATTATATAGATTTTCTTGGTACTTCGAAGTTTTTAGGTATATTGTGATAAGTGAAGTTTTCACGGCTGTTTTTGATTTCGGTCTCAGTGAATAATGGTGTTTTACAAATAAATAAAATATCTTAAAATTATAATAAAGATAATCGAATTTTGCGAATAAACATGTATTTCGTTAAGAACTAAAAAATATATGTTTTTTTCTACTTTTTGGGATAAATACAACAAAAATTCTTGTGTTAGTGCAACAGCTTGTATATGATAACGAGGAACAGACACGTTCTGAATTAAAAACTTAAATATGTGAAAGATTATAATACTAAAATATTAAGGAGTAATAACAATTAAAGTATCGATTGGTAAAATTTTAAATTTAGCAATAGCCAACGAAAAAAAATTATTATCTAAAAAAACTGTGATATTAACTACATGACGATTCGACTCTTATTTAAGAAAAGGTACCTCAGATTTTTTATTTTATTTTACAACTTACATTTATATGTCTTTATTAATAATGTTTTTTAAAATAAATGTCTCCATAAAGTCTATATTATATGTAGTAACCCTACAAGTTAAGATAGAGAGCGCGCTGCCCCATCTGTTATCACTAGCACACGTAACCAGGTAAAATATTTTACTTTGAATTGATAATCGATCATCTATATGTGAACGAAAACATACGAGTAAAATGTATATACGAGTAAATATATATACGAGTAAAATGATTGTGAGGTATTATTATATTTTATGGGCTCAAAAAGCAAATGAGTTAGCAAGTGGCTATGGGCTGGTTATTATTTTGAACTCGACCCGATAAGTGTTGGAGTAAGCGAATTCTGGAATAGAGACCAGGTTTTTGTAAATATAGTGTGGAAGAGGCACAGTCTTGACCAGCCGCAGGATGATGATATTGTTGTAAATAATATATTGTAGTTTCGCTAAAACTTTATTACTCGATTGAACTTGATTCGTGTAAACGTTGAGCTTATTTAGGTTTTGTCAACGACCACTTCCAACGGCTTTTCTTCGGCCGATTTCTTCAATTACTGCCACTAGATATTTTCATCTTCACGGTGCTTATTCATTGTACCTTCGGTGGTGGGAAGGTTTATATTAAAAAATATAGCGTCCATTGTAATGACAAGACACTTAACGGTTGTCTTCTGTAGAGTCTACTATACCTGATGATGCCTCATGTTAAGGCGAAACACCTTTCGTGTGCAATGTGGAAAAGTGGTGGTGTGTGTTTGGTTTTTTTGATAGTGGTTGGGAAGTGAAGAGTTGCTGACCATTTTTCGGTAAGATTTAGTTTTAACTCCCCGTAAATCCACTTCTTCCAGTATAAAACACACATTATTATTTTTCTTTGCTTGTCGTTTTTTTGTTTGCTTGTCGCGGATCGTAGCTAAGTAAAAGTTTTGACTGTACACATATTATAATACATTCGCAACTATTTTTTTTTTTTTTTATATATATATTCACGCCTATCCCCCGCAGGGGTTGGCAGAGACCACAGAGCACCATCCGCTGCCGTTCATCGCAGCGAAACGGCTCGTCATTGGTCGCTTTTCGCCCTCGTGAGAATCAGGACGTGACGGGTGGCGAACCACGTCGCCGTCATTTTTCGACAAATTAGGTATATTAAATTCGTCTTTAGTGAATCCCACGAGCCGCAAGGGAGGATGAAGGTCAGCCCCAGCAGAGCCCTGCATGCTGAGGTAAGGCACCATAGTCCCCGGGGGAGCCCGACCCCGGGACGATCGGCACGCTTACGACTAGGCTCGCCCCTAGTCACGCATCCATTGGCACGGCAGACCGTGGATTGGCGGAGAGGAAGGGAAAGGATAGAGAAGAAAGGAAGGGACAGGAAAGGAAAATGTGGATTGGGGGGGTTACCAGACGCGGAATAAACATTTAAAAATCCATATAAATATTTATTCCGATGCGGGAATCGAACCCGCGACCATTGACTCCGCGGGCGGAGGGCCCCGCCACTGAGCCAATCGGTCGTCGCAACTAAAATAAATTTTACTAAACTAATATACAAATAAAGTTCACGGCATTATATTTCATGATGTAGTGTGTTACAACAGTGCAACGTTGTTTTTTTTTTATAGGATAGGAGGGCAAACGAGCAAGCGTTTCGCCTGATGGAAAACAATCACGACGCCGTTGGCATTCTTAGATAGTCTCACATCGAAAAATATTCAAAGCTGGATATTGTTAAGGTTGTCGAGGAACTTTTTACTTCATCTACATGCCATTTGATGATTGGAATCATCTGACCAAAGCATCAACTGGATTTTGAACGGACGTAAAAATCAGTCGTAGTTTTGTTTGCGGTGTTCCCAAACAAGTACTATATAGAGGTGGTATTCAAGCGACGTGCATATGATTTCACGAAAAGCCGTCAACGCATTTGTGACGCATCCGACATTGCGGATGTCTATGGACGGCGGTGATCACTTACGTAACCCGCATGCTTGCTCGTTTGCCTATGCTAATGTTGAACATTAATAAAAATAATTCTATATATATATATATATATATATATATATATATATATATATATATATATATATATATATATATATACGTATAAAAGCTATGTCACTTATGGCGTACACATTACTAAAATTATTACACACTATTAAAAATTACTAAAACAATAATTACATATCTAAATATTTAACTAAACTATTATATTTTCATTAAAATTATAATTTATTAATCCATTTATATATCACTTTTGTTTATCTATTACATACATTTGATCGATCGTTTAAAGTAAAAAAGTCCTTAATTAAAGTCATTGTAATTTACATACTTTTTGCTATGAAATCTGTGTTCGATAATGGATAACAAATATTAGCTAAGTCTGAAAATACCTAAATATGTAAGTATGAAAATATATAAAACACAATGCTTACAAGAAACTGAGATAATTAAAAAAATCTTTTAATTTACAACTGCCATTTAAACATAAGTCCGTGAAGTGCTTGCCGGACGGAGGCTAGAAAAAAGGCAAATAAAGGAGAAGATAAATGAATACAAGCTCTGCCAACTTACTTAAATTGAAGTAGTACTACATTTTTAATTAATCTAAATTGTATTTGTCGAGTACAATGTTTGGTAATTTTAATTTTTTTTAAAAGAAAACCTTGAAATAGTTATTAAACAGAAGTAGGAGAATTAATGCGAGAATAGCTCAATTTATTGAACTCTTTATATGAACCATGTCTATCATCACAAGCGTTATTAGAAAAATTTCATCACCACCATCTGAATGAGTGGGGATCCAGTACCTTCGGCGGTTTTTCCAAACCGATACGACATTGGCACCTTCAAAAAACAAACCTTCACATAACTAAAAGGCAACGCTTTCGTGACTCCTTCGGCGTCGCGGTTGTCTATGGGCGGTGTTGATTGCATTCCACCAAGCGACACGCTTGCTCGCTTGCCCTCCCATTCCATAAAAAAAATATTAGCTTAGTTGAAAATAGTTAACAAATATTCTAGCAATATCAAAACATTACTAGTCTTCTTTTTATCTAATAATGGAGGGATTAAAAAAATAAAATAAAATGTAATAACTTACGTATATTTGTAGGTCGAAAAAATAACATCTGTAGCATTTTATACTACAAGTTTTTGTACGTTTATTAAGAATAAATAATAATGTACTTATGTTATATCGCTGCTATATTTCGCCTAAAAGTGTAATCTTATGATCGACTGTCTGAGCTGTACTGACGACAAATCCTGCTTTATCCTAGAGCTCTTAGAGCTCGTATAAACAAAATGTGTTAAAAGCTACCGCCTGTAGAAGGCATTAATCATGCATCTTGCCTAACGTCGAGCACCTGGGTCCTTTGTTTTTAGAACGTTTGTTTTCGGACTAACATCTGTTATTTCTAGTTTATCTGATATTTTTTGTGCTAAGCTGATTATGGTTTTGACTAGAATCACAGCATCAAAGCATCTACTAAGTGTTCCATTATCGACTGTATACGTAGTGCCAGGGATAGAGAGACATGGAGAAATTTCCCTAAAGCCGCTTCCATATTAGACTATCCCTAATCATAACCGTTCCTTCACGAGTGTAAGACTCAGGAGGAGGAGCGTAGAACGTTATTATAAAAAAAAAAATCGGAATGTGGTGAAGGGTGAAGGTGTGGGGAAAATGTAGTGCGTTTACTATCACTCTACTACCTCAGCTGTGCGTAGTGCTTTTTTACTCTACTTACAAACAGATGCGGATCTGGTGAACGAGCCAAGGGTGTCTTCGCACATCACAGCTGCAGAAAATCAAAGCGTAATTACATTTTGACATGGGACCACTGTGTTAATTTTAAAACGCAATGTATCACTTTTTTTCTGGCCTCCGGGCCGGGCCTCCAGAGCTCACCGGACGAAGCGCGGTAGGTAAGCTACCACTCGAGCACAAGACGCCCCGGGTGAGCCGGCCCATTCATGCTACAGACAGATAATATGCCATCCTTGACAAAGTAATCCTCTGCATCTTGGCTCTACCAGTTTATATATATAATAAAACCCCGGCCGATGTTTAAGCTTCGTCTATAAATAAATTCAAACGTTTTATTTAAAAAACTTGCAATGAAGCTTATTATTTTACTGCACATTACCAAAATGATAGATCTGCCTGAAGCTTAACAATGAGTGTCCGGTGGGAGAATCAAGTTTTTAACTTTTACTACTATTTCCAAACAAAGAATATTCAACCTATAAACATAATATAAATACGGTCGAATATTCTTTGTTATGAAGTAGTAGTTAAGGTTGAAAACGTGATTCTACCGTCGGGTATCCTATATATCTAGTTATATAGTACATAATTTATTTTTAAAAGAGCACATAAAAAAATGAGAGAATTTCTTGCGACCTTTCTTCTGTCCCAGAGCGCCACTTTGTTTCCGAAGCGCTGGTGGTTTATTAGTTTTAATATTCACGTCAATACTTTCTCGTATATATTTTCTCGTAATCTCGTACAATTACTTGTGAATAAATTTAAAAAAAATAAAGTCCTGTAACTTCTGTGAAGTGACCGCCCTTTTTCTTCAGGATAACTTTTATTCAGAGTCGGTAACCACTCTTAACGCCTGACTAAATAAACACTTTATTTCCAGATGAAAATAAAATATTATTTAATCAAATCAGGTGAAACTCTTCGCACCTCACTCTCAGCACTTTATTCCTGTATGTATGATCGCCCGTAGATGCATTTACGTACCCAAACCATTTATTGAGCTGTGCTTATGTTCGTTGCTATTTACGCAGTCCCATTCTTTTTTGTGAGTTTTATTGTCCCATGAATATGTATGCGGTCGCTTGAATATTGCGCAGCAAGTTATTGTCGATATAAAATTATTCATGTTCGCTATATCCCTGGTTTTGTTGCTAAATCGGGCAATCTAAATATAAAATTATTTTCTTTATTGTGTTTATCGTTTTTGTAACAATAAAATGTTTCGTTTTCATGTTTAAATCACACACTGTTCACGTATTACATATCTATCTCTCGACGTGGATATCGGCGTATGCGAATTAATACAATTATTTGAGTATTTTATAAAACGAAAGAAAGAGACGAAACTTAATTTTACATGACTTGTGGCATCATCTGTTGGCATATGATGCAAGAATAATTTTGTTTTATGAATTTTTTTACAGTAATTACATTTGTTGGTTAAAAACTATTTTGTTGCTGTGTTAGAGAAAATCTATTTTAATATTTATTTTTTACTGTCTTTCACTTTCACATTCATTTTTTGTTGATTTCTATTGTTATATAGTTGATTCTAATTCCAACAGTCGTTGCTAACTTGTACCTACCCAGATTTTCAGCTACTCATCCAATTTTTCTCAGTTGTTGCGTTCAATTATTTAATTCAGATCTTTGTTCTATACGAGGCGGTCTCGAAAAGAGAGCCTAACTGTTATTTCATAATAAAATTCCAATATAGCCTTAACTGTTACTTAAATGTTACTGTTGGACTTTCACCTTCCTTTCATTTTCACAATTGCGGGGTATTGTAATCCCCGTGCCTGAGAGGTGAATTGGGAATCGCAGTATCGCATCCACCAGTATTTGCTCCCATAGTTGCCTCATACGGCGCCAGTGGAAAGAAATGGTATGGCTCTATTCTATCTTGGGAACTACATATTAAAACTTCATTGGTATAACAAATTATTTATGTAGCTATTTATTGTACAGTGTATAAGAAAAAGTACAAAAATTTAAGTAAAGATTAGTATCTTATACACAATAGTAATTTAATTCTATCTATAAATACTAAAACCTTTCTTATAAATTACACAGTCTCAGTCCAAAATATCTCTTCCATTGTCCACATTGTAAGAATAAGGATGTTTCACCGAATTTATTTCAAGCAAGTCGCATGTATTTATTTGCAGTATTTCTTTTCTCAGTTTCACATACATTTTTAATAAATCCTTCCCCTTAAAACTTCACTGAGACATTCCGGCTCCGCAATGCCTTCCAGACCTTGACGACATTTATGCTGCGCTGAGTTCTTTCAACCTGTTTCCCGTTCCATTCACAAAAACATGCCTCGAAAAATTTCAACTGCGAATTACGCAAACATAGAATACTGGCTCGGACAACTCTGGGCTTATCCAGTGTACATTTCCATGCATTTAGAATAATTTGAATGGAACAACCGAACGGAAGACAAACAACGCAACTCCAAACAGAAAGCTTGTTGAAACTTGTTCGGTGTTCGGCTTGACACGAACGTAAGTTATGCATGTACAGATGATGTACAGTTCTCTATTCTTCTTAGTCGTCCAAGCTATAATATATTTAGCTTTGACGACAAAATTAGCTTAGTGATGAAGTCACCACTTTCGGAGACAATGGTCGTTGCTTCGATACCCGTAACACAGTAAATATATGTGTGATATATTCTATAGATAATTATCACCAGACTTATTTGGGAAAATGTAATGGATTAATGTCCATTTTTTGAAACATACTATAGTGTACATGGACTGCAAATTAAATATTTAGCTTCACACATATTTATCGATTCACAACGCTTGTCGGTGTAGCAATTTCAATTTTCTTCGATTCAAGGCTTCAAACTCCTTAAAATGTCTTTACTTTTGCAAAGGGCATACGGGAACTTTTAAATTGTTCTGCATGATTTCTTTTCTTCTACTTTCCTCTCTCCCTACAATTTTTGCCTCCATGATATTCAAAATAAAATTGTTAAAATAAAACCAAATGCCTACTCATACTTCTCTTTCTATTTTCACATGCTGTACGATTTGCTTATACGTCTGTAAATTTCTTGGACTTCCTCGTCTCATCTTCCCTTCATTTTTCTCTCTATGATATGTATGCCCAGACTTCCTCTGTTATTCTCAACGTGCTGTAAAATGTACCGTTTCTTTTTAGGTCGATCCAATACGTCTTTTTATTTCGGCAAATTATTATAATATTATCGGCAAAAATAAATTTTTGCCAATATTCTCACACACTAAAATTAAACTCACAAACATTATTTTATTTTTATTTTATTATATTTTATTTTTATTTTATTTTATTTTTATTTTATTTTATTTATAAATATTTATAAATCCATACATATATTTATTTCAATAAATATATGTATAGATTTATAAATATTTATTCCGAGTTTGTTAACCCCCCCCAATCCGCATTTCCTTTCCTGCCCTTTCCTTTCTTCTCTATCCTTTTCTTCCTCTCCACCAATCCACGATCTGCCGTGCCAATGGATGCGTGGCTAAGGGCGAGCTTAGTCGCAATCGTGCCGAACCGTCCCGAGATCGGGCTCCCCCGGGTGCTATAGTCCTTACCTCAGCACGCGGAACTCTGCAGGGACTGACCTCCATCCTCCCTTGCGGCTCGTGGAATTCACTAAGACGAATTTTAATATACCTAATTTGTTGAAAAAGGACGGCGACGTGGTTTGCCACCCATCACGTCCTGATACCCACGAGGGCGAGAAACGACTAATAGAGAGCCGTTTCACTACGATGAATGTGAGAGGAAGATTGGTTGAAAGGATGGATGAGTGTGGACGAGGTGGGGAGGGTATGCTGGGATCGTCGCGGATGGAGCTCTATGGTCTCTGCCAACCCCTGCGGGGATAGGCGTAGGGGACCCCAGAAAAAAGGCCAGATTTGTGGAAAGGAAATTCTTGGATTTTGCACCACGATAATGCGCCTTCGCACAAGGCCGTCATTGTGAACGAATTTTTGACTAAACACTCAACAAATACCATCGAGCTACCACCATATTCACCTGATGTGGCTCCAGCCGACTTCTTCCTTTTTCCTAAACTCAAATTTCCACTTCGTGGCACCCGTTTCCAATTGGTAGAAGACATAAAGGAGAATTGGCGGGGAGAACTGAACTCAATTCCGGAAACAGCGTTTAAAAAATGTTTTGATGATTGGATTATTCGTTGGCGTAAGTGTATCGTTTCTGATAGAGCATACTTTGAAGGTGATAAAATAAATTTGGATGAATAACAAACAGTTTGTGTATTATTGATCTTTTCCCGGTACTTTCTTGACAGAGTGTATGTGTAACTGGGCGGCGACAATAACCTCAATGCCGAATGTACGACAATCGCGCAGTTGAATCTAATGCTTAATTAATTGAACGGTTCACCGATACGACCGCACACAAACAAAGCTACGTACCGTCGGGGAACAATTGGATGTAATTCAATTCAAATGAATCGAACGCCGGTATCTCTTTGTTCTAGATAAGGGCTCCCTTAATTATATTTCTAACGCGAAATAACTATGAACATATGATCCGCGACAAACAAAACAATAACAGAAAATTAATAATGTGTGTTTTTCTGCTGCTGCTGCCACTTCATCCAACAGAAAAAAACACACATTAATAATTTTCTGTTATTGTTTTGCTTGTCGCGGATCTTAGCTAAGTTAAACTTTTGACTGTCCACATAGTGATGGATTTCCGCAAAGTGACGCCTGACTTCATTAATAATATATATATGTGTCTTCATAGTGGTAGAGACATGGTACATGCATGGGCCGGTTCGACCGTAGAAGTACCACAACCTTACGGAATGTTAGTTCTAAATGGGTAGCATTTTACTGTGATACACGGTACGTTTCCTACGGTGAGTCTAGCGATCTGGAGGCTTGAATTCTCCTTACCTTATCATTTTCTCCTCTCCTATTACTTGCCTCTTCCCCTCCCATTGTTATAACCTTACCTAAGGTAGAAAACGCTAATTCACCGTACTTCAGGAGTCATGAGCGGCTTAGGGTTTATCCATAAATTACTTATCATGAATTTCATGATTTTGGATTTTCCCTGTCAGACATGGAGTTGAAGTTAAGAGTTTTAATATTTTGTGATTTCTCATGTAACGCCTCAAAGGTTTAAGTGAAACTCATCCCTCTAGTCACTCAGTGTCACATTGTTGATAGGGGATCAACCACAACCCATCCCTAAAGTGTGACGTTATCTATGAATGGCGTCTTACTATCAAGTCGCTCGCATCATGACTATTAGAAATGTCCAGATTATTCTATGCACTTGTCTATAAAACTACAATTAATTCATATTACATTACTACTTAGTAACTTCTTCTTATTGTTTATTTTAATATTCTAGCGCCGATTTGGAAGAAGTCTATCTCCAAGCGTTAACAATAAAAAGACTTCGTTAATACCCTAATGTATAAAGTATTGTTATTACAATGTAATTTATATACATTATATTAACAATACTTTACTCAACTTTGCCTAACAGGGAAGGGATTCCCCAGTAGCGCTGATTTTCAACCACTTCCTTCCCGCAAGATGTTATGCGGGAGTTATAAATAAGGTAAGTGGTAGCTGATCAATAGAATAACTTTTAATTTTAAATCAAGCTCTAACTTGAAAATTTCCTGTTGATCTTACTGAAAATAAGCGCCAAGTGCTCCAACAGAGCGCCTGACTTATGCTGAGGAAGAACCATTTTGTGGCACATTTTATTTTAAATTAAGATTTTTTCCATTTATTTTGTATACTAAGTTCAATTTATCTTCATCTCTTTGTTAGCTTTCATTTGCTGTAATTGTTTTTTGTTACAAATGATTTCTATTCTACTTCGAATACCAAACAAAATGTTCGTCGTATTTATGTTTGATTATATGCAAACTTCTTTTCTTACTTATTTTTGTGTGAGAGCAGTCGTGTGCAGTAACTTGTGATATAAAGTGGCCATAGTTTGTTGAGCAAAAAAACTGTGTAGAGTAACGTCGGGGTAACAACGTTCATAATAAGACGTCTGGGGTATCTGCCAGCTTTATATTTTTCTTATATCATATGCATAGTTATGAAGCGAGTTTCACCTTTATACTCACAATCCGTGACGCAAAGTTGGTTCCAGACAATGTTTATCTACAGTATACCTCTAAGGTTATCTTGAATATTTTTCCAATGTTTTTCAAGTGGAAAAATAAGTTTTCAAACTAAAGTAGAGTTATATAAGTTTGCGTTTATACATCGAAGGAAATAAATAGTTCTTATAAAACAGCCCTTTACACTTTTTTTGGCGGTCTACACATATAAGAGTTCCCAGTATAGTGTGTCAGACAAATATACAACTTACAATTATATTAAGGTTATTTGTTATTTTTTGAACCTACGGTAAATTTGCTGAAACAGCTCCCTTCGACTTGAATAAATCACTGTTTCAGAAAAACAGTGATTTATTCAAGTCTTCAAGAAACTGAAGTATATAATCTTTTTCAGGGGTTGACAATGCAGTTGAAAACCTCCTGATGTACTAAAGGCGGCGTTGATTGTTTACTACTAGGCGATATACTTTCTCTCATATAAATAAACAACTAACTTCTGTAACCCTATATAGTCAAGGTTTTTGTATGAGTAATTATCAGTTTAATTAATTATATTAAATACAGTTATAAGGTTTGTAAGTATCGCAGTATAAACATCTATCGTTATGTTTTAGTGCTAATCTAACTAACTAGATAATGATTTTGAGATAGAAAGAAAAACGAGCAAGCGATTCGCCTGTTTATATACAATACAATAAAGGGTTTAAATATCTAGTCAAAACTTAATAATCATAGCAATGATTTTGTTTAACTTTTCCGTGTATTAATAAAATTATTTTCTTCATAATTCTTTAGACATATCGTCACGCCTATCTCCCGTAAGGATTGGCCGAGACTACAGATCTCCATCCGCTACAACCCGCTACGATTCCTCCACACTCATCCATCTTTTCATCCATCGTTCCTCTCACATTCATCGCAGCGAAACGGCTCTACGTTAGTCGCCACCTGTCTATCAGGACTATTATTATTAGGCGAACCACGTCGCCTTCATTTTTAAACAAATTAGGTTTATTAACATTTGTCGACATACTTCAGTATATGATTTTGAATTGTGTGCTATCATGACAATGTATTCTATCAACGATATCGTTGACTGTGGAGAGGTTTGATTTCTAGTCGTGAAACTGATTAGATGTCTAAATTATTTAATACATTACTACCACATTAATCAATACATTACTGGGCCAGACCAACGTCTTCCAGGCCAGTTGGTTTTTACTAATATATAAAGTAAACTTTTTATAACTCATGATCATCATCCTTCAAACATCAACGTACCGTACTTGCTTCACGCTTGGCAGGCGGAACCAAATTAAAGCCACATTTAACAGTTTTTATAAATATTTGCTTTTAAAGCAAACCCAAATTTATAAGCGCTTCGGAGTTATCGAAATGTACAAAAAAATAACTGGATGTCCAAAACAACACTTCAATAATCTCATTAGAGTTGAAAACATTCGTGTAACAAAGTAGACGGGGAAAGTTACTGAATCAGTTTTGAAGTGCATTTTATTTGTATTTCAATTTTCAGTGGTATCTTTTCTTTTCTATTTTTTTTTCTTTGATGGTAATTAGTTAAAACTATTATACCAGTGTCAAGTAAAATGGAATAATATCAAATCTCTTGAAATGTCTATTCAACTTATTACGTTACGTCTTGATAAAATGGTGGCTATTCTACCAAAACCTTCTATGGACTTTTTAGTCAACTTAAAATGTCACGATACATGCATTTCAATCGAACTATATTGAATAATACGCCACCATAAGTAAACAATATAACTGATAATAATATAAGATTATAAAAATGAAATAAAAACACGTCACTGAAGTAAGTTGGCGGGAAAAGTCTTTTTCTATTTATACATTTTTTTCCATGTGGTATTTAAAAACATTATGATTACTTTATTTATTTATTTATATTATTTTTATTACATTTTTAAGCGATGTAAGCCATTAAACGTTTATGTTTCAAACGGACAAACATACATGATGTGGAGCTTTATTTTTTTAGAGCGACTTTTAAATGTGGACATTTTTTGTAATGATTCGTAGAAAATATAGGTCCGGTACAAAGAAAAATATTATAACATTATACCGATATTCTATTAAGATCTGGTACTTCCTTGGTCAAGCTAGCTCATTCTTGATATTGACGCAAAAAATAATTAAAACGTAGTTAACCGCAAAATAAACACTTGCAACCAGAGCCAAAAAATCTTCAAGATTTCTGAAAAGTTGTACCTGATCACTCATAAACTGTTATTTTTAACGCTGTTGAAAATGTTCTGTTGGTCGTAGAGATCCGAGACTCAGATCATTCGACGAAGCTTTTTTTTCTCATCCCGAATATGCAATAAAATAAAATGTGACATTTGTTATTACATTTTTATATACGGCGTTGTCGCTTTTTTGCCTTGATATAGGAAAACCAACATATTCTACCCAAAATGAGGTAATGTCGATCCGCATGACTGAGGATAGAACTAAATACGGACTAACGGTCGCCGCCTCGATAATCGACAGGATGGAGATGGCACATAAAGAAGAAGTAGAATTAATATTATCTTTACTTTAAATACCTTTGTTTATTTTTATGTATTCGTTTATTATTTACGGTTATAGAGGCACATCAAATTATCTTTTTAACATTGTGTCCATCCTACGGTTGTCTGGAAGAAATCGCTATTAGCGATAAGAGCGCCATTTGTACATAAATATTACAAATCAATAATTGTATAACTTTGTTTTTGGTTTATAATAAAGAATATATCTGTCTATCTAATACTATATGTAAGTATTGTTTTAGTGGTAGTAAATAAATGGAAGTATACATCGTAACGGTGTATGTAAGCGCACCCAAGTTTCCATATTTAAAACATTAACTCATGTGATTTTATGAGGTTATAGAGTTCAAAGCACTTTTCGTATTCGAAAATGTTCACACAGCTGAGAATTCTCTGGCGTAGTAGTGAATTTATTAACGTCTGTTATATTGAGTGTTATAAAAGTTGAAGAGACTTTTCAATGTATTCGCAACGCATCACAGATGTGATGGTGATGGACAATTTTTTATATGTACATACATGTTCAACAAATAGCAATAAAAACGAGATTTGGCACCTACACTGCACCAATAGAACGTAAAGATGTCTTATTTAGGAATAAAGAGTTTCGCAAAACGATGTCAGTAATGTATGTTGTCTTCTATCAATATCAATATCAGCCCGCGGCAGTCCACTGCTGGACATAGGCCTCACCCAAGGTGCGCCACCTAGCCCGATCTTCGGCTACGCGCATCCAGTCTCTGCCAGCCGCCTTGCGCAGATCGTCTCTCCATCTAGCAGGAGGGCGTCCCATACTACGTTTGCCGAGTCGCGGTTTCCACTCCAGCACTCGTCTACTCCAACGATTGTCGGTTCTCCAACAAACGTGTCCAGCCCATTGCCACTTCAGTCTGCTAACTTGAAGAGCAATGTCGGTGACTCTGGTTCTCCGGCGAATTTCTTCATTTCGAATTCTGTCCACCAGAGAAACCCCGACCGAGCATAGCTCTCTCCATAGCCCTCTGAGCGACTTTGAGCTTGGCGAGGAGACGGATTGTCAGTGTCCACGTCTCGACACCGTAAGAGAGTACGGGCAGGACGCACTGGTTGAAGACTTTTGTCTTCAGACTTTGTCTATGGGCGACGAGAAGACTTGACGGAATTTCCTGAATGTTGTCTTTTATATATTCATTTATTTATTTATTTACGTATTCTTAATGTACAATTTTTGGTGTCAAAAGTCGAATTTAATGTTGGAGGGCACTTCCACCACTCAACCTTGGAAGAAAAATACAAAAACTATATAATTAAATAAATACATACCTATATATAATATACATAATAAACATATACATATAATTGTACAATCATGATGGAGGATAATCAATCAGGGAGGCAGAGATTTAAAGAAAAATACTTAACTCTACCCTTAAAACGAGGATTCATTGATTGCATTGTAGAGGATAACCGGAATTGAAAATATTAAGGTTTCAAAACAATAACTTGGAACACAAAAAGCAATATCGTTGAGCTCCAATATTTATAGTTAGCGATATTGAGAATTCAAGTAACCGCGTCTTTTGTTTGTAGAAGATGCTTTTCTTTTAGAGTATCATCTCTCCAATAAGTAAAAGTTAATTCTGTTTTGATTGTTCACAATAATTGAAATTTAAAATTTTACTTTGGTATCCTTTAATGACCTCTGAATAGCTAAAAAGATTCAGCTGTTAACAAATATTTAAATAATTTTAAATATTCGCTAATTAAGCAGGAACATCTCACTTGATAAGGAATTCGCTTATGATTTAAGGTTTTTTTTTTATTTTATTAAAGGACAACGAACAGTAGCACAATACATGAATAACTTAAAATATTACAAAATAAACAACAATTGATAACATGGTCTCCAACTAAGAGTTGTGGAAAATCAGCAAAGAAGACCCAAAAGATGTCCAGATACGTGAAAAAATGGAGATGGATAGGGCATACTCTCCGGCGCGACGCCAGTCATATCCTCAAACAAGCCTTCGAATTGAATCCGCAGGGAAAAAGAAAACGTGGACGCCCAAAACAAACTTGGCGGGGTACTGTGACGGCCGTAGTGCAAAGCGATCCTAGAGCAAAGTGAAGCGTATGGCCTCCTACAGATCGAGATGGAGAAGCGTCGTGTCTGTCCTATGTCTCACGGGGGACTTAGGACTCAGAGAGGGAAACAATAGTTAATTGTATACAACCGACATTATCTATGTCTTATATCTATATCCATATAAATAAAGTTTGTATAAAAAATTATTTTCAAAAAATTAAACGGAACGTCAAAAAAAAACAATTTTTTCTACTAATAGAAAGCCCAATTACTATAGTTAACAAAAGAACTATATATATATATATATATATATATATATATATATATATATATATATATATATATATATACTAAAATAAATGCCAGTATTGATAGATTGATATTCATTCATATTCAATTACCCTTTCTTTTACATTACAAAAGCAAAACTTTGATTCTGTGCTTCGTGCTGTTCTTTCCTTTCTTCTTTCGTCTTTCCTCTTTAGGTACACCAGCCGGAGCCAGCAGCCAGTGCGAAGCCGGAGCGGGCAGCTAGTATATATTTATATATGAAAAAAAATGAGACAAACCTCAGAGGAAAGAACAGCACGAAGCACAGAAACAAAATTACTTTTTATAAAGGTAATATGTAACACACAAACTAAACCTAATACTAAGATTTACCATTGGACAGTTGATGAGAACCATATTTTTATTTTATAGCATAAGCTTTGATGCAATGGTTAACATGAATTCTATTAATAGACTGTTTAAAAATTTGTATACAATTCTTGTGTTTTACATATAAGAGTATGTTCTACTCGACTATGAATTACCAATGAAGTGTAAGTCAGGGTTTAATCTACGGACGTGTGTGTGTGTATGTACGTCGGAGGTCACATCGAATAGCGTTTAAAAGGTCGTCAGCTGTCGCGACGGCTGGACGCGCGCTCCATGATTGATGTGGCTTCGTCAACTCCGCGACAGCTGTTGCACTGGTCCTCTATTTGTATTGTTTCGCACTGAAGTATTAAATTTATCTTTTGTAATAATAATAATAATACTGATTTTATATTGTTTTTGATATGAAACATCTTATCCCGGAGTATGGAAGTGAACTCGTAGACCGAGATGTCGTCTCGATTCAGGCTACGCTCCCCTCTACTCGACATCATTTACACGTGGCCAGCATATGGTAGAGACCGAGACGTCAATGTTTCATATCTACCAAGCGTCCTGTGACGTTTCTCTTTTGTTTTTCACAATTTTTTCATGTGCCATTCAGAAATGGGAAGGCCAATGGCATTGGTCTTCCCAACGAACGACGAACGGACATCAACCCACCACGCTTGTCCAATGCGGATTGCCGGTGTCACCAAACTCGAAATGCGGGGATCGAACGCGTAACTATTGACATAGTCAGCAGTCCTGCCATAATAAATTGTCTCTTTGCATTTTTGTATTTTAGATAAACAAAAACGGATAACACTTAATCTTCATAGCCCAACACATAGATCCCTTGTATCGTCGGTACCATTATATACACACAAAAACCAAACATACAAATACAGTAGTATCTATAGGTATTACAAAGATTTATCCTAATGCGGGATGGAACCTGCGGCCCTTGGTTCAAAAGTCGAACACATCACCAATGCGCCATTTGGGTTATCGAAACATTATAGAAAGCTCCTTCAGTTATCTATACGTCTATACACTTGCCTCACTTGTTACAATTATACTAGACAAAATTATAATATTAAAATAAATTAAAGTGTCGAAATTTCGGGGAAGAGGCGAACTTAAGTGATAGGTTGGCGATATATCCAATTTCGCTCAAAAGGCTGTCGCTGGACGCCCGATGCTGCGCTGATTGATGTGACTTTGGATATTACGTATCAGTTGCTGCAATCGCCGTCTGCTTACATACTATATATCTTTCTAGATTCGTCATGAACTTAATTCAATTTTTGAAATGATTTACCACTATGCCGAAAAGTGACTATTAAAAAGCACACAAATAAAAATAGGAAAAAACACGACTAGGTTCGTTTTTTATTTTTTTGTATACAGATTTTATATCGGTTAATTAATTTATATGACTAGGGAGGAAGAGCTGAAAGTGAACACACTATTTTAGAATAGATGCGTGAAGCCGATAATCGGGCTAGGTGGCGTTTCTTGAGGGAGGCCCATATCCATCCAAAGGTGAAATGCCGCGGTCTGTTGATTGATTGATGCTTTTTTATAAAATGTTCATTTCGAAAAAATGTGTCGGCTTTGAGAATTTTCTTGGAACGAAAAAGTTACCTAATTAACAGCACATTGAAAATATAAAAGGAATTATATTTCGGCAATTAGATCGTTATGCAAACTTTAAAATATCATAGAGGAAACTATTAAAGGGAGAAAGAGAAGAGGAATACCTACCCTAAACAATTTAAACCAAATTATTTTAAACCGAAACATAGGTAAAGACGTATAGAGAATTTAAGGAACTAGCCTTAGATCGGTGAATATAGAAATTGGTATGTGTAACAAATGTTGGGTACTTAACTATGAATTGATAAATTACAATTTTTGTATAAATTATACATTAATGACTGACCTCCATCCTCCCTTGTGCTTTAGGTCTTCCGCGGCTTCTACAACCGTCTGGTTTGCCGTCAAGTAGGCGTTTGGGTACTCTAGCCTCGTCCATCCGTATTACGTGTCCAGACCAAAGACGGCGTCCAATTTTGATAGTTTGAATACTCCAACGGTAAAGAGATAGATATATATATATATATATATATATATATATATATATATATATATATATATATATATATATATATATATATATATATATATATATATATATATATATATATATATATATATATATATATATATATATATATATATATATATATATATATATATATATATATATATATATATATATATATATATATATATATATATATATATATATACTTTATTGTACACCAAAAACAAATTTATACAATTATTGATTTCAATATTTATATACAAATAGCGGTCTTATAGCTAATAGCGATTTCTTCCAGACAACCGTAGGATGGACACAATGTTAAAAAGATAATTTGATGTAGGTTGGTGATACATTATCGTTATAATAATAGAAAAGAGAATCCAACTCATGACGTTAAATTGTAAAAACTCATCTCTTTACCAATTAGACTATTTCTGCTCTTAATATGGTGTTTTACTAATGGACTCAGGCGTTACTTTGCGGAAATCCATCACTATGTGGACAGTCAAAAGTTTTACTTAGCTAAGATCCGCAACAAGCAAAACAATAAGAGAACATTAATAATGTGTGTTTTTCTGCTGAATGAAGTGGATTTATTTGGAATTTAAACCAAAAACTTACCGAAAATCGGCCAGTTTTTTTCTTTTCGGCTTTTGGCTTTTCGGTTGTCTTCCGTAGTCTATTATACCTGAAGATGCCTCGTGTTAGGGCGACACACGTGTCGTTTACAAGGTGGAAAAGAGGTAATGTGTGTTTGGTGTTGTGTATAGTGGTTGGTGGGTGGAGAATTGATGGCCGATTTTCGGTAAGTTTTTGGTTTAAGCTCCAAATAAATTCACTTCATCCAGCACAAAAAACACACATTATTAATTTTCTGTTATTGTTTTGCTTGTCGCGGATCTTAGCTAAGTAAAACTTTTGACTGTCCACATAGTGTTTCAGAAAAGACCTTACGTCAGTGTACACAGTCGTATGTTGAACAAATATAAACTCGGTCGCACTATTCTCTTTGTTTCGTACTCGCTCCGTTGAATTTTATTATATTTTGTCTGGACAGTCGACGCGACGGCAGCACTTGACTCGCGCCACAAATAGGTCATTTCGTTTCCGACGTGAGGTTTTGCGTTGTTTGTATAATTAAAAATATCTTTTTTTTATGGGATACGGGAGCAAACGAGTAAGCGTGCCGCCTGATGGAAAGCAATCAACGCCGCCCATAGACAACCGTGACACCGCAGGAGTTACGGAAGCGTTGCCGGCCTTTTAGGTATGTGTAGGCTTGTTTTCTGAAGGTGCCAATGTCGTATCGGTTGGAAAAGACCGCCGAAGGTAGCTGGTACCACAGAGTGGTGATGCGTGGAGAAAAGTATCGAGAGAACCGCGCCGTAGTAGATCGCCACTCATCTAGATGTTTAAATAAGTGTTAGATTTTTTTTATATAAATGCAGGCAAACGAACGTGCGGGTCACTTAATGGTAAGTGATCACCGCCATCCATCGACATCCGCAACCGTCTCAGATGCGTTGCCGGTCTATTGTGAACTCTCGTTCCTCGAATGTCCCTACGTCGTATCGTATTTACGTGAGAACACCACAGAAAAGCGGTGGTGCTTGACAGAGTCCGAATCGTCAGCCGTTTTCCGTCTCTATCGTTCTAAACCCCAGCCGTTTGATCTGAGTGCTGAAATTGCCATTTAAATGAACCAGGGAAAAATTATAACGCTAATCAAAAAGAACAAATTTAATTTGAATTTTCTCTTTCTTGAATTGAATGTTGTAAAAAGACAATAAAAGCTTTGCATATCGGCGCAAAAAAGTGAAAAGGTTTCTTGGTTTGGTAACATTTCGGAAAAAAATTGTATCTGATCACTCAAAAATAACCATTTCAATGCTGTACTATTGGTCTTAGAGCTACGAGACTCAAACTATTCCGCGCAGTATATTTTTCTGCTTCCGAAATGCAATAAAAAGTTTTTTGACATCTGTTTCATTTACAGCGTTTACGGTTATTTGTGTCGATACAAAATTTACTCCACCAACGTGAAAAGAAACAGTTTTATGAAGATCGCGACCACAAAAATGAAGTGAGAACGCACTCAAACAACATCCTAGATGTTGATCGCTCCCCCGGGTACTGTTAGCTAGACAACGAGCTTTTCACCAGCTTCGACTATAGTTGAAAGATTGCATTTCTTCGCTGTGCAATTTCGGATGGAATTCCTTTGAGACGTTTGAACTTCGTAGATGATAAGTCGCAGATCATTTCTGTCGTCGCGGTCGAAATAGAACGAAATCATTTTCTAAATGAAATATTGTACCAGCAGATAGCGTTTGAATTTGTTTATTTTCTCTAGAATTACATACATACATACATATCGTCACGCCTGTTTTCCGTAAGGGGAAGGCCACACACAGATCTCCATTTGCTACGATCTCGGCATACTTTCTCTGCATCCTTCCTGCAGTCATCATTCTCCACAAATTATTAATAATAATCACCCGAAAATGCATTTTTGCATGTGATGCATTTTTCAAACAGCAAAAATGAACGGGGAAAAAATATGATATGTATAAGCTACGCTTAACGAGTGGGGCTTAATAAAAGCCCCATTTATTAAGCGTAGCTCTTGTTATCTGAAAATGTTTAAATAAAATTTAAGGATTAAAGTATAAAACACAATTAAATGACGACCTAATTGGATCAATGATGTTACTGCTTTTAATGATCGCGAGTTTGGTTCTCGTATAAATATATGTCCCGGTATATTCAGAGTCTCTTCTGGGCGACCAATTGACTCAGTGGCGGGGCCCCCCGCCCGTGGAGTCTATATTCGCGAGTTTGATCCCTTCATCGGAATGAACTCCAAGTCTGGTAACCTCGCCAATCTGCATGGGACAAGCATGGTGGGTTAACGTCCGTTCCTCCAGAAATGGAGAGGCCCGTTCTCAGCAAGTGAGACAAATAAGGGCTGTGAAAAATAAAACTCCAAGTATAGATGTCAGCTTATCTGCCTTAGACAAGAGTGATGCTTTGGTGTACATTCTTACAGAAACACGAGACCCCGTGCAAAAAGTGGAACATACTCGTATAGAGAATGTCCCAGAACTCAACATCAAGCCGAAACGGGGTGACAGGATTGATTGTAACCATCATGAGAAAAAACAGAAAAAAATCTATCCCATGCAGTTTGAAAATTATGGGCATTTAAGAAAAACCTAGAAAGTTGGTTAAACTGTAACAATTTTCCTTTTTTATTATTTTTGTTCAATTTAAACTAAATAACATTTCTAGAATCACAGTAAAAAATAATTACACAATTGCCCCAAGTTTCCTAGAATTAAGACAATTTGTTAAACTATGAATTTAAAATTTTCAAAATTTGTCGACTTTGAAAGGCCCTCCTTTAAAAAAAAGTATTAGAGTGCCTTGGCAAGTGCCATTAAAAGTTGGCGCATCTAATCAGGATTGTAAAATGGTACAATACTTGTTAGTTTCATACTAAAAAATCGAGTAAAAAAATAACCTCATGTAACCCGATTTTTGTTAACCCATTTCACTCAGTTGGATGTTTTTTATTCGCACAAGCTCTTGGTAGGTTTTTAATTTTAAGATCTTCAGATAGATTTTTTTTTCTGATTTTTCTCATGATGGTTACAATCAATCCTGTCACCCCGTTTGGGCTTGACATTGAGTTCTGGGACACCCTAGGATGTGTTAAAAATGAACAAAGTTATTGAAATATTGTAAATTCTTTCTACACAGAAGTTTTTTACTGTAGTTCTTGCTGATACTAGATTTAGGGCGAGTTTATTTCCAAATGGGCCATAAAATGTTTAAATTGTGACGTCCTCACAGCTTTCGGAGCATTCCTTTGCCACGCAAGGATACCGAATGCGACGAAAATAGGACTACTGGCGAATATATGTTCGGGTCGTTTCGTAGAATATTGTGCCGCTCGTGCATAAAATGCTGTTTGAATTATTTCCCTGCGCCCGGATATATCCCTTTGCTGGAAAAATAGCTAGGACATTGAGGTTAACCGTTAACCTCAATGTCTAGCGTTGTCTGAAAACACCGTGAAAAAAAAAACAAATTTTATCTTTTTTATAGCAGAGTAGGCAAACATGCGGGTCACCTGGTGATTACTGATCACCTCTGGCCAAAAACACCAGAGGCGTCTCAAATACGATGTCGGCTGTGAACACATAAACTTTTTCCTTGAATGCCCCTATGTCATTTTCACATGGGAACATCACAGGTGGTAAATTGTTCTAAATTTGCACAGTGTAGCAGAACACTGCGACTGAATTGCACGATGGTAGACAGCCAGCTATCTACATAGGTAAAGAATCTATTTGGACGTGTGAAGAAATTTGTTAAAATATCAGTAGGTCAGTGGTCTTGATTTCAAATTCTTTAACATCAGACGAGCGAATATTCATTCTATGCCCACTGTATCAAATTATTTTAGTGTAAACAGACGTAAAGCATTCTTTCGTTGTTTTGTCAGCGTTCACAAAGATTCTATGGATGCTCGATATTCTAAGAATGCTCGCTCGTAATAATAGTACTAGAGCATGCGAACAAATGCGTTCATACGTGTTCGGACGTTCTCGCAATCAATGAGCAATAAGCATTCGTTCGGCTGATCTAAACATCTATCGTTTCTACTATTTATCTATTCACTGATCTTATCATTCTAGTTGTTAGTTCTCATTTTTGTTCGTTGATAGTTTGGCGTAAACGCTAAGAATGATCTTTTGTTTAGACTAAAAAAGATCGAGAAAGTTTGCTCTCGTTCTAGTTCTAGCTCTATGTTCGTTTGGTTCAAACGCGCCCTTAGCGATCGTGTCGAAATGCTCTAATCTTACAAAACACAAAAATAAATCAAAGTACAAAAGCGTTGTAATATTGTACAATGTGTAGACTCGTCTCATCTCTGTTGCAATTTACGCTGGCATCTCGCAAAATCTCCAGAGATGTGTGCACTTGTGATCCAAGCTCGCTGCAGACGATTTCGCTTGTTCGGTTAAGGACCGCTTAAGTTGTCCGCTGTGTTAGAGAAACTTGTCACTTATCAACAAGAGTGTACGTACGGTGTTATAAAGTATTTTTAGTCTCTGCTGCTATATATTCTTATAAGGAGGACGGGAACTTCAGGGGGTTTTTTTAAATTGAAATATCATGTCTCTTTCATTCGTTACAGTATGTATGTATGTCTTTTTTATTTTTATTTGGGAAACATACAATTTTATATAACATTATATTATTTCTAATTACAATAACTGAAATCAGTAAACTTTCCACTAATTACTAATCCATACTATAGCACTATAAGAATGTGAATGTAAACATATTGTTTGTATGATTAATCCGCGACAAGCAAAACAATAACAGAAAATTAACAATGTGTGTTTTTCTGTTGGGTTAAGTGGATTTATTTGGAACTTAAACCAAAAACTTACCGAAAATCGGCCATCAATTCTCCACACACCAACCACTATACACAACACCAAACACACATTATCACTTTTCCATCTTGTAAACGATACGTGTTTCGCCCCAAAACGAGGCATCTTCAGTTATAGTAGACTCTACGGAAGATAACCGAAAAGTGAAAATATATTAACAAGGATTTTTGAAGAAGAGAAAACAAAATTAATTAAATTTGATAAATTCTTTGGGAGACAAAAAGAGTAAAATCGAATTCTAATTATAACCATGGGAATATTTTTATTTTTATGGGATATAATCATTTTTATGGGATAAGCAGGCAAACGAGCAGGCGTGTGACCTGATGGTAAGCAATCAACGTCCATCAGCACCATAGACAATGCAGAAGCGTTGCCAGCTTTTAAGAAATGTGTAGCTTAGTTTTCAAGGTTTCAATGTAATATCGGTTTCTAAATTATTTTTATGGGATAGGAAGGAAATTGAGCAAGCGTGTCACGTGATGGAAAACAATCAACGCCGCCCATAGACATCCGCAGCGCCATAGGCAGTGTAGAAGCATTTCCGACCTTTAAGTAAAGTGTCAATATGGGAGTGGGAGTGGGAGGAGGGAGGGTGTTGGGACTCCGGAACTCAGCCGCTCACCATACGAAGCGCGGTAGCTAAGCTAGTGTGGTACTTCCCCGGATGAGCCGGCCCATTCATGCTACAGACAAATATTATGCCATTCTTGACACAGTATTCGTCTGCAGCGTGGCTCTACCACTATTAAAGTAGCTGTTTTAAAAGGGTAGTAGAATGTCGAAAGAAGTGTGTAAGATTATGTAAGATTACTGCACCACCTGCAAACCAATCTTCTCAATTTCACCCGTAAGTTGGTTGGTGGGGAATACCCAATGGTATTAAGTCCGCCTGATGTACATTTTGTGCAAAAAGTTTAAATAAAATAAAGTAAATAAATAAATTATATTGCTTTTTGTGTTGTTTCGTCTAAGTTATAACTTTTTCGGTTACAATCTTTGTTCAATTTTTTTTCGTGTATAGACATATATGTGGGTATATGTATGTGTGTATGTACATATATATAGATATATGTATTATTGTGTAGTTAAATTTATATAAGAAGTTTTTAGTTTATTTTATTACGAGCTGCACCACCTTTTTCTCAGTTTTCTCAGTTACGCCCGCAGGTTCCATTAAGTCCACCTGTTGTGCAAAAAAGTTTAAATAAACAAATAAAAAGTAACGCCTTTAAAATAAAGCTCTCTTTAAAAAACCTCATTATTTTTTTTTTTACAAATTATCTCCATTGCTATCTGCGTGTTATTTTCAATAAATACGATTGCACAAATATATTATGACATTTAATATCTGCTGTTGACATTCGATAACTGAAAAACATGTCCTCGCTTCAACACCATTTATTTCGCTAAATCAGTATAAATGGCCCATTATGATTATTCGATAACGGGTGTTCACAACATCCCAATCTGCTGCCTGATAAGCCATGAACGGGAGAATTTTATTGAAAACAAACAATGTTACGTCAATATTGCTATCATTATTTATACATGGAAATTAAAAATATCAATTTAACTCAAAAACATTTGCGTTTAAAAACACACAATATTATTTTCTGATTTGTGTTCGCAGATCTTAGCGAAGTAAGTTTGATTGTGCATCTTTGTAATGGATTTTCCAAAATAACGCCTGAATCCATACATTAAGTTAAACGGTTTCATTACCACATTCAAATAAAAACGTGGGACGCATACGAATATGAATTAATTATATAGGTATTATATAGATCTTTATCGTGTGTATTGAATTTTCTTCACCAAGTATCGTATGGTATATGATACTTGGTGAAATACATATAATAGTATAAGACTATGAGAATAACTCAAAACTAATTAAATGAGCCCAAATTCTAGGGGGTAGGAGAGTTCGACTGTGCAGCTCCTGACATACAATCGCTACCGAGTTGTAATTGCGTGTGTGTGAGTGCGTGCGTGCGTGCGTGCGTGCGTGCGTGTGTGCATGTGTGTGTATATATTATAAAATGGTGCACTCTTAAGGCTTGATATGGAATTTTGGAATCAATTTTAAAAGTGACGACATACGGATCTCCTTTATATCACTTCACTTCTGATAAAGTATATATACATAGATAGAACAAATACATAATTAAAATGGAACGCTATGATAAAAGTTGAAAAATACTATAAACAATAAAAAATAAATATACTATAAAATAAATAATTCAAGTCAATTCCTACTTTTATATGCTGCTGAATATATAAGAGAATTTCTTTTCTCCCATATAAAACTAAAATTAAATAATTAAATGTAATTAATGAATTAATATTTGAACTAAACTGTATTAACATCCACCACAAATTAAAAAAGAATATTTTAACTTGACTTTATGGATATATAAAAAGCATTTTATTAAAGATTGAAAATGTGTACAAGATATATAAATAAATATAAATAGGCAAAGTGTGAACTGCTAGTAGGAATTAGAAAACAAAAAACAACTCTATTACGCAGTGTTTAAAGTTTAAATATACTAACGCAGATGTATTTGCAGTAATTTTTTTTATAGTGAAGTAATCAAGCGGACACGGGTCACCTGATGGTAAGATATCACCCGCACCTTTGGACATCCGAAACGCCAGAAGCCGCACAAGTAAGTTACCGGCCTTACTTAAACGTACGCTTGTTTCTTGAATGGGGTATTCAATGTCGTAATTTTTTTGGAATACCGCAAATCGAGGCGTTTATGGCAAAAAAATGTGATTGAATTGAACCGTGGTTGATAACCAACCTTCAAAATGGTGGGGATGGAATTTGTTTTTACATTGGGTAATCTAATGATGGAACTGTCCGATAAAAGGTTGAACATTTCCTCATAGCATTCGCAATATAATGTTTCGGAGTGTATAAGAAACTGGACATATTTATACAATGGTAGCATATTCATATGTAATATGCGGTAGATCTGTTGCATGATCATTCGCATGGTTGAACTAAACCAAAATAATTACTCGTGTAGAATGCGCACGGTGAGTAACAAAGGCCAATTGTACTTTGTACCGTCGAAATGTAATCCAATATCGAACATTGGATTAAACGATCCTGTATGTAATATTGATATAAGCTTCAATTATAATAAGCGATTTTATTTGATTTCGCTCTTTATGCTGCTTATATGTTGTATATTGTATGTATATTTCCATACCGTTGGCTTTATACAAATCTTTAACTGTCACAGCGCATTTAGTTATTGTTTTCCGAGTGTCTTGATGTAACGCCGCTAGATGTCGCTGTGTCGTGGGCTGTGGTTCCTGCATCACGGTGGTGAGATGCTCCGCGATGTCAGGTATACTGTACGTTTGGCAGGCGTTAGTAGGATCCAATACCTATTTTTCATAAATTCCAGAAACCAAAAAGAGAGATTCTTATCGGCAGTTGCGCGTAGGTTCTTGTTGGATTTCCCAGCTAAATTTGGAGTTATTCTATCCTAATCACCAGAATACATAACTCTAAAAAACGTATCCGATAAAATATTTCGATTAACCACAAAAATTACATCTTTTTATGATAAGCATGATTTAAAAAAAATGCAGACGAATACTTTATCGAGAATGGCATATTAGTTGTCTGTAGAATGAATGGGCCGGCTCGCCCGGGGAAGTACCACACTCCCGCAGAAAACCGGCGTCTGAGTGGTAGCTTAGGTATCGCGCTTCGTCGACTTCCGGAGGCATCAACTCTTAGTCTGGTCCTTATGTTTTGATGGATTGATTGACCGATATAGTATAGATTTAGCCCCATATCTTCCCATGGTTTTCGTATGAGTTGACTAAGTAAGCAGTAACGTCCACCTGAGTAATAAATACAAATTTGCGATCCTCAATTCACTTGATTAGCGTGAAAATTACGATTACACTTCTCAATTTTTAGGGAGACCCATGTTGAGCACTAAGCTGTCCGGCTGTATCAATGAGTATATAATGATATTTATATACTTTGTTCAGTAAGATTTCTATAAAAAGTATTCTTGAATTTGTATTGCATTTCTAAACACGAAATGTTTTCCACTCACGGCCCCCGGCGTACAAGTTTCCCCAACAATCAAACACAACAGTCCTATGGATTGTGTTTCCAACTCATTAGCGAAGTTGTGCGTCGCGCCCGAGGTCCTCGGGACCAGTTGGCCCTCGCAAGGTTTATGGATTCATATGTTGTATTGTTTTGCCCAAATATGGAATCTTAAATTTTTATTACTTAAACTTGACATTTATAACTCTGAAAAATAGCGTATATAGCCACAAACCCCACGTGCGACTGTGGAAGAGCCACACAAACAATGGCACACTTGACATCGTTTTCTCTGTGCCCTGTTATCATCTCAGTAGATGACCTTATGATGGCAATGGATGATGTCGATGTCGATGTGTTGACGGTGTCAATAGCCAAGTTCTGGGCTGGCAGCGTCTGATGCTTGCTGACTTGAAGCGTATATGGAATTTCAACTTCATATATATGAATAATATCATCCAAGTGTGAGACAATTATATATGAGGTTGATTCCCGCTCCATGCCAATTATTAACAAAAAAATAAATTGCTCAAAATATCAAAAGTATGATCAGATTTTTTGGTAGGAACGGATTGACTCGTCATATAAGTATTACTCTTCAATGAAGACTGAATCTTGAATATTGATGGAGACATGTGTTAATTTGCGGAAATGCATTATTATGATGGACAGCCAAATTTACTTTACTAAAATCCGCGAACACAAATCAGAAAAATAATACTTCACACGGCTGTCTTTCGTAGAAGCTACTACAACTGAGGATTCCTCGCGTCGATGCAAAACGTGCTGCTTTTGTGGTGAAAAGTGATATTGTGTGTTTGACAAGGCCAATGTTAATCACCATGGCTAGGTGTTGGAGGATTTGCTGAGTGCCGATTCTGTATTAGTACTTCTCTATACATTTGTTCGCAACCACACGACATTATGTTTTCGATTTGTATTCGCGCATCTTAGCAAAGAAAGTTTGACAGTCCATCGGCTGCTGAATAGTTTTTTCTACTTTATCGTTCGACGACAGTTACATGAGGTCGTGACCTCGGCTTGGAGCGTTGTCGAAGACGAAAGCAAACGTAACATGGGATGTTTGAAGTAAAAATGAATCTACGACGTGTGACATACGGTAGTTGTAACTTATGTTCGCTAATAGCAGACTTTTACTCATATTTCTGTGTTAATTTTTTTTTATGTTTACTACTTCTATGGCCAACTTTAATAAGAGTTATTTCAGCGAAATAATTAAAATTAATTTTGAGAATGCTCGTAATATCATATTGATTTAATATAACCAATTAACGGATTTGCGGTCTTTATGTGTTGAAATAATCATATAATTTTAATCTATTACCACGATAATTTGTTTCGGTTATTGCCTACTCGTTTATTTGAGTTACAGATGACAAAAGCTGGCTGACCACAATTGCGAAAAGTTGAAACTCGTCAGAGTATAAAGACGATTATCAATATGTCGACGCAAAAAAGCGAAAACGTAGTAAACCGCAAAATGAAAAATTACCACCAGAGCCAAAAACTTTTAAGATTTCTGGAAAAATTGTACCTGATCACATAGAAACAGTCAATTTCGACTCTGTATAAAATTTTCTATTAATCTAAGAGCGGTGAGACTCAGACCATTCGATGCAGTATTTTTTTCTGATCCGAAAAAGCAGTAAATTTTTTGATATCTGTGTTATTTACAGCGTTTTCGCTTTTTTGCGTCGATAATTTTTTTGGTAATTATTATAATTAGTCAATGATACATCATTGTCAATACAGCCGTAGCATAACAGTGGTTCTGTTAAACATTAGCCCCAAAGCGCAGATTGATTTTTATTACCCAGATAGACAGCTGATATTTGTTCCCCTTTTTCGTTATGAGACAGGAAGGCAAACGAGCAAGCGTGTCGCCTGATGAAAAGCAATCAACGCTGCCGTCTTGTTTTTTAAAGGTTCCAATGTCGTATCGGTTCAGAAATAGCGCTAAAGGTAACTGGTTTCATAGAAAGGTGATGCACGATAGTCTTTTCGTCTCTTACAACTTCCACGGAAAGAATTATTCTATGATGCCTAACAGGCAATAGGAGAGAGACCAATGTCCAACAGAAGATTGTTAAATGTGTATTCATAATGATGATGATATAGGGTCACCAGATATCCTATATGATTCGGTATCATGTATGATTATTTGCTGCAATTTCAATTTTATATTATATATCCAATTGACCGTATAAAATATGATGATGTATTTGTAAAATTACAGAAAATATACTTTTAATATATATATGTATAGATATTTAATATATAATAATGACGACTAATTGGCTCAATGTCGCGGCCCCCCGTCCACGGAGTCAATGGACGCGGGTTTGATCAGCCGCATCGGAATAAATATATGTATGGCCTACAGATATTTATTCCGAGTCTGGTAATCTTGCCAATCCGCATTGGACAAGTGTGGTGGGTTAATCTTCCAGAAATGGAGAGGCCCATGCTATATATATGGGCTGTTAAAAAAAAATTAATATTTCTAAGCACACAACTTAGCAATGTATTTTGCCAACGGAGTTATTTAATAACTTCTAGTGGCGCTATGAAATGTAGTTATTATAACTTATGAAAAACAAAACAGGACAGATTCCCAATGCGAAAGAATCCAAACAATATAGGTAGCGTAATAAAGGATCTCGTCGACGTGTGCGGATCAAAGGGCGTCCTCGCATTGTGTTTTGTTAGGACAAAACTTGAGTGTCGGGCCCGCTTGTTGAGACGCGTGTTAACAAACGATTGTTTTAAATTGGGTGCTTAAAGCCTTTTCTTTCTTTTTTTTTTTAAAGTTATCAATATTTTTATTATTATTAAAATTTTCATTTCAGTTTTTATCCATTCCAACTTAGCTAATACGCTTGTGCTAGGAATTGCTTCAATTAAAGATGGGATAGTCAAACTTATATAATTATATAATGAAGATAGAAGTATGCGATGTTATATCTTCATTATATGGGATGCTTAAATGGTTTGGGCAAATAGAGAGGATGGATGAAAGACGACTGACAAAAGAAAATTACGTTGCGAATGTGGATGGAAGGGTCAGTAGGGGAAGATCGCGGAAAACATACCTTGACCAAATTGCTGAAGTTTTTAAGAAAGGTAAAGACTACCCTTAACCATCGGGCTTGCATGAGGAGAGTAATGTGTGTGGAGGAAGCAATCAAAGTATGCTGAGATCATAGCAGATGGAGATCTGTGGTCACTGCCTACCCCTACGGGAAACAGGCGTGACGATATGTATGTATGTATATAGTCAAACTTTATGTAAATCTAAATTATGATATTTACTAAGATTCGCGAACACAAATCAGAAAAATAATATTGTGTGTTTGCTAAGAAAAGTAGTGTAGTAAAAGAAGCAGTAGCAACTACCCGTTACCGGTTTCTGACGAATTACGTCTAGACTTCATTTTTTTTGTAGTTTGATTATTTTGTATGCGTATGTGTTTACAAAAGGTCGGCAACGCCTCCAGCGTTGTGAATGTCAATGGGCAGCTATGATCTGTTATCACCAGATTACCCGCTTTTTATACTTTATTATACACATAAAACACGACATACAAGAATTAAAAGGAAAGAAGATGTACACAGGCGAGCTTAACTCAAAATTGAGTTTTCTTCCAGCAAACTTAGGAGTGTAAGAGAGATAAGATAAGCTTTGAGAATAGAAATAAGTGTACAACAACAAAATATAATAATAATATACACAGCAATGCATTCTATATAAAACCATATATATATTAACATAGAAATACTAATAATATATTAGGTGTACAAATAAGTTTCCGCAGTTTTTTATAAAAAATTAGGAATTTATTGTAAAGGAAAAGTACATTACGTTTTATTCAAAGTATTTTCCATCATTTGCCACTACTTTTCCCCATCTTTCTGGCAACATTCGGATACCCCGTCGAAAAAACTCTTCATCTTTTGACGCTATCCACAAATCTACCCAATTTTTGGTGTCTTCATATGATGTGAAGCGCTGCTCAGACAGACCATGTGCCATCGACCGGAACAGGTGATAATCAGAAGGGGCTAAGTCTGGTGAATACGGCGGGTGGGGTAAAACTTCCCAGTTGAGTGTTTCCAAGTATGTTTTTACCGGCGCCGCAACATGTGGACGAGCATTATCGTGTAAAAGAATAATTTTGTCGTGTCTGGAGTAGTAATGGGCGCGTTTTTCCTTAAGTGCCCGACTCAATCTCATCAATTGTGTTCGGTAGAGAGCTCCAGTAATGGTTTCGCTTGGTTTCAGCAATTCATAATACACGACACCAAGCTGATCCCACCAAATACACAGCATGAGTTTTTTTCCATGAATATTCGGCTTAGCTGTCGATGTTGATGGTTCGCCGGGCTTAACCCATGACTTTCTCTTCTTTGGATTATCGTAGTGAATCCATTTTTCGTCACCAGTGACTATACGATGCAAAAAACTCTTTTTTTTATTCCTGGCAAGCAGCATTTCACTCATGCATAATCGGCGTTCAACGTCTCTCGGCTTTAGTTCATATGGAACCCAATTTCCTTGTTTTTGAATCATTCCTAACGATTTTAAACGATGTGAAATTGCTTGTTGAGTCACTTGTAGAGTAAGTGCAAGTTCTTTTTGCGTTTGGGACGAATCTTCCTCCAATAGTACTTCTAATTCCATGTCTTCGTACACTTTCGGCCTTCCACTGCGTTCTTTGTCTTTAACGTCAAACTCACCGTTCTTAAACTTTTGAAACCATTCCTGACAACTTCTCTCACTTAAAGCAGCTTCACCATATGCTTCTAGAAGCAATCGATGCGCCTCAGCTGCAGATTTTTTCACATTAAAGAAGTAAATCAAAAGTTCCCGCAAATGATGCTTATTCGGAATAAAACTTGACATTTTTGCACGAAAAAAATTACGTGATGCTGATACGGAATCACTAGTACTTTAAGGTTATGGTGTTGCCAGATGACTAAACTTGGGATATTACGTTTTACATCTGACAATTTCTCCATAACCTTCTGGTGGGGCCATCTTTTGACAAACCGCGGAAACTTATTTGTACACCTAATATAATATAATATTATATAATTAAGAAGATACATATATGTATATAATATACACATAAATATATACATATATAAATATTTTATATTGAAAGGAAATGTTCTTAAATTTTTCTCTTAAACACATCCAGTGATGGCTACAAAAATCCCTCCAGAAATGGGTAATGAAAAAAAATCATCATTAGCTTAATATCAAAGCCTCGCCTATTTCTTGGCAAGGTGCATTATGAACAAGTGAGAAAATTGAGTGGTTTCGACAGCTTACATCAATAGTAGTCAACCTAGTTCTCAACGCACGTGGACCTTTCATCTTTCTTAAAGAACTTTAATCGAGCAACAAAACGATGCCCTTTCTTTATAAATCAACATTATTATGGTTCGGTTGGACTAAGGAAAATACTTTAGTAGACAATAGATATAAAAACATTGACTACCCTCGCCTTAAATAACGTAATATCCCAAAGTAAATATTCTAGTGTGGTTTATTAGCTATAAACACTCCCACCATTTCCCAAACAAATCTAAAAGGCACCCTACAAACGAGTTGTCTATGTCATAAAGAGATATGACAGGCGTTTATATTACGCGGCCAAGTTTGCGGGCACAAGTTATCATTTCACATTTGTCGTTCCGACAAGCTTGTTGTGGGTTTACTACAAAGTATGAAAAACTATGTGTCGTATGAGTGGAGCATTTTCCTCTGCGGTGACCGCCTTTACTACAATACTTTTTATATTTTCCTGACACTGTTTATGTTTATATAATAAATGTTTAATAGATGTAAATACATGATACATTACAAATAGGCTCGTCCCGGCTTGAATGGGGAAGTACCACATTTTATCAGAATATCGGCGTTAAGTGGAATTTTTCTGTTACCGGATTTCATATGCACGCCCAATCACTTTCCCCTTTTTTAACTCCATCCCCTCCCATTACTTCTTCTCGCTCCTTTAAATACGTTTCACTTTCCTATTATTCGCTTCCTTTCCGCAAGGTAGATAATTAGCAGATGAAAAAAATTATGTAATTTTTTTATAATTAAAACTTATTTGTCACCACATAGAATAAATTTTGGCGGAATCTAAAAGCTATATTTGTAAGTGAGCGCGAAAGAAACAGACGTTCGTGTAGTTAACTCTAAGGCTTCGATTTTATTGGTGGTGTAGGGGAGAAGGCTGAATGAGCTGAACATCGCTATTCCGTTATGTCCTTTTTTTTAATTGTGATTTTTTTATTCTTAAATAGTCATTATTTAATTTTTTATAACGAAGAAAAACATTTTTATGGTGAATAAAAAGCTCAACATACATACATACACATCATCACACCTGGTAGAGACCATAGATCTCCATCTGTGACGACCTCGGCACACTTTTTTTTGCTTCCCCCAAATTCATCACTCTCTTTATGCAAGCTCGCCGGCTAAAGGTACTCAAGAGTACCCGGTATTTCTTAAAAACTTCGGCAATTTGGTCAAGATATGTTTTTTCGTACCAACACTCCACTCCATTCCATCCACATCTGCAGCGTACATTTCTTTTACCAATCGTCTATTATTCATCCTCTCTATGTGCCCAAATCATCTGAACATACCTTTCTCAACTTGTGTCACGACACGTTCTTTTATTCCAACCCAAGTTGCTCAACCACGTAAATTTAACATATAATGGTTTACAATGTATGTATTTCACACACTTACAATAGTCTCGTATATCAATAAGAGAATTTAACTCTTAGTGTTATAAATCAAAATATTTTAAAAACCTCTCGCAGCAAAAGTGTGCAAATATTTCGATTACTGCACGGCCCTTTGTAAACACTGCATTCGGTTGAAAGAGTTAATTAAAAAACAATAACTAAAAAAAGTACATTTATTTTCGCCACAGCCGGATGAACAGTTTCATTTAAAACGAAAGTTCACAAACAACACGTTGAATTCATTTTGTTTCGCGCGTTGACGGATTATTTATTTTTGCAGAATTTCTGCGATTGTAACAATAACAGTTTAAATGTAAAATCGAAGCTTAACAATCGACATATTATTATATATTGATCACTAGACTACTCGCCCCGACTTCGCTCTCGGTGATTTTTTAAATTTGAATTCGTATTTCTTCAGACATTGAATGTTGTTTAAACTATTCTTTATGCAAATCGACATTGACCAAGATCTCACCGAATAATCTAGCTGTTCTTTGGTATTGCGGAAAGAATCATCAATCTCAGAGCATCTTTTACCGTTTTTATTATGGCATAGGAAAGTAAACGAGCAGGCGTGTCACCTGATGGAGAGCAATCAACGCCGCCCACAGACATAGCGCACAGTGACGACATTGATATGTATGTATGTGTGTGTGTCCACACACACAAACATACATATACATCATATATACAATACAATAACATTAAAAACAACTAAATCATATTTTCTCGTATATATCGTTCAAAAAAGCAATATGATTCTTAGAGAAATACTAGTTATCTCTATAATACAGACAGAAGCTTCAAATTTGTTTCTATGTGTCGATTATCGATCCCGTTGTGTTATTGTATTAATCAACTTTACGTGTTATTGTAATAAATACTGTGTTTGCCTTCAATTAAAGTAACGTATTTAAAGTTGTTTATTTTCACGTATGGTGATTTTACAACGCTTTTTACTTGTATTGCGTTTTCGAAATATAGTAATAAGATAGGGCTTGGAAAAAATGTATGATATCAATTATTTTTTTAGTATTATATAAATAACAGTCCTTATATTCTAAGTGGTGTTATTTTTGCTGTATCCAGAGTACATGCACGGGTGCGAAATTTTAGTTTATTTCACAGGGAAATGAAAAGGAGCGTTTTTGTATCCAATGTCCCGCTTCGATCGTTGTGCGAACTGTACCACAAATATGTGAAAAGAAACAACGCTTTAGACATTCTCTACTATAATGTGGTACAATTCACGCACCATATTAAATCTAACATTTAAGTCTGTATAATATATGATGTCTACTTTCACTTTATACAAATTTTGTGTCCATCTATAATTAGGGTTACATTTAAGTATTTTTTAGAACTATTTAGAATAATATATACTGAATATAACTCCTGTTGATGGTCCATACAATCAATAAATAAAAAACTCTAATTTAAGCAGTAAAAGAGACGTTGGTAAGTCTTGGCCTTATGATCTGTATGTCGCGAGTTCGTATCTTCCATAGAATCATTGATGTGAACTATATCCTAGCACGAGCATTATTAGCCTAGTTGGAATGGTTAACAAGAATTCTTGTAATATCATAAACATTGCTATTTTTCTTTTGAAAAGTGAATAGGCTTAATTAGTTCCTGGACGAAGACTTCGAGTAGTTAAATTCCGGTTAAGATATATGTAAATAGTCAATGCAGTGAAACGAACAAATTTACTTTTTATGATTAAAATAAGCATGTAAATTATAGAAGATTCGATATAACAGAGAGACACTATAATTGTATTGATAGGTGTAAAGGAAGTACACATAACCGGAACTATAACATAGTACGTGAAATCAAAAGTAAATATTGGCAAGCGTAACATAGGGGAGCAGGGCCAGGGAGGTGGGTCCGCTACGTGATCGAATTGAGTTCCTGCAACTGAATTGGCATGGTTCCCTTCACACCGTCGGAAAGGGGCCATGTGGGGTCTTTGATCTCCATGATTTAATGCTATCCGACTCATGGCCAAATAGGGGCCAATGAATTGGAGGTGAAAAATATGGTGCGATTTTACTATTTAAGGTTACATTTTAATAGTTATGTTATTTATTTATTTTATTTTTGTGTATAGTTATGATAAATAAGACGGACTCAATACTAGAATGTGTACTACACCAATCATTTTTATGTATAGAACAATTTAATATAATGTTAAGATATTCCTAGTAATATAAAAGAAAGTCATTTCTTATTTTTCTCCAGCGATCTACACGCTTCGCCACTGATTGTATTTATTCCTAAATTTACATCTTGCTCATTATCTTATTTGTAAGATTTTATTTTTAATGCATATTATACTCAAACTAACTAATTTAATGTAATTAACGAATTAATATTTAAAAAAATAACTGTATTAACAAGTTTAAAATATATATTTGAAGTTGAGTGGATGAATAAAAATTATTTTATTAACGATTGAAAATTTGAACAATATATAAATATATATAGGGAGAGTGTGAAGTAATAGATGTTTATAGTTGATTCCAGCTTGATATATATGTGTATGTATGTGTCAGGACAACGCCTGTCCGGGCCTATTGTATTTTATAAAAGTATATGGAATTATATTTATAGTGATCCGCCATAATAAAACACGTTGTATGTGTGTGTTTGTGTGTGTGTGTGTGTGTGATGTGTGTGTGTGTGTGTGTGTGTTTCACGCATGTATGCACACCGGAACCGAAAACGCATGACAAAAACACTGACGTATTGACGTTATCGCCTATGTCGTATTTATGATACAGCAAGTGACAAGAGTCTCATGTTAAGGCATCCCCTGCTGATTACAGTCAGCGGTTGTAATTATTATAATAATATTCTAAGAATTGCTACCACTGATTCTACCGAAAATGCCTTTGTATTTCGCATATCTATAAATGAATGGTTTATCAATTATTCATAATGAGGTGATCGAACCAATTTCTAAATTGTTTTAGTGATTTTCGAGATTTGTTTAACTATATTTATTTTGTTTTTGTTACAGGTAATTCGATACGATATCTGCAGCACTGAGATAAAAATTCTAATGACCATAGTATTGAAGGCAAAAAGAAAATGTGAGATCAATATAAGTGGTAGATAATTATGATGCGTTTTATCGTCAAGCTTTGTTTTTGGAAACGAAAATCAAAATAAAGCAACGTGGACTGATCGGGCCGTAGATGAAGTGATCATATTTAGCGAATTAAATGGAACGTTTTTCACGAAAAGCAACGCTTAACAAGAAAATAATTTTAATTTTGTAATTGTCTGTTACCTAACCAGACTGTAAAAAACTGATAATTAGAAATTATTGTTAAATTAACTTTACAGCAGTAAAAATAAATTACAATAAAATACAGGCATATAAGTTTTGAATTCCAGCTGATTGTTGATGACACGATGTTAATGTGTATTTAATAGTGGTAGAGCCACGCTGCAGACGAATACTTTGTCAAGAATGGCATAATATTTGTCTGTGGCATGAATGGGCCGGCTCGCTCGGGGAATACCACACTCCCGCAGAAAACCGGCGTCTGAGCGGTGGCTTACCTACCGCGCTTCGTACAGTGAGCGGCCGAGTTCCGGAGGCCCAATACCCTCCCCTTGCCATTTTCCCAATCCCATAATGACACTTTCCTTAAAGGTCGGCAATGCTTTCGCACTGCCTATTGCACTATTGAAGTCTATGGGCGGCATTAATTGCTTTCCATCACGTGACACGCCTGCGCCTTCCTATCCCATAAAAAAACGCTGCTGTTTCGTGTTATACTTTCGCATAACCTGTTTTATTGAACACGCGAGATTTTTTTTATGAAAAGCTAACGAGCAGGCATGTCATTCGATAGAAAGCAATCAACGCCGTCCATATACATCCGCAGTGCAAAAGACATTGCAGAAGCTTTGTTGGCCTTTAAGAAATATATAAGCTCGTTTTTTGAAGGCTCGTAAATAGCACTGAGACTATTGTAGAATTATACAAGGTTTATTTATATATAGTATTAATACTTATTATCATCATGATCGTGATTTTGACCTGCAGATAAAAAGAGTACCCTTTGTCTGATCCTATCTTTTATGGCGTGCAGCATCTCATGGTATTCAACGGTTGTTGCAAATTGAAAGAAGCCTACAAGCAGACTGATAGTAATGATGAAATGTAATATATATTTCTCATTATTTATTGCACATATGGTCTTTCCATTCAGGGAATAGTGGATATTTATCCACCATTATGCAAAGCAAATATTCAGACCCACATTGAATAAATACATGTAAGCCATACATATGTATATATACCTTGATATGAGAATTTAATTGAATCCGCGACTATTGTCTATATGTGCAGTATACCGCCATTCAGTCAATTAAATCGTATTTTATTTTAATCGTATGAATAATCTTAACTCTTAGATTGACGAACGAAGTAATGTTAAAAAGAAGATATGTATGTCTTCAAGAAGTATATAAGATCGATGGGTTAATTAAAATGTAGATCATTGTATTATATTACAAAGGGCAAATAAATATATGTGGGATAAAAAGGTTTGTTTTATATAGCGTCCAAACTTTTAGCCTAATTACGTAGACGCCAATTGGACCGTGTTATGCAGAAAGGTTCCATCCCACAAGTTCATGAATAAAAGTAATTACAATTCGTAATAGAAAAGTATCTTTATAGTGACAATAACCCTATTATATCGTGCTATTTATTTATCACTTTAAGGAATGATTTAGGGACTACTTCCTTTTGATTTTTTCTATCAATATTTTAATTTTGGCCTGTTTGTGGGTTAGATCTAGGAGTGATAGAGCCACGCTGCAGACGAATACTTTGTTAAGAATGGCATATTATTTGTCTGTAACATGAATGGGCCGGCTCGCCCGGGGAAGTACCACACTCTCACAGAAAACCGGCGTCTGAGTGGTAGCGTAGCTACCGCGCTTCGTACGGTGAGCGGTCTGAGTTCCGGAGGCCCAACGCCCTCCCACTCCCCTCCCCCACCCACTCCTTTTCCCCCTCCCACTCCCATAATGTCACTTTCCTTAAAGGTCGGCAACGCTTCCGCACTGCCTATGGCGCTGCGGATGTCTATGGGTGGCGCTGATTGCTTTCCATCTAGTCCATGGTGACACGCCTGCTCGTTTGCCCTCCATCCCATAAAAAAAAAGATCATTTTTGCACAAAGTGGGCCAATTAATTGTATTATTCCCAGAAAAATAAGAAAAAGCTTGCTTACTTGTTATCGTCAATTCGAGACCTCCTTCATCTGACCTTTTTTTTATTTGTTTCATTTAACAACAATGGTATGACCTTGACGTGCCTTATTTATTTACTGTTGTGTTGAATAATCTTTATTAGTTGAATTCACTTTTAAAGGAAATATTCAAACCTTGAAAAGTCTCATCTATTTTGACGTATTAGAGACACTGCGCTGGGAAACGTCAAGCATTTTTAACCTCTTAGGCACGATGCGCCACTATAGTAGTTTACTCGGATGTCTTCTTTCTGACCGACGCGCCACTATAGTGGCTTTAGAGGACGTCATCTTCCTGAAAGATGCATCACAATAGTGGCGCACTCTAGTAACACACTCATTAACAGTTTAAATTAAATATTCCCTTGCACATATTGTTTCATACTTATTTTGCTTTAACATCTGCCGTACCTACAGAGAAACAGCCCCGTGAAAAATTCAGCCGTGCCTAAGAGGTTAAGCGGTATCATCCTTCCGAGAAACTTATAACCATTGATACCATGAGTTTTCCTATAACCATATTGGATAAATGAGGATGAGTTAATGACTACCAATCAGCTTCAATTGCGATCTATCTATCGCTTATGGAGTTGGTTGCAAGTTCGATTCTAGCATCGGGTTAAATCACTTGATAATAAGTGCAGCCGTCACAAATGCGTAGCTGGACTTTTATAGATATAGATAAGCTCGTCTCTTGACTACTCGACTTATATTCCCAATTGTCGAACAGCATTTCTTTTCTCACTCGTCACTTTTGATACCATCTTACGGATAATCTTAAAACTTATAGGATAGAATACTTTGTATTTACCTCAAAAAGTACCTCCTTTTTCAATTTCTTCTATTTGTTCACACCTTCCCGGTATATATTTATATATCTTTCAAATTTTCATTCGTTAATAAAGTTCTTTTTATTTATAGTGAATGAATTAATTTTCACTTAGTACAAATTAATTTTCTTAAACTTTTAGTGAATGATTCAAGTGTTAATACAGTTTTTTTTTTATTTTTTTTATATATTGACGCCTATCACCCGCAGAGGTTAGCAGAGACCACAGCTCCATCCACTACCATTCATCGCAGCGAAACGGCTCTCCATTAGTCGCTTTTCGCCCTTGTGAGAATCAGGACGTGACGGGTGGCGAACCACGTCGCTGTCATTTTTCAACAAATTAGGTATATTAAATTCGTCTTAGTGAGTTTATTTTTTAAATATTAATTCATTATTTAAATTTAATTAATTTTAAAAAATCTTTTATATAAGATATTGAGCAGGATTTAAATTAATATTATTATATTTATGTAAATATATTTATAAGTAGGAACTGACTTTAATTTTTATCTTATATTACTTGCTATACCTAAAATAAGAATAGTTTTTATAAAAATTTCTCAATGAAAAAATCAGTCTATTGTCGTTCCTGTAAAATTCGCTCATATGGATAGACTGTTATTTAACACTAGATATACCAGACCAGTCAAAATGACTGTTTTCGGTATTTCAATTTAAAATTCCTACTAAGTGTAATATTTTTTTTTCGTAATGATATCATGACTTTTCTAGTTATAATTAAAGAATTAATTTTATAAAGTTTATATTACTGTATATATGTTGTTAGTAAAAATAATTTGCGTTTTTGACTGGTATATCTAGTGTTATCGCTGGTATATCTAGTGTTAATACAAATAAATAGACGCTTCCGCATTTATATATAGATGTAAAATTACAGATGTTCCTGTGTGAACACATTTGTAGTGGATTGTAACAGGTTTCCTTTTAACCTTGCCGGCCGCGTCGATTTGTTTGGCTTCCGTAAGTCGGATTACGGTTGCGGTACACCGTAGAGGCAACAAAGTAAAAAGGTTTTATATAAATGAATGTGAAATGGCATAAAATGTTTTCTGGATAAGTATTGATGTTGTCGTTTAATACCGTCCGTTAGTTTTACAAGCAGCTACCCTCAGCGGCTTTCCCAAACCGGTACGATATTGACACCTTCAGAAAATAAACCTGCATATACCTTAAAGGCCGGCAACGCTTCCATGATACCAATGTTGTTGCGGATGTCTGTGGGCGGCTATGATTGCTTTTCATCCACTGTGCCATTCTTGACAAAGTATTAAAAGGTTAGCAACGTATCTGTTAATGCCTTGGAAGACAACTAGTTCTACGACTACTTTCACGCCCAACGTGGTAACTGTGAGTAAATTTCGTCAAAACTGTGTCCTACAGTGGAATGATTTAAACAAACAATAGAGTCGAGCGTTACTTTGTGGAAATCAAACAAGTATAAAGACAGTCAAACTTAATTTGCTAAGATCTGCGAACATAAATAAGAAAAATAATATTGTATGTTTGCGAAGAGTAAAAGAAGGTTTCGTGACAAAAGTTGAGAAAGTAGATGGTTTTGTGGTTTAGTGGGCACATAGAGAGGATGGATAAAAGACGACTGGCAAAAGAAATATACGTTGCGGATGTGTATGAAAGGGTCGGTGATGAGTGTGGAGGAAGCAAGGAAAGTACGTCGAGATCATAGCAGATGGATATCTGTGGTCCCTACCTATGACTAAGTCGTGACGATATGTATGTATGTTTGCGAAGATGTGTATAGAGAATCAGCAAATCAAAAACAAAAACACCTCGCCATGGTCACTGACGTTGACAACGTCAAACACGCAATACCACTTTTCACCACCAACACAACGAGTTTCGACTCGACACGAGGCATTCTCAGGTGTAGTAAACTTTATAAACATACAACCGTAAAGTTAAAGACCGACTGCCCTTTTCGTTCATCTCTATCCTTTCCTTTCCTCTCCCCCAATCCACGGTCTGCCGTGCCAAAGGATGCATGCTGGGGCTGACCTCTATCCTCACTTGCGACTCGTGGGATTCATTAAGGCCAATTTAATATACCTAATTTGTTGAAAAATGACGGCGACGTGGTTCGCCACCCGTCACGTCCTGATTCTCACGAGGGCGAGAAGCGACCAATGGAGAGCCGTTTCGTTGCGATGAATATTAGCGGATAGAGCTCCGTGGTCTCTGCCACTCCTGCGTGGTATAGGCGTGAATATATAAAAACCGTTAAGTTTCAAATGTAATAGTAAACATGACATTATTATGCATCATGTTTGCAAGCGAAACAAATTAAAGCACTTTTTACAAAAAAGGAAATGTGGAGACCCGTCCTTATCACACCCTCCATATATATTTATCTTATCTCCCTTCACTCTGTTACAATCTACAATAGTTAACATGTGTTTTTTTTTTAATTATTCTCACAATCGGGGCCCCTCTATATAACGACCTTATTTGTTTAGTCTCGTTTTGACAAGGTATCTCGTGAATTGCAAACTCTTATAGCGAATAAAATTTGAATTTAGATTAATGGTTATGGTCACAGTCAACATCCGTTGGTTTTGCATAATCTGTATCAGCAACAATCTCACTTTGAATATAGTTTGTCCAAAGAATGTTTTCCTCCGTTTCTCGCACGCGGCAACTTAATAGCGGCACAACAATGAACAAAGTTTGGACGCAGCGTTCAACACTTAGTCGGGCCGAGCAACGCGTGGGCTAATGGCTCGTATGATGGATGGCGTCGACAACTTTAGAGTCCCACAGCATCGAAGTAATGAGCTCTCAACTTTGCCTGCGAATTTGGTGGATTAAAGGAATTTCGGTAATGTCTCTGTGTCGTAAGGCTTTTAGCTGAAAACATTTAAAGTTTATTTCTTGTTAAAAATTTTATATTTTTAAATTATTCATAGAATTTCCATGAATTTTCGCTTAATAAGTCGAAAATGGTGGAATACATTAGGGGAGACCAACGTCCAGCAGTAAACTGTCGTGTTGACGATATCAAACCAATTTTAATATCGCAATATCAAACCAATTCGATTATATTTCTTATTTATTTTTGTGCATCTTAGCCAAAAAACTCTGAATATCTTTACCGTCTCTTTAAACCGATTTTCGTACAGTGGCTGCCAGACTTTTCATGTAAACACATTGTTCTTTAGTATAAAGCTTCATTTTAATGACAGTAATCAGCTGACAAATATTTTAATTTTTTTATATTATAAGTAAGTAAATAGGGTTGAAACATTTGTGTGCAGTAAGCACAAATGGTAACTAATTAAAATCTTGCGTTAATTTTTGGATAGCCTGTATTTAGATGATTTCATGATTATACTATACTAGATATTTATTTTTATTCTGGTTTATATTTATTTTTATTAATTTTTATACAGAATGCGGTGGTTATCTTCAGATGTGTCTGCAAAAATATTTTTATAATATTATTAAATATTAAAAAAATTAAACATCTTTGAGATACTGAATGTACTATTCGTAATTCTGTTTGCAAGTCCGTTTTTAATTTAGAATGTATGAAAATTTCGTTTGTTCCGAGGACCTTCCACTAATTCCTATTTTAAGACCGGGGTAAGCCGAAGCGGCAGCTAAAATTTAAATTACACTTGCCTTCGGAAAGCCCATCATTAATGCATATTTATGAGTGGGGAAAAATCTCGACACACAGTCATTAGTAAAGCATTACTAAAGGTGTGGCACAATTCATAAACTGATTGCTTTTAAAAATATTTTAAGTATAGCATTTCAGAAAATTTATTATAAAGCTACAAAGATTAAGGACATTATATTTCAGTAACATAAATTTATTATCTTATATTTCAGTAACATATTGTTTTTTTTTTGTTTTTACAAAGTATAGTTTTAGAGGTTATTTGAGAGTCGTTATATATGATATTTTAACTGTTATATATGCGGGTAGTTCTAAGAAATAATACTGTCTGCGGTAGTGGTCGCACAATAAATTAGTATAAAACAAGCCACCGTATTAATTGGCCTCGTAGTACCCTTGCGATACCCCTAGTTAACATATAAAACACGTGGCGACGAGGATGGGATATTACTATACTTAGATATTCTTCTTCTAAAAGTGCCTCTCCCACTTGCGAAGGTTGGCGTCCAATTCAGTACAACTCTTCTTTTCTTTCGCGAGGCACAACAGTTTTGGAGCACTCGCTATCCCGGTCCACTCCCTGTCCCCTGAGGCCTTTTTAAGGCGTCCAAGTCTCACATCCCTATAGAAGAACGGGCCAAATATAACAGTGGAACAATCTAATGCGCAAGGAAAGTTTGAGGCTGTGATTACAAAGTACATGTTTCATCATGGTTTTTATTTCTTAATCACTTTCCCAAGATTCATTTTAAGACATACCGAGGAATTTATATTGATTTAATTCCTCAACTGTGTGTCCATCATTAGATATACACGTGTACACCACCATAACCTGTATAAATAAATGTAATTGTGCAAGTTCAAAAGAATCTGAAATACATACATATATGTTTGAAATACATATATTTATTTTAATAAAACTGTCCTTTACAACAAGTACAATACATATTCCATTTAATACGAGTTTATATATAAACTTAATATATAATGATATTGGAATTAATTTGTTTTTGCTGCAGTAAAACACTGAAATGTACTAATGAAATTACTGAAATTATTTTTTTTACTTTTTAAACTGCATACTGCTCTTCTTTCTACATAATAGAGTAACTCGCTTCAGCTTTATAATTTGGACCATACAACTACTTGGCCGGGAGCGTAATGGGCGCGTGCTTTTGACGGGGGCACGCCCTGTCGGGCTCACTTCGTTGTAAATGTATTGGATATTGTGCTTTCTTTTTGCTATCAATGTTTTCCACGTAATTTCACAACGTCGTTCCGAGAACTAACTGTCTTTGTACATTTATCACTGTAACTACTTAGTGGAGTAACAATAGAGTAATGGATACGCGGCCGAAGACTGCAGTGCATTAAGGTCTACTATAAAAAAATTTTTCATTCAGACATGAAATATTTAAAATTGTTTGAAACGAAGGTGTTTTCAGTGATTATTAATGATTATTGCGGTTCAGATATATAAAACCGTTTAATTTTTTTTTTATAATCATATACATATTTTAAAAGCCGGTAGTGCTTCTGCAGTTCCAGTGGGCTTGCGGATGTATGCTTTGGGCGGCGTTGATTGCTTTCCATCAAACGACACACTTACTCGTTTGTCCTCCTATCCCGTAAAAAAGGCAGTTTGGCGTATTTTGGATATTGTAGGTTATAGCATAGCCTACGATAAATTTTGTGAAAGACCACCTGACATTAAATTAGGTTGTTGACATTTTTAGTGGCAGAGCCACGCTGCAGACGAATACTTTGTGAAGAATAGCGTAATATTTGTCTGTAGCATGTGTGGGTTGGCGCGCTCGGGGAAGTACCACACTCCCGCAAAAAACTAGCGTCTGAGTGGTTTAGCCAACCGCCATTCGCGATAGCGACTGAGTTACGGAGGCCCAACACCCTCCCCCTTCCCCCCTCCCACTCCCATAATGACACTTTCCTTAAAAGTCGGTCACGCTTCCGCACTGTCTATGGTGCTGTGGACGTCTATAAGCGGCGTTGATCCTATCCCATAAAAAATAGGTACAATTACAACTCCTCCAAAACTTACGGCAAATTCTCTATTATTTTGGAGCCCATTGTACGGTATTGGACCTTATGACTGTATTAATTAAATAAAACATTTACCATTGTTCGAAATATTACACTATTTGCAAAATGTCCGAATTTCTTGTGACTACTTGAGCTTTAGAAAGTCATTTCAAAACTTTAATTTCGCTATGTCCATACGGTCGAACAAATAGTTTACTTAGACGCCTAAGTCGGGTGTAAGTTGGGGTTGAGACAACTTAAGTCTTTTTTTACTGACGCTGTTTCTTTTTCTTCTAAGCTAAGTCCCTTCACTAAAAGCGTCGGTTGCCGAATCCGAGAGTTCTAGCTCAGACGGGTGACCTCCAAAAATCTTTTCGGACGAAATTTCAATGTCGTCAAACACAATATAATAACAAGATGTAACTTACGTAACGTAACTTCGTCCTTAAAATAATTTCTGTTTCAAGTTTTTTAATTGCATTATCATTTTATGTTCTCTTTGTAATGAAATTATTTTTCTTTCAAAAGTGAAAGAAATTTTTTTTTTCAAAATTTCTTTTTTTGTGAAGAAAAATTGTTTTTTTCAGCTTTCATTATCATCATCTATCATTAGCATCAGCCTGCAGCAGTTCACTAGTGGATATAGACCTCCAACAAAGCTATGTATTGTATAATATACATATATTGATTGTTTATGACTTTAGATACATATATGACATATGTATTTTATATGTTAATCGAGGGTCACTCAGTAACAAAGTGTTCGCTTTCGGGTTCAATTTGTTTTGTGACTGGAAAAAATTATGACCATTTGTCCATGTCTTTTATGTGTAAAAGTGGTAATCATATTGGATTGTCGAGCATTTATTAATATTAATTATTAATATTTATTTAAGCAACCCATACTTGTCCCATTTCAGGGCACAGAGTGTTCACATTTTCGGCGGAATGGAATATAAAGCCACTACGGTTGTCCAAAACGGATTAGTGGGTCACCCAGACTTAGACTAAATACTTTTAGTCCATACATACATTTATCTACGCCATTATCATTAGTAAATGATTATAATTGACTATTTGTTTATTTGTTCCACCCTCATCACCTAGATGAACTATGCAAATGTTGAACAATTTTCCATCTGTGGTATTCCCACATGGCAGAGAATACATATATCAATCTTCTACGATCTCGGCACACTTCTTTGCTTCATCCGCACTCGCCGTAAAGAAAAATTTCATTTTTCATTTCAAACCATCTGGATGAGTGGCGATCTACTACGGTGCGTTTCTCTCGTAATTTCTTTCCACGCACCACCAGTTTGTGGAACCAACTACCCTCGGCGGTCTTTCCAAATCATTATGACATAGAAACTTTCAAAAAACAAGCCTATACATACCTAAAAGGCCGGCAACGCTTCCGCGACACCTGAGGTGTCGCGGTTGTCCATGAGCGGCGTTGATTGCTTTCCATCCAGCGACACGCTTGATCGTTTGGCCTCCTATCCCATAAAAAAACACTCATAACTCTCTTCGTACAAGCTCGTCGGTTAAGGGTACTTTTGAGTACAATTCAAGAAACGCAGGTTTGTTCGTTAAAAATCTGTAAAATACAATTCTTCTTTCAAGTAACAAATGTACACAAGCCAGTCGGGGTATAAAGGGACACACCGGACCGCAAACAATCAGTTTAATGCCTGCTACGTTAGGGTCAAAGAGAACTCGCATGTGGACCCTTCTTAGTGAGGTATCTATGTGTAAACCCTCATGATTGATGAGTGCAAGCAACCTCGGAACACTAGTAATGTGTTACAATGGTCCAAAGATATCGGATAATTTATTAGAGCTGTCTATAAATATATGTGGCTAATGTATATTAATTACAATGTTATATGTGTCTCTCTTAGATCATGTGGACAGTCAGAACTTATACTTAGATCCGCGACAAATAAACAAAAATAGAAAAAGTTAAGTGACTTAACGGTTGTCTTCCGTAGAATCTACTATACCTGATGATGCCTCGTGTTGAGGCAAAACACGTGTTGTGTGCAAGGTGGAAAAATGATGGTGTGTGTTTTTGTGTTTTTGATAGTGGTTGGGAAGTGGAGAGTTGCTGACGGGCGTTTTTTCGGTAACATTTAGTTTAAGTACCCCGTAAATCCACTTCTTCCAGTAAAAAACACACATTATTACTTTTCTGTTTTTGTTTGCTTGTCACGGATCTTAGATAAGTGAAAAATCTTACTGTCCACATAGTAATGGATTTCCGCAAAGTAACACTTGATTCCATTAATAATCTCTTTGATCACTTTTAGCATAATAACTTTGAACACAGGGATGTGACATTAAATAATGGTAGAAACAAACATTTTTTTCACCATCATTATTGTCAATAGTGGCACCTATGTCTGCAAGAGTGGCAGTAAAATAATTATGATAAAAATAGTTGTAGTAAAAATAGTAGTAGGCTCAACCGAGAAAGTGTACCTTCACAGAATATAGGCGTATTGCGCGGTGGTTACGCCCTTTTTTCGTAAAGCATTTATAAGCCTATCTCGTGTCCTCATCTTTCTTCTTTTACTTAAGCAAAGGAGAAAAGTTTATAGATAAGAATATTACCTTGAAATTGACAATACACAAACTTACTATTAATGAAAACAACTGGCTATATATGTACATATTTTAATATTAAATAATTTTATTAAAATAAATAAAATTACATTTAAATCCACTTTCAAATAAATTTTCATATTATTATCCATATAAATAAATTTATTGTTATCCATCACATTCTTAATTATTATATACATCTTGTTCGGAGTTAATTTACATTTTAAATTTTACAATATTATTATTAATAAAAATATTTTTGTATACAACGATGTATAAAATTATAAATTAGGTAAATTTATGCCTGGATTATCAATTATTAGATAGATTCCTCTAAATAAACTAATGATGGTGATTAGGTCGAGACTACATGCAAATTTATATGATATTATTATAGATAATTAGTAATATATTAATAATAATAATATTATTATTATTGTTTTTATAGAGATTTTTTTATATTAATAATATTGTTATTAAGAGAAAAATATGTTAATAAAGGATGATAATAATAAAATTATTATTATCATTAATAATAATACTAATAAACATGTATTCATAGTTCACTTTATAAATGCCTTTCTTCATGAAACGGTAACATCGGAGCGTGCCAGCCAGTTCGCCTCTTCCATGTACCGCCGGTGATGTATGGCGCTGCAGCGTCTCGTATTTTAAGGAAATTCGACTATAACTTAGCCGGTACAACTTGACACTGTTCTGCGCTACAATGTCGTTGACTTGATAAATATTTAGGAACTGCTGTTGTAGTTACTCTGTTAGGGATACCCAAATGTCCATATAATAGTATATTGTGCATTTTTTTCGTAAAGTATTGTAGAGATTACAATATTCTAAAATTAAATCATTATGTGTTCAGACAAGAAAATACCTGCGGAGTTTTGTAGTGTTAGATCCACGCTGCAGACAAATACGTTACGAAGAAAAGACATTATTTGTCTGTAGCATGAATGGGTCGGCTCGCCCGGGGAAGTACCACACTCGCGCAGAAAACCGGCGTCTGAGTGGTAGCTTAGCTACCGCGCTTCGTACGGTGAGCGGTTGAGTTCCGGAGGCATCCCCTTCCCACCTTCCCATAGTGATACTTTCTTTAAAGGCTGACAACACTGCACTGCCTATGGTACTACGGATGTTTACGGGCGGCGTTAATTGCTTTCCTTCAGGTGACACGTCTTCTCGTTTGCCTTCCTATCCCATAAAAAAAAGATTTTATTTACAGCTTCTTTTTCCTCAAGTGAAACGTCATTTTGAAAAAGTGTGATTTGTTATAAATAAATAGTGGATTTTACGCATTACTTTGCGGAAATCATCATAAAGATGGACAGTGAGACTTACTTTGCTAAGATTCGCGAATACAAAAAAGAAAAACAATATTTTGTGTTTGCGAAGAAGTGTATAGTGAAATATATTGCCTTTGGAAAAGTCTATTACCCCTGAGTAAACCTCGTGTCGAGGCGAAACCCGTTGTTTTTATAGTGAAAAATGGTAGTATATGTGTAACGGTATCAATGTATATATATATATATATATATATATATATATATATATATATATATATATATATATATATATATATACAGTATGCCAGCTAGCCAAATCTTCGGTGTAGATTACGATCTACGCCGAAGATTCTACGACTCTATCTAAACAAATTGGACGGCGTAGCACGCTACGTTTGTCGAAAAGTGGTCTCCACTCCAGCACTCGATAACTCCAATACCCTGCTTCGATCGTTGTGTGAACTGTACCATAAATACATGAAAAGAAACAACCCTTTAGACATTCTCTACGACAGTGTAGTACAATTCGCGCACCATATTAAATCTAACATTTAAGTCTGTCTGTGTCTGATTTGTCTGCTTTCACTTTATGTTAATGTTGTGCCCATCTATAATTAGGATTACATTTAAGTATGTTTTAGAACTATTTAGAATAATGTATTATGAATGTAACTCCTGTTGATGAGCCATAAATAAATAAATAAACTCCACTCCATTTCTAAACTACAAAAAGTCTTTTAAATAATATCTACTGATACGATATTTAAAGTACATAATAACTATCGCGTTCAAATGATTCACTTTAACTCAACTCATTACTATTTTATAACACGTTTATTGTCTTCGCCTATCTCGACATCATTCAATTAGACACGGGATAAACAGACGATAGAATTAGTCTTCTGTTTATGGGCATATGCTTAAAGCTTTTAAAGATATATCTGGTGCAGTTGATACTTAAATGTCACCATAAAGTGTTAATAGAACGTTTAATTAACGACAAATTATCTAAAATTCAAATTGATTCGACACAATTACAGTATATAATAAGTTTACGCTCTGTGTGACCGAAAGATAGAAAAGTAGGCGACTGTTAAGTTTAAGTCATACCGACTCGAGCTTCCCCCAGGCGACATACACTACATTTCCCTACCGCTCTCTCCAGAACAGATGCTTATTTTCCGAAAATCCCTTTTGGGACTCGGGCTCCGCGACGTCTCACTTCGATGAAATTGTACGCGAAAAGATATTTTGTTACTAAAACGTATATGAAATGAAACAGTTTTATTTCCTTTTGATTCAAGATAGAAGATCTCCTATCTTTAGACGTATATGATAGCATTATATTTTTAGTTGTGTATGATAGCAATATTTTTTTATACATTCATACCTAACGCCCGCAGGGGTTGGCAGAGACCACAGAGCTCTATCCGCTACTATTCGCAGCGAAACGGCTCTCCATTGGTCGCTTCTCGCCCTTGTGAGAATCAGGACGTGACGGGTGGCGAACCACGTCGCCGTCATTTTCAACAAATTAGGTATATTAAATTCGTCTTAGTGAATCCCACGAGCCGCAAGGGAGGATGGAGGTCAGCCCCAGCAGACCCCTGCATGCTGAGGTAAGGCACCATACTACCCGGGGAGCCTGATCCCGGGACGGTCGGCACGCTTGCGACTAAGCTCGCCCTTAGCCACGCATCCATTGGCACGGCAGACTATGGATAGGAAGGAAGAAGGAGAAGGAGAGGAAGGAAAAGGAGAGAAGAAAGCAATATATTTTTAAGGAATTTCTTGAACTTCAACTCAGTCAAAGTCACAGTGTAAAAATATCTAATGATTATCAAAATCATAGCATACCGATTAATTTGCCAGTTAAGAGGCTTTCATATCGTGACAAAATTAAGAAAAGGATGCTTAGATGGTTTGGATATATAGAGAGGATGGATGAAAGACGACTGGTAAAAGAATTTTACATTGCGGACGTGGATGGAAGGGTCGCTAGGGGAAGACCAAGGAAAACATACATAAAAATAAGGTGATACTTTTTGATGCCAGTAAAAACACGGCAATGTTTTGTAATAATTGTTTTTTTATGTAATCAAATATTTTTCTGTACCACTTAGGATTAATATAAAAAAATAGTAAGCCGTGTTAGTGTTTAATAAATCGTAATAATACTTTAAAAAAAAATGTTAATCATAACTACTGACTTTGCTTCTAGAAGAGTTTATTCATGGTCACTGCAGTGATAGATTATCGTTTCTATTCCATAAAAAAACATCTCGCCCAAAACCCAATAGTACCGTAAGATTAACGATTGTGAAGACAAGACAGAACCGTTCCCCGTTATGTGTATTCCATATGAATACAATTATAGAATGAAAAAAGTTATTATTTCAGGCTTTAGAAATAAAATATTTCCAGCAAACATTTCTTATTTCCGATATTAGTTCACCTATGATATGATTACTTTCGCGTTGCAATACAATAATCGACTTCACGATCGTTGGAAATTCTCTTCACGTACGCTTCAGTTCAGGGAAGCCTCGAAATGCTCCGCCGTGATAAGATTACTTTCCGACGAAGTCTTCGCACTGTAAGTCTATTATTGCAAGCTCGATTAACAACTAACATACTTTCCCGCTTGTTAATTGGAAAGGCGTTAATTTGTCATCACCAGCCTACGATAGTCCACTGAAGGAAAAAGGCCTCTCCTTAGATGTGTCACCTAATCCGATCTTCGGCTACACGCAATCAGTCTCTGCCAGCCGCCCAGCGCAGATCGTAGCTCCATTTAATTAGGAGATGTTCCATACTAAATTACTCACACATTTTTGGTTAGTAAAGTGGGTAAGAGTATGTGTATATACGGTAAAGATGACATAATATTGGTACGCCTTTTTTTTAGAGGCCCGTGTCCAGTAGTGGGACATATATAATAAGCTGTAAAATAAAAAAATAATAATTGGTGTGTTTGTGTGTTAGAACATGTTTTGTGTTAAAACACACCAATTAGTATTTTTTATTATTTTACAGCTATATATATATATATATATATATATATATATATATATATATATATATATATATATATATATATATATATATATATATATATATATATCGTCACGCCTGTTTCCCGTAGGGGTAGGCAGAGACCACAGATCTCCATCCGTTACGATCCCGGCATACCTTCCTTGCTTCCTCTCACATTCATCGTAGCGAAACGACTCTCAATTAGTCACTTCTCGTCCTCGTGAAATTATTGAAAAAAATTTTATTTTAGTGAGAGTTAGATTATCAAGAAAATAGATATAATATATACGTAAAGTTCATAAGTGTAATATTTCGAACTTCCATTCAAATTAAAGATATTTATAAGAATTTGCATGGCATTTACAAGACGTTCCGGAACACTTATAATCACTACTTTGAACGATTTAAGAAGTCTGGAACAATCGAACTTTTGAACATCTATAAAACTACTTTGCCAAAGTGACAAAGAATTTCCAATACTATAAAAGTTTGTTGGATTTAATGGAGTCTTTAAACCGTAAATTCTTTAAAATTTATCGTTTCAAGTGTTATTATATATTTTACATTGCTTTAACGTTATGTTTTGTTTAAACCCAGTAAACTTAATTATGTAATGAAACAAAGTCTTAACTAGTTGTGTACATGTGCATGTAGGAATATTTTTTTTTACGGGAAGGAAGGCGCAAAAGGAGCACGCGTGTCACCCGACGGAAAGCAATCAACGTCGCTCAGACAGACATCCGCAGCGATATAAGCGTTGCAGAAACGTTGCCGGCCATTAAAAAAAATATATAACTAATAATTAATTATTTATTTATATTTATATATTCACGCTTATCCCCTGCAGTTGTTGGCAGAGACCACAGAGCTCCATCCGCTACCATTCATTGCAGCGAAACGGCTCTCCATTAGTCGCTTTTCGCCCTCGTGAGAATCAGGACATGACGGGTGGCGAACCACGTCGCCGTCATTTTTCAACGAATTAGGTATATTAAATTCGTCTTAGTGAATCCCACGAGTCGCAAGGGAGGATGGAGGTCAGCCTCCGGAATAAATATTTATAAATCCATATATATATATTTATTTCGATGCGGGAATCGAACCCTCGACCATTGACTCCGTGGGCGGAGGGCCGCGCTACTGAGCCAATCGGTCGTTTTTTTATTAATAATTTAATAAAAATAAATGGGTTTGCGTTTAAATTTAAAATCGAATTTGTATACGATTTGTACGTGATTTTTCTGTTACTGTATATTTGCCCAAATAATTTAAAAAGGGACTAATAAAATCTTATTTACCAATAATATCCATTCCTCAAAAAAAAAATGGCCGTGCCTAACAGCAAGAGAAACATGGACAGTAAAAAAATAGACTTGATTTATGGAATAATATAATATTAAATGATCAGGCAGACCTTATGAGTTCGTATCTTCCACTGGACTATTTATGTGAACCATACCCTAGCACAAAAGTTATTAGCTTAGTTGGAAAGGTTAACAAGAATTCTAGTAATATTAAAAACACTGCTGATCTCTCTTTTGTTATAAAAAAAATACAAACACCAATTCTAGACGATAAACATCATCTGAAACGCTTCATTACAAGAGTATATCATGTCAAGCAAATTCCTTCACTAGTGTTACATAATTATAATTTAGACGAATTCGAGTCAATGAAGAACGCTCATCACGTAGCGTGTAATTAATTACACGAAGACGCCGTGGGTATGATTTTGTATTAATTACATCATAACAGGTCCAAATAAAGCTTTCCTAATGAAGCTTAATTAATTACGCAGTATTATGGATTAGACGCATTCGGTGTTTACGATTTTTGTGATTGATATATGGACGTAAAAAAGCGAATATGTTGTTCTGAAAATTCTGAAACGATTTCTGAAAAAAATGTATCTTATCACTCAAAAACAGTCAGTTTCAAAGCTGTATAAAATTTTCTATTGGTTGTAGAGTTGTGAGACTCGCACCATTCGACGCTGTATTTTTTTCTTATCCAAATATGCAATAAAAATTTAGACTTTTGTGTCATTTACTCCGTTTTCGCTTTTTGCATCGAAATATCCTTATGGGGTGCAAGGTATTTTACGTTTTGCCGCCTTACCAAACGAATTTCTAGTAACTGATGGTAGTACAACTAACCTACTTAGCAGGGTAAAATATATAGTGTCCATTTATAAATCTTGTTCATGTTTAAATTTGCGCAAGAAATCGACGCCAAAACTAATGATGTCTACTCGACAAAGGTCCTCCTGGGAAATCTTGGAACCGTCAACTGTTCAGGCTTTACATATATCAAAATACTATATGTATGGTTCAATATAGACAGCAATTTTCATTCTCCAAGTGGCCAATTAGGAGGTTCTCCGACAAACAACTTTGATAGTGGTAGACCCACGCTGCAGACGAATACTTTGGCAAGAATGGCATATTTGTCTTTAGCATGAATGAGCCAGCTCGCCTACGGAAGTACCACACTCCCGCAGAAAATCGACGTCTGAGTGGTAGCCTAGCTACCGCGCTTTGGACAGTGAGCGGCTGAGTTTACGAGGCCCAACACCCTTCCCCCTCCCACTGATGACACTTTCTCTAAAGGTCGGCAACGCTTCTGCACCTTCCGCTTCTTCTGCCTATGGCGCTGCATATGTTTATGGGCGGCATTGATTGCTTTCCATCAGGTGACACGCCTGCTCGTTTGCCTTCCTATTCCATAAAAAAAAACAAAAACGTGATTTTTTGCAGATAATTGAAATTGGGAAAGTCGCTTACCTTATGAATTTATGACGCATTTCAGGCAAAAATTGTTGCAACTATTCATGATGGGGAACATCACGGGCAAAAGCCGGGTTGATCAGAGGAGGAAGTCAGGAAGTTGATAGAGAAAGCGAATGCTGTAGAACTGTATCGCTTGACTGCTTACCTTCGCTAGTCAGAGAGTCACTATAAGAAGAAAACGAACGTGATCTCGATATTTTTTTTATATATTATTCTATTGCAGAAACCTGTGAGTCAATAACCGCTCTAACCAATGAGCTAGTAGCTTAACAGCCGTCCAACTTTGAACACTTAATCTGAATTATAGAGATATTATTCCGGACCCTTGTGTGCTTTGTTAGGTACATAAAGTTGTTGATCCATGCGAAATTAGATAGTTCTAAGGTTGAGTCGGACGTATGGACGTTAATCCCGACGTGAAAGGGTACGCCGTCAAATCCGGGCGCAAATCATTTAACACTGGTACGTTTATAAACCATGTAATACAGAGAGAGATTATAATCTCATCGTACACATTTGTCACCTATACAATAATATAATATATTGATTATCACTTTGCCTGCGGGCACGGTTTTCCAAGTTTTTGAAAATGTAGCGGGCCAATCCAGCTGTTTCGCGTGGGGGTTAATTCGATAATTTACGAATGTTATTGATGTGTCTCATCTTTGTAAATAAAAGGTTAGCTAAATAATTAAAAAAAAAATTATTCATGACTTTTGTGAAAATAAAAAATGTCCATTTTACTGAAAATTAGTATTTAATTATGGAGTGGTAACGCTCAAATTCGTCTTCAATGTCCAAATCATTCTCATCTGATTCTGAATCACTGTTAGGTAAATAATATGTACGTGGGCGTTTTCTCGTAGGAAAAATATCACTATCCTCTGAGAAATAACTGTCACTATTTGAACTCTCATTATCACTAAAAGAAAAATGAAAATCTGATAATTTATCAGCAGTGATTTCACTATCATCGCAATCGAAATCACGAGAATCCATTTTTAAAATGGGTAAATTTCAGTAAAATAAAATAAAAGTCAAAATTGGTAACGCAAGTTTCTCCAGAGTCACAGAATATATAATTTATTGTAGTCTATCACGCAACTGAGATTACAGTCTCCCGCTTTCAACGATTGTTCTTTTTCGGACTGTGATCACAGTCTCCCGCCTGAAACGTGTTAACCAAGGTACGTAAGATATCAAAATGCACCAATTAAAACGATATCTTTGTCAGCCGATAATAGATCGTGAAATTATTATCCTTCTATTATTTTTAGTCATTAAATTTAATTTTTTAGTTATTATTATTATTTTATTTAATTGTATCTGTTTAATTTAATAGTATTTCATTATTATACAAATAACTCTATTGCCAAAATGTAGCCACGTTGTGCGCAAATTTAAAGAGTTATAGTCCGGGCGTTATTAAATTTGTATTATGTATTATATGGATGCTTGGCTAGGGGCGAGCTTAGTTGTAAGCGTGCCGATCGTCCCGGGATCGGGTATTACCTCAGCATCCGTCCCGGGTATTATAGTGCCTTACCTGAGCATGTGGGGCTCTGCTGGGTCTGACCTCCATCCTTTGTGGCTCGTGGGATTCACTATGAAGAATTTTAATATACCTAATTTGTTAAAAAATGAGGGCGAAGTGGTTTGTCACCCGTCACGTCCTGATTCCCACGAGGACAAGAAGCGATTAACAGAGAGCCGTTTCGCTACGATGAATGTGAGAGGAAGGATGGATGAAAAGATGAATGAGTATGGAGGAAGCAGGGAGGGTGTGCCGGGATCGTAGTGGATGGAGTTCTGTGGTCTCTGCCAACCCGTACGGGAGATAGGCGTGAAGATATGTATGTATGTATTATTCTTTAAGATTGCGACTTGTTTTTGTGTTTAATAAATAAATAGATTCCTTATGGAAGTATGATGAGAAAGAAACATTACACACCTTTTAACAGTCTATTCTACTTATTTTGAAAGGTGACTTATTTTTTTAATATCTATCAAATACGGCTTATTAAATGCAATCATTTGGCACTGTCTTTTACTTTAATGTTTTGTAACCTACCGGTTAAGCTTGTCCATACTGTGGAACTAAATACACATTGATTTTAGAAATTTGGCGGTTTATTTATTTACTAAGTAACTTGACGCTATGACGTCACAAAGAATCAATGACACGCTCGGCTAACAGTTACCACACTATCAGGATTGCGGCTTCGACTGGCTTAGCAAAGCGTCCATAATACTGCAATAAATACCATTACTAAGCCTTGAATTAATCGTAAGATACATAGTTCAACATTTTTGTGTATTTCTTTCTCTCTAACTCGTAAAAATGTCTGGAAACACTGAAATTTAAATCTGGTATATATACATATAGGCATGTATGCTTATGTATATAATATATTTTGGGATGATGGATTTAATTTACTGTTTATATTATATTTTGTTATTAATATTGAAACAAAAAAGCACCAGATGGTGTTGCAGTTAATGGCTTGTGTAATACTCATAATGTATGACATCTGTAACTACAATATTACATAAACATACATATGTACGTGTGAAAATTAGCGATTATTTTTTTTTGTTTCAGGTAACTCCTTCCTAAAGTCTCCTAAAGCTACGTGTTCAGCGTTGCCAAAAGATACTGGAAATAATGATATTTAAATGTAAAATGTGTGTGTGTGTGTGTAACACAGAGAAAAACCGCTCATGAGATGGGACGAACTGGATTCAAATAGCTCAAAATAGAGATCAATGGGCTTCTTTGGAGGAGTCCTTCACCTGCGGAGAGGTTCTTGCAGACTAATTAACTTCTTAATTAAGCATAATTTTATTTTTAATTATAACTTAAATTAAGAAAATTCATAACCTATAAATTTTGATACTAAATAAGATTAGATTAAATTAGACTGAACTAAATTAGTGATTTTTTGTAGTGCACTTGCAAGGAATAAGAGGCTTTTTTATTTATTTTATTTTATATTTACATGTAAAATGTACACTGGAATCGATTAAGCCTAAACAAAAATAAAATATGATGAATCTTTATTTTAAGGGAACATAATTCATATAAAGATACGTACTTCTGTCATAAGGTATTACTGTATGATTGTCAGTCACTTCATCATTAACCTTCCTATACCCGCGCGTTTGTCTGAGAGACCGACAGAATGATTTTTCGATTTTAAATAAAGAACGAATAATGCTAGTTTAATGAACTTTCTAGTACTTGCCTAATTTAATACGACCTTGAAATTGACGTGACGTGTGACCAAGTTCATTAAACTAGCATTATTCGTTCTTTATTTAAAATCGAAAAATCATTCTGTCGCTCTCAGACAAACGCGCGGGTATAGGAAGGTTAACAGCATAACTTTGTACACTTCTGGAGGTAGATCATCCTGAACAGGAGGATTTACTAACAGTTGTAATAGTTGAATAGGTGTTTGGTGGATACACAGCTGCGTACAAGCGTTAGTTAGATAATTAATACATTGGAATAAATAACGATGTTATCAACAATGGTCACACGAGTGTAGGACAACAATTAATTACTCCGGTCGCATTAAGGCGAATTAATTGCGGTCCCGTCATATAACACTGCCCACTATAAACTTCTTGTCAACCGGCAACGCGTACGGGATAGCGTGAGCTTTGATATTATCATTAATTCCAAGTGGATTACGACTTTATTTAGGTATGCATAGGCTGCGATGTAATTTTTTTAATATACACATTAATAATCTGCCATCGGGTATGTTAGCAGTTTAGTTACTTAGCTAAGGTCCGCGAGAGGATAATTGTAACTAAGAACTAAGTAAAATTCCGAAATCTGAAACGTGGACGCTGACAATCCGTCTGCCTCACAAGCTCAGAGTCGCTCAGAGAGCAATGTTTGGAGTTTCTCTAGTAGATATGATTTGGAATGAATAAATGTCGCAGAGAACTAAAGTCACCGACATAGCCTTTCGAATTAGCAAACTAAAGTTGCAATGGGTTGGTCACATTCGTCGGAGATCCGACAATCGTTGAAACAAACGAGTGCTGGATTGGTGACCGTATCTCGGTAAACGTAGTGCGGGACGCCCCCGGGTAGATGGTGCGACAATCTGCGCAGAGCGGCTGGAGGAACTGGATGCGTGAAGCCACAGATCGGGCTAGGTGGCGCTTCATGGAAGAGGCCTATGTCCAGCGGTGGACTGCCGCAGTTTGTTGATTCATTAAAGTGAAACTCTGCCAGTCCTCATAATAATTAATTTCCGTAAAATAACGTTTCACTTTATAAATCATGCTATTGCGTAGAAATCGACTGAAAATAAAGTCATCCATTGTCTCCCGTGAGTATGGATGAAAATTTCAATAGATGGGCAACAGCTTTCAACTGAGTAACGAAAATCACTCTGTGTCTCTAAATGCCCTGTGGCGATTTCATCTACATCATCAAAAGCTTACTGCAGTACACTGCTGGACATAGACCTTCCCCAAGAAGCTCCACTTAGCTTGATCTTCAGCTTCACGCATCCAGTTTTTGCCAGCCGCGAGCACATCGTCGCACTATTTAGCCGGAAGTCCCACGCTACGTTTCCCAAGACGTAGTCTTCACTTCAGTACTTGTCTACACCAGCGATTGTCGGTTCTCCGACAAACGTGACCAGCTCTTGCGTTGCCATCTCAGTTTATTTCATCTATAATCTCGGCTAATTCGATCCTCAAATAATGTGGATTATAATTTCCAAAATTTAATGAATAGATCTCGACGAAATACATTAACTAAACTGTAAAATGTGATGTACTTCAGTTCACTTCCAAAGCCTCTTTCGGTAAGAAGCAATAAGACGGTACATTGAAATTCACCTACATAAATCGGTTAGTGACAGCCCTGTGCGATTTCCAATGTATTTCCAGTACGTATCGCACCAGCTACTCGTATTTTAGCGAAATTCGCCTATTACTTAGTTTAGAAGCACAAGTTGATAACGTTTGGTGTCTATTATACATATGTGGATAGTCAAAAGTTTTACTTAGCTAAGATCCGCGACTACGAAAAACCGAAGTCTTTTCAGTTGTCTTCCGTAGAGTCTACTATACCTGAACATGCCTCGTGTTGGGGCGAAACACGTGTCGTTTACAAGATGGAAAAGTAGTAAGTGGTGTTTGGTGTTGTGAATAGTGGTTGGTGGGTGGAGAATGGGGGAGAATGGAGGTGATGGCCGATTTTTGGTAAGTTTTTGGTTTAGTTCCAACTTAGTTCCAACTTGGTTTAAATCCACTTTATCCAGCACAAAGAAACACACATTATTAATTTTCTGTTATTGTTTTGCTTGTCGCGGATCTTAGCTAAGTAAAACTTTTGACTATCCACATAGTGATGGATTTCCGCAAAGTAACGCCTGACTCCATTTATGATACATTTTATTACCGATTGCAATACCTACGTTATATTTATTTGCTATGTCATTGTCGACATAGAGCCACCCCTTTTCTTCCCGTGTGTGTTATACGAGGCGACCGTGGAAGTAAATACCGGTAAATGGACAACAGCGTCTACCAGAGTTGTAAACATCAATCAAACTTCCTTCCACACACCACTATCTCGGCGTTATCGAGCCGATAAGACATTGAAACCTTTACGATTTCGAATCCACCAGCCAAGCGATTATGGCATGACCCCTTAATTTTGAGGTTGATTGAGGTCTAGCAGTAGACTATTACGCCTATATTAATGAATACATTATATTGCAAGACATCATATTTTCTTATTCTATCATTCAAAGTTACACCACATATACTTCTTAATGCTTTTAATAAAAGATGTAAGAGAGCTATGTGGAGTAAATGAAGGTGTCGTGACAAAAGTTGAGAAAGGGATGCTAAGATGGTTGGGCACATAGAGAGGATGGATGAAAGACGACTGGCAAAAAAATTACGTTGCGAATGTTAATGGAGGGGTCGATAGGGGAAGACCACGAAAACATACATAGATCAAATTTCTGAAGTTTTTAAGAAAAGCCAGGACATGATAACCCTTAACCGGCGGGCTTGCATGAGGAGAGTAATGATTGTGGAAGATCTGTGGTCTACTTACGGGAGACAGGCGTGACGATATTTATGTATGTACATCATATTTAGTGTTCTTTCTTTGGTCGGAAATCTAAAATATTTTTATCGATATAAAAATATACACTTTTTGCTTTTTGTTACCTTTCAATTTTTAAGTTATGTTGAATTCTGACAATATATAAACAACTAAACTATGTAAACTTTAATTTTAGATAGAAAATGAAAAATTGCATAATAGTTCCATATATTGTTTAGTGAGATCAGTATACTAATTAGTCAGTCTTTTTTTAATATATTATAATTAGTAGCGCTTTAAACCAATGTTGATTATGATAAAAATGCCTTTTGTGTTCTATAAAGGATTTCTACTCACCGACGCTGTACCGTATATTATAAAGTATAAGTGGTTGTTTATTTTGATTTTCCTTTATGTTCAAAGGAAGACAAATGCTAAATAATTCATGGCCGGAAACAAAAGGAAATTCACACCGCGGGCTTATAACGCGATAAATATGGAAACTTCGTTTAACTTTGGAATAAGCGAAAATATTATAAATTTAAACATATCGCCTTTATTGCGTTCGTAAAGTTTTATTCGTTAGTACTTCTAGAGTGCTTGCATTCTAACTACCTTTGCTCTAAAACGAATAAAAAATTTTGTACAGCGTTGAAAATCACTCAGAAATCTTACAAGTTTTTTGGCTCTGGTGGTAAGTTTTCATTTTGCGGTTTACTACGTTTTCGCTTTTTTACGTCGATATATTTCCCTAATCCACTTTCCAGTTCTCAACATAATTTATATACAGTCTGTATATATATCTCTCTATACAGTCTGTATATATATATATCATCTGCAAATAAAAGTGTAGCTTTAATATTGTCTCCTTTGTGGTCTGTTTAAGTACATCCCTGCTTTAATTCGTATTTTCAAATAACACTACAATACATGAGCTAATGGAACACTAAATGGACAATAAATAAACACGACACTGATGGACAAATTAGTGTTAGTAATGTAAGATTATCCCAACATCAATATAATGAGCTTCACTCTTTCATTAGCCTATATAAGTACCACTATAGGAATTGTATTATGCATTAAGATTAACCCAGATTTATAAAAAGGTTGTTTATTATTATGAAGACAGTCAAAGATATTTGGAGATCAATAATAAAGTTGTTAAGTGATAATAAATAAATAGATTTTTTATTTATTTATTTATATATTAACGCCTATCCTGCGCAGGGGTTGGCAGAGACCATAGAGCTCCATCCGCTACCATTCATCGCAGCGAAACGGCTCTCCATTGGTCGCTTCTCGCCCTCATGAGAATCAGGACGTGACGGGTGGCGATCCACGTCACCGTCATTTTTCAACAAATTAGGTATATTAATTCGTGTTAGTGAATCCCACGAGCAGCCGCAAGGGAGCATGGAGGTCAGTCCCAGCAGAGCCCTGCATACTGAGGTAAGGCACCATAGTACCCGGGGGAGCCCGATCCCGGGACGGTCGGCACGTTTGCGACTAAGCTCGCCCTTAACCACGCATCCTTTGGCACGGCAGACCGTGGATTGGCGGAGAGGCAGGGAAAGGATAGAGAAGGAAGGAAAGGGCAGGAACGGAAATGCGGATCGGGGGGTTACCAGACTCGGAATAAACATTTATAAATTCATATATATAAATAGATAAGCAATTATTTAAAAAAATATCGGTAATAGAAGGCATGAAATATTTAAAGACAGTAAACTTTACTACTTTAAACTTACCACAAAGAAATAGAGTTATAAAATAAAAAATTCTAACTACTAAACTTTTTTCAGCAGTAACTTTTCAACTTTGAAATAGTACAAAAGTTAATTAATAAATAGCATTTTTTTTTCGTGAGAAATCGTGTACAAGTTATTCAAGAAGATCATATTGATTTTACTTTACATGACACCATGATACGCTTTACGCTTCGGGTTGTACAGACACAGCTAAACCAATTTCCCCGCGTGCCGCCACCCACTATTTGCGCCACCTTGCTAAGCCCGTCACGTACTTGATCATCGGGTGCCATCGATATTGCGGCCTTGCGGACGACACACCGATATATGCAATGAAATAATGTTACACAGTAAAGTAAAGAGCTTTTGTATTTGTTATTCAAATATATTATATTGTACACAAGATTAAATAAAGACAGGCCAGGTCAAAAGTATCCTTAATAGACGAGCTTGTATGAATTTTATCGAGGCACTCCCTAATATTATATAGCCAAGATTTCCTTCTCCGACCAACTTGTACTTTACCCGCGACTTTTCCCATCATAATTAGTACCAATAATGTGTACTTGTCATGTCTTATGATGTGCCCCAGGTAAGCAACCTTTGACGAAAACCTTTAACGGTCTACAAAAGTTCAAACTATAACAAATAACAGTATTAAATTGTTAAGAAATTGAACGAATGAACAATATGAGGTAAATCTCCAGCGCAGTTGTGTCCACAAATCTATCAATCTAGTTTTGACTGCTGAGCGGCAGTAAACTTGTGTAGCGATTGAAAAAAATTCACGTTCATCCCCGCTTTGATTGATTTATGGACGTGCGGCACATAGAGCACCAAATGGCAGTTGAGGTTGCCGTTAATTTATTTTTTTACGGAAAATGTGGAGTAAAGGGAAAGCCAGTCTAGTCTAGCCACGCTAGTCTAGGCTATAATAGTCAAGTCCAATACTAAAGGATTTACAGATGCATTGCTTACAAGGCAAGGATAGAAATAATGGGAGAAGAAGAAGGATTCTAGAAAAATAAAAAAGAACTCGAGGAAATTGAAAGGATTTGAGTCTACGGAGTGTAGTAAACTCACCGTAAAAGCTCGATGACATCGAAAAATACTACCACATAACGCCGATGCTCTATAAGGATATGGTCATACATGAAGTACGTACAGCTTCAATCAATCAACAGCCTACGGCAGTCCACTGCTGGACATAGACCACCCCCAAGAAGCGCCACCTAGCCCGGTCATCGCCTTCACGCATCCAGTTTCTACCAGCCACCCTACGTAGATCGTTGCACCATCTAACCGAGGAGGCGTCCCACACTACGTTTGCCAAGATGCGGTCTCCACTCCAGCACGTACAGGTTACTTACTTAAAATTCCGAAAAGCATTTAATATAATTTCTTTTTAAACATGGACACTAATCATTTATCTGTTTCGCAAGCACAAAGACATTGGGCAATTAATAGAGCCATTCTCAGGGTACCTCTCATGAAAAACATTCATAATAGAAAACGATTGCCAGAGAATCAAAGTCAGAGATACAGTTTTTTGGGTAAACTTGAAATGGCGATAGGTTGGTCACGTTTGCAAGACAAGTGGTAGAGTTCCCCACAAATCTCACTAAACGTATCGTCTAACGACTATATGCTAAATATAATATTTTCAAATTTATACGCTGGTATAGCATGCCTCTTATCTAAAAGCAATAAATAGTGAAACGCGCTCATTTAGCACCTGTCAAAGTTGGGCAGCTAGGCAATTATTTGCAGTGTCAGGACAAAAAACTTTAACAACAATTTTTCAGATTCGTCTATAAGTTCTATTATCAAAAGGATTAACTTCAAATTAAATTTAATCAAGTTTATGACAAACAACAAATTCTTGATATTATACGTATTGATGGAGGTATAACCATCTAGTAGTAGCCGTACCACATTCTCCGCCGGGAGCCCAATCATATCCTTAAGCAAGCCCTAGATTGGAACCTCCAAACCAAAAAGCGTGGCCGCCCCAAGCAAATATGGCGACGTATGGAGCAGAAGCGGGTAGCATCGGAATGACCCGGAGCGAAATAAAGCGCATAGCTATATAAAACGCGATGGCGGAGCACGATTTACGAGTGTAGGCTCACTGACTCGGCAGTCATCAATTTCCCTGTAAAGAGTGGTGATTACGGGCAAATCTCCCTACTTATTTGTCTATGTCCAACAAAATGTCCAAAATAGCTCTAGTCTTCATCATGATCAATAAACTGTCGATAATCATGGTGAATATTTTTTGTTGATTGTGTTTCCTAAATTGTGCACAAATTATTTACTTGAAAATTCTAATTATTTTAGCAAAAAAATAAAATTAATAACAGTTCTATCTTTCAAAAATTTGATGAAAGGATTTTTTCTTAACATATCTAGTTAACCTTCCTATACCCGCGCGTTTGTCTGAGAGACCGACAGAATGATTTTTCGATTTTAAATAAAGAACGAATAATGCTAGTTTAATGAACTTTCTAGTACTTGCCTAATTTGATACGACCTTGAAATTGACGTGACGTGTGACCAAGTTCATTAAACTAGCATTATTCGTTCTTTATTTAAAATTGAAAAATCATTCTGTCGGTCTCTCAGACAAACGCGCGGGTATAGGAAGGTTAAGAAAAAATCCGGAAAAGTACTAAAGCATCTGCTCCTAATTCAGAGATGTTATACGAGCTATTTGCTCCAGGCACCACGCTATCCGCATTTCTTTCTAACATCTGCCTATTTTCTCGAAGATCCTTTGTGAGACGTAAAAATTCTTTGTCACATATCGATGAAATTGTCTGTTATAGCCATATTTTATACCTAAAGCGACTGGAAATGAAATAGATAAATGGAGTTTCCTTTCTTTTTGAAACAATGAATATTTTCGTCATTCCAAATTTAGTTATATTATAAAAAATAAGTAATATAAATAATAATAAAATATTTTATGAGTACTTTACATATCTTTATTAAACTGTAAATGTGTGTTCAAGTACAGCAGTATTTACTCTTTAATAAGTATATTAAAGTTGAGCACGAATAATAATTACTACGTTCTAGGAAAAAATTTGTTTTATAAGAATAATAAAGAAATATTAAGTATTATTGTTACATAATTTGTAAGGACGGCAACGCCTTTGATGTTGCGGATGTCTATTGCGGAGGCGTCGACTGCTATAAGGCGACACGAATGCTCGACTATTCCATAAAAGACATAAACTTATTAATTCGTAGTGGTAGAGCCACGCCGCAGACGAATACTTTGTCAAGAATGGCATATTACTTGTTTGTAGCATGAATGGACCGGCTGGCCCGGGGAAGTACCACACTCCCGCAGAAAACCGGGGTCTGAGTGGTAGCTTAACTACCGCGCTACCTCCGGTGAGCGGTTGAATTCCAGAGACCCAACCTCCTCGCATGACACTTTTCTTGAAGGCTGACAACGCTTCTGCACTACCTATGACACTGCGGATGTCTATGAGCAGCGTTGGTTGCTTTCCGTCAGGTGACACACCTGTTCGTTTGTCTTCCTATCCCATAAAATAAAAAAGCAACATTTTTATTTAGCTGTTGACAAAAAGAAATCAAAATTTAATACATCAACTTTATGAGGAAGAGATAATTTCTTTATTATAATTGTAATACGTGCACACGCAACTATGAAGTATTATATTACTTTTAATCATTAATATAAGGGAAAATAATTAAATTGACAAATAAATAATTCAATTGAGGTACCCATTATTACAATTTGTTTACATAACACTTCATTAACGAGGCGTTCATTATATTACGCCACATTTGTCGACGCGTTGTTGTAGTCGTCAGCCGAATATCGGATAATTACAACAGCAGTCATTTGGAATCGATTTCGGAGACAATACTCCGATAAACGAATATATGTATTGATACAAATATCGTTGAGTGAGAAATACGGCGTATGTAAACCCGCCGTGTATTAATTTACTCAGACGTGAAACTGAATGAACTCATTTTCGTGATTTAATTTGTTTTTTATTTATAAAAGTATAAAAATAATGTAAATATTTTATTGATTAAAAATAATAAGCGACGATAAAAGAATAAAACACATTGACTTCTCTCGATGAGATTACCGCCGTGTGGCATGTAGAATCCTACCCACAGTAGTCTCTGTGAATGGACTTTTTGATAAAATTTTGGATGTTCGTCTATCCAAGGTAGGTTGTAGCAAGTGGGTTAAATTCAAATAAGCAGCCATTTTGCGCAAAGGTAGGATCGTAAGGACGTTCCTTTTCTCGGATGCCTAAATCCTTTGTTAGCTTGTTTTTACCACCACGAAGGATCAGTAACCCATATTATTATGTTATTTTTCTAGTAATAATATTAAGAGAGAAATAATAGACATTAACAAATCCTTATATGAATATATATATATATATATATATATATATATATATATATATATATATATATATATATATATATATATATATATATATATATATATACGTGTGTGTGTTATAACACACATAAAAATAATCAGAACTTTTACTTAGTTAAGGTTCGCGAAAAGCAAACAAGACACAAAATTCATTTTCACATCATAATCCATTTCTCAGTGACTCAGGTACTCTAAGAGTCAGGTACTCTAATTACCGTATTTAACACGTATATATTTTTTGTAATACATATGTACATCGTGTAATACAGCTTAAAAGCAATCTAAATAGTGTGGTGAAAATCGTCAATATGCACGCACCTCACGCGATCTTTCAGCCAGTGATATATCGGCCATCACTATTAGAGGTGCGGAGTTAGTTAGGGGAGTCGAATCCCGGCGGAGTTACCGGGCCGCTCTGAATAATCGGGTGCGTGAGTGGAATTTGTGGGAGGTTCGACGTTTGAAGTGCTACTATTGACTTTGGGTTCGCTATCGTTAGGTTATTCCACAAAATGATCATATATCTGCTCTTATCGTTGTATTGATAGTATGGGAACTTCTTGGCGGGAATATAAATAGTTCTTTTTGTTCTGGTCATTGGATTACTGCGTATTCAGATTTGTGGTATGACAGAGATATATATGTATATATAATATAAAACGTTTAGTTCGTTGTAATTTTGTAAATCATTAGAACTTATAGCCACAGTGATTGAATCACGGCATGTTAAAAAAAATTGATAGACATGAACATATTTCTGAAATTCTAACTCGCTAGACAAATACTGGCATACAAATTAACAGAACATCTGATCCATGTAGAGTAAACGCATGAATACGTACTGTTTATGTTTTGTCCTGAAATGGCGAGGCCCATAGCCAGCACTGGGAAATATGTGAATTGCAAAAAAATATGGTCCTTCAGCAGAAGTACCAAGCTGCGAATATACAAGACGGTGACACGTCCCATTTTGATTTAAGCCGCAGCTCGGACACTCACGCTTAAAGAGGAAACGAATTAGCCTACATGCGTACGTAGATAGATGCGTCTTAATTAAATAAATAATACAATATTGTTACGAACTTTTTTCGAGGATCGGGAAAATGAAATCGACCACTAGTTTCACATCTCTTCACCTTACGATTATCTCTTCACATCTACTTTTTGTCTTCTACTATTTTCTTCCGTATTAAATTTTTATACTCCACTTCGACACACAGCCCCCCTTTATATTCGTAATAATCTTTTCTAGACATCGTCCTGTCTTTTTTTCGCGCGCAGCTATTTTCTATTAACTGTTCTTGTCACGCATTGGCGGACGTATTGTATATTTATTTTAAAGGTTGTAATGGTTTGCTTAACTAGGATTTTGAGACTTCAAAATGAGGTTTTAATAGTTTCATAACAAAATGATTTTTTATATTAAAAAAGAATCCGTAAAGTCCACTAGATATAATATTTTTGTAAGAAATGACTCCACCATAGCATTTCCTTTATTAATATATATCGTGCTTAACTTGGTATTTATCCTTTTAATGCTCTTGATAGCTGCTAGGGATGTTTAAACACGACCGTGAATGCTGATCTGCGAGATATTTTAGTGGGTTCCTAAAAAGTTCCTTAACGCTATTAGCTTAGGGAGGACAGGAAGGTCGTCCTAAATTGGCCTCGTGTAACAGTCTGTTGATACTATTTACGGCTCCATTTTGCCGCCGGCGCGAACTAATGGCTATGGCCCTTTTAATATTTGTCCTTTGTTACAATTAATTTTAAAGCAATTCGAAGTAATTTTAATAACTTAAATAACAGCTAACTGTATTATAAAGAAATCTGAGCTCAAATTTCTTTAGAAATTATATAGAATAACACTTACATAATATTCTTATATTTAAAAATGGAGAGCTATTTTTGTAGTCTCGCTAAAACTCCAAAACGACTCGAACGATTTGAATATATATATTTTTATTTTGTTCGCAATAATACAGGGAAGGTTTATGAATAAATAATACATACATACAATAACAAAATATAAATAAAAACAAACTTAAAAAAATTAAAAATTCTTTTTCTTCCTTTTACTTCCAATTACTTTCAATAGATGGCGTTCGTGACGGCTTTATCGTCCAACGGACGTGTTATACAAAACTGTCGTTCCTTTTGTGCGATTTTGTAATGTATTGCATACCTAAATACTAACATATCAGGAGATATCCTAAATGGATAGGATTTTCCTAAATTGGAATAAAATAAATTGTAAGTGAAACGAAGTTCAATGAGTCATCTAGTATTAAATAAATAAATAAATATTTGTAAGCGAAGTAAGTTAAGTTCACATTAAGAATTAGAAATTTGTAATTTGTATCTTTTAAATTTTACAAGTCTGTGTCAATTGTGTGTATATATATATATATATATATATATATATATATATATATATATATATATATATATATATATATATATATATATATATATATATATATATATAAGGATAAAAACATAAATTAGAAAAATATTTTTTTTTCTAATAGTATAAAAAGAACTTTACACGTCATTTTGGAAAAGTTGGCAACCCTAGAGTCACGATTAGATACCCATATTACGATAATTTTCTTGGCCTACAAGTATTTATTCTGACTCTACTTAAAGTGAGGTGTGGTATACTCACTGCTATTTGTTAATTTAACTCTAAAATTTAGTTATTAAAACAACGTGCGTGAAACTGTTTTGTATCAAGCTAAATGAATTGTTTCAACAAAGGCTTGTTCGGGATGGACATATCGCGAGAAGGATGCAGATGTTGTGACTAAATTTTCCTTTGTGAGTTAAACGCAGCTGTGAAATATGTACGTACGGTTTAATGAAACCGGACGTTTACGCGTGAAGTAATTCGAATTGCAGATGGACTTATTAACATGACTGAGTGAAAATAAAATTTGGAGTTTTCCAAGAAATACAAATAATGCTTCTTTCTAACAAATAATTTAACGTTTTGCAATATGTACATATAATAATAATATATTTATTGATCATTAACAAGTTTACTATATTGTTTTTAACTGCCTGCCGAACTAGTGTGTGCCCTATAGCAGACAGTTCTCTTCTATGACACATTTATATATTATAAATATTATTCTAATTCCCATACTTAATATGATATTACAAAAGACTGAAACAAAGAATTGAAAGCTATAAATGTGGACAGACAAAAGTTTCACTTAGCTAAGATCCGCGCTTGTCGCGGATCTTAGCTAAGTAAAACTTTTGACTGTCCACATAGTGATGGATTTCCGCAAAGTAACGCCTGACTCCATTAATCATCTTAGAAAGCTATAAACTAAATTATACAAACAAAAAAAATATACTTTGCAAAAAACATGTTTTTTCCGTCAATAAAGCAGCTGTAGTCGAAGTATTTGGAATCTGTCATATCTCATTTATTCATTTGCATTAATGGCTTTCAATAGTGCTGAAATAGCACAAATGATTTCGTCAATGTCACGTAGAATGGTGTAGACACGAAGGAGATTAATCGGTGCGGTTGAGATAAGAAAGGAATAGAATGGAGAAGACACGAAGGAAACTGTAATATCTCATATGTGTTAGTATGATCTCCTGACGTTTGACAAATGAAAAGTCATTTCTTATACTAAAAGACAGTAAAGAATTTCAATATAAATCTGTAATAACACCCATACTGCACAATTGGTTTTCAAATAAATATATCGTCAGTCTAATTATTAAAATTAGTTACTTATTTGTAAAGTTTCCTAATTCTCACTCTTTGATGTCATCTAACGGATAACCTCAAAGCCTATCCTATAAAATATTATGTCTTAACTTCAAAACATTCCTCTTTTTATATCTAAAGTAAGAATGGTTTTATAAAAATGTCTCAATCTATAAAAGAAAATCAGTTTTTGTTGTTCCTGTATAATTTACTCATATGAACATACGAATTCTAGTCCAGTTGACTGTAGCGAAAATATATATTCAATAATACGAGAAATACTATAAATACAATAAATTGTATTTTCAGTGTTTCTCGTTGTATTTTACTATTAGATGAATTCTATAGAATGTTCTTCAGGTTTTTTGGGATTTTGATGACACCGTGTTGAATCGATTAAAAATAAACTATCAATACTAACTTTAATTACAATAAATGTTCGTAATTAATGGATGATTGAAAACTTGTCAACGTGAGCTATGACTTGAATAAAACACGCAGAATAAATCTAATGGACGAGGGAGAAATTGAAACGATAGTTCAAACCGCAAGCCGTGGACAGAGGGGCCCTTGTTTTACAAATTGCATTTCCCCGTAGAAATTAATTTAAATCGACGCGCAATTCATCAAAGTTGTAACCAAATAATTAAAGAGGTTAAATGCTGAGTTAAATCTAAATAAAAAAACGATGAGTTCATTTTCGGTGTATCGTACGTATTAATCAAAAGCAAATCGAACGTATGAATAAATTCTTTGTTATCTAGAATATAACTTTTAAGTATTTATTTAAAATTTCATTTCGTAAAGATTACAACGTACAGCGAAAATAAATTTAAGCAATACGTTTAAAGAATGCTACTATAATGTAAATATTGAAATATTTGTATTTGAATTTATTATTATTATTTTATTGTATATTCACGCCTATCCCCCGCAGGGGTTGGCTGAGATTACAGAAGTCCATCCGCTACGATCCCGGCATACCCTCCCCGCTTTCTCCAAACTCATCCATCCTTACATCCATTCTTTCTGTCATATTCATCGCAGCGAAACGGCTCTCCATTAGTCGTTTCTCGCCTTCGTGGGAATCAGGGCGTGACAGGTGACGAACCACGTCGCCGTCATTTTTTCAATGCCGCAATGAAGCTCAGTCCCAGCAGAGCCCCGCGTGCTGAGGTAAGGCACCATAGTACCCGGGGGAGCCCGGAGGGACGGTTCAACACGCTTGCGACTAAGCTCGCCCTTAGCCACGCATCGCACGCACCATTGGCACGGCAGACCGGGGATTGGCGGAGTCGAAGGGAAAGGATAGAGAAGAAAGTAAAGAGCAGGAAAGGGAATGCGGATTGGGGGGTTACCAAACTCGGAATAAACATTTATAAATCCATACATATATCTGGGTAGAGTAAAAATCTATTGAAATAAATATAAATTGGGGCCTTAAATCATAGTATTTATGATATTATACATATAATCATATATCATAATTTTATTTCGTATCAGTTTAAGCTATAGCCGTGATTCATAAGTACCTACATATAATACATATTTGGTTTAAAGGTAACGAAATCTATGTGCTTAGGGTAAACTTTGTTATTAACTTAGACAAGTTTGCTAACTACGATCGAAAATGCATCAATAGCGTATAACTAAGAGCCGGGTATGTACATACTTGTTGAAGTGTATTTAGTAAGTAATGCTTCTTAAGTTTGTTTATTCGTTAGTGATATCAATAATCAATATCAATATCAGTCCGCGTCAGTCCAGTGCTGGACATAGGCCTCACTACGCACCACCTAGCCCGATCTTCGGCTACATGCATCCTGCTTGCCGCGTTGCGCAGGTTCGTCGTTCCATCTAGCAAGGGGGCGTACCACACTACGTTTGCCGGTCGCGGTCTCCATTCCAGCACTCGTCTACTCCAACAATTGTCGGTGACTCTGTTTTCCGGCGAATTTCTTCATTTCGAATTCTATCCACCAGATAAACTTCTAGCATAGCTCTCTCCATAGCCCTCTGAGTGACTTTGAGCTTGTGGTGGAGACGGACCATCAGTGTCCACGTTTCGGCACCGTAAAAGAGAAAACCAAAAACTTACCGAAAATCGGCCATCAATTCTCCACCCACCAACCATTCTACACAACACCAAACACACATTATCACTTTTTCATCTTGTAAACGACACGTTTCGCCCCAACACGAGGCATCTTCAGGTACAGTAGACTCTACGGAAGACAACCGAAAAGTAATTTTCGGTAAGTTTTTGGTTTAAGTTCTAAATAAATCCACTTAAGCCAACGGAAAAACACACATTATTAATTTTCTGTTATTGTTTTGCTTGTCCCGGATCTTAGCTAAGTAAAACTTTTGACTGTCCATATAGTGATGTATTTCCGCAAAGTAACGCCTGACTCCATTAATAATTCTTGCTTCAATATTTTTTTATATATTTTGTAACGAGTTTGCAGGTCACCGTTTGGTAAGCAATAACCCCCGCCCATGAACATCATGCAGTGCTACGAACACTGTAATATACGTCGCCTACGTAAGGCGCCTAGGTAAGGCCAGTAAGACCACCATCGCATATATATATCGGGAGTGGAACTTATGTTACATGTATTTCCTCCTCAACAAACTCCTGTAATGATTAATGGAGTCAGGCGTTACTTTGCGAAAATCCATTACTATGTGGAAGGTTAAAACTTATACTTAGCTATGATCCGCGACAAGCAAAACAATAACAGAAAATTAATAATGTATGTTTTCCCGCTGGATGAAGTGGATTTACATGGAACTTAAATTAAATCTTACCGAAAAACGGCCGTCAGCAACTCTCCAGCTACCAACCACTATACAGAACACCAAACACACACTACCACTTTTCCAACTTGCAAACGATACGTGTTTCGCCTCATCACGAGGCGTCATCAGTATAGTAGACTCTACGAAAGACAACCGTTAAGTTTAATTAAGTTACTTAACGGTTGTCTTATCTAATTTTAAAAAAAATCATTGACAACCTAATAATTAAAAATATGAATTAGTGGCAAAATATAAATTGTTGAAAAATAATGTGACTTTAAGTATATTCGAAATGACAGTGATGTAATTGGCCAGACGCATTACAATGGACAAAAGAAACGTAACTTTTTTAACACATCCGTTCCCGAGCTATTCACTTTTTGTGTCAAATTTGTTGTACACTAATAAAATGGCGGTGTATGCACTCTACTGAATGCACGTGTGAGCGATTATTTTCTGCACAGTTTGCATCCGCTAACTGTGATTTCAGACATCCACTTCGCATTTTGTAATTTAATTAAAAAATACGTTTTTGGGAGCGTGCAAAGCGTCAGGTTCAACTTTAACAAGGCTTTTACATAAATACATACGTAGTTTTATTTCACAACCCATGTACAGGTGTCCCCTAGACACATGCCTCCCCATTTCTGAACAGAGGGGCGAATGCGAATCGGCGGGATTACCAGACTCGGAACAAATATCTATAGGCCATACCTATATTTAGACTAAAGTCACCAACACGCGGTTTCCACTCCAGCACTCGCCTAATCCAACGATTGTCGGATCTCTGACAAACGTGATCAGCCCATTGCCACTTAAGTTTGCTAATTCGAACCTTTCGAATTAGCAAACTAAAGAGAGAGACCGCGTCTCGGTAAACATAATGTGGATCGACCAAGGGGGTCGTTAGATGGCGCGACGATCTGCGCAGGTGATTTGTAGAAACTGGATACGTGAAGCCGAAGATCGGGCTAGGTGGCGCTTCATGGGGGAGGCCTATGTCCAGCAGTGGACTACCGCAGGTTATTGATTGATTGAATGACTACTATATCGTTATATAATTATAGTGCGTTGATATTTATACCGATGCGGGGATCGAATCCACCACCATTAACATCATAGACGGCCGCCCCGTTTTGTTTTCTGTATATTGGAAGAAAGTTCGGATTCATTGTTTTCCAGACACATTACAGATATGTTAGTACGGTGCAATTTTTTGGAAACTTCTTTGTATACACCACTACCCTGAGGAACCAGCTACCTCCAGGGGTGTTTCCGAGCCGATACGACATTGGAACCTTCAAAAAACAAGCAACTGCAACGCCTGTGGCACTGCGGGTGTCTATGGGCGACGTTGACTTTCCATCAGGTGACACGCCTGCTCGTTTGCCTTTCTATCCAATAAAAAAATATTATTATTAATCTTATATTCAGATATCCGAACACAAAAGTGATTTTTTAAACAAATTTAAGGTTTCCAAAATTTGAACCCAAAACCCTTAACTATAAAATCAGGTACTCTTACCACTGAATCAAGCGGTCGTGAATTTCCATTTCTGCAAAGCTGCTCCGAGCTTCGTTAAGAGATATATGGCTTTGAGAATGCAGGAATCGTCACAATATTGTCCTTTGAGAGTGAGGCGTGTAGTTGAAGTAGGTATGTGAACACTGCGTTTGAATGAGCACTGCGTACAAGCGTAATAAAATCAAATTGCATTTCCTTCAGGAGAGCACTGCGATTGCAGTGTCATTATTAAACTAATATTCGTATTTAAGAATAAAATAACTCGTCTACCGAGTAAACAGAGGAGTCCATTCTCAAGCCGAACTGCTACCGCGGCTCTTGCAGCGCCTGGATTACTAAAGCCCATCTTGGTATTGAATATGGGTAGACCCTTTTCTAACCACATAGATCATCGCGGCCTATGTTAAGTGATTTAATAAAGTCGCGCTACATCACAGGCAATATCGATGATTATTTAATTCCTACTATTAGTTTACACTTTCCCTATATATCTTGTTAGTTCACACTTTCCCTATATACAATATATATCTTGTTCGAATTTTCAATCGTTAATAAAATAGTTTTTATTCATTCACTCAAGTTCAAATACTTTTTTAAACTTGTATTGGATGACACTTGATGTTAATACAGTTTTTTTCAAATACTTTTACAAATAATTCATTAATTAAATTTAATTAATAATAGGAATTGACTTTAAATACATTCTTTTTATATAACTTGTTATATGTTCATTCGCTTTTTTCTGTGTGTCATTAATAAACGATTCATTCTAAGACGGAAACCACATGGCAAGTAAAACATGTTTAATTGTTGCATAAACAGATTTACAAATCATATTTGTATAACGTTCACTATCCAGAATCCGTACTCGTTGTATTCTAATCACACATCAGAGGAAACGTTTAATTAATGAAGCTTCCAATTTGCCGGCACGTAATTGTGGCCGCCACCGGTCGAGTAAAAGTGCCCTCGACGGGAAATTACTACGGCATTCATTGGGAATCGATTTCGGAACCGAACGAGGGAATAAAAGAAGAGTGCTGAATGAGAAATAGGGATGCTGTTCTTATTAATACTTTGTTTATAGAAGTTTGTGGAAGCGAGGTTCGACATACTACGCTTCTACTTCCGGTGTATGTATATATATATATATATATATATATATATATATATATATATATATATATATATATATATATATATATATATGATTAATATTGTTTTGCATGCGTAAAGCCAAAACAATATATATGCACGGTTAAACTTTAATTTATCTTAACATCTACATTTTTCCATTTACAGCAAACGAAATATAAATACATACCTCATAACGTATATTAATAGGCCTATCGAAAATATTTTTAAATTATGATTGGCTTCTTATTTACAATTAAACAAATTCTATACTTAGCAATGATCAATCTCTAGTTCTTCTTAGCGACGTTACTCGGTTCATGTGACCGTATGGGATCGAATGCACATGTGAACACCTTTTTTGTGCCTTCTATGAGCACTGGCTTTAGATCAACGTGTTATAGCGTGTAATAAAAAATCTTGACAAAATTTCGTAAATATTTCATATCTTTGCTCTATATATATCTTCCTTGTGTCTTATCAGATGTTTTGTAGAGATATTAAACTAGCAATGTCCAGTAGCCTCTTCAACACTACATCAAACGCGCTATAAAAATCTTCACTGAGTCTTTTCTGATGCGGAAACTATAACAATTGATCATTTTTATAGCATTTTATGTTATTTGTATAACTCCGTTCTGATAAATCCCCTCAGATATTTGCGCTATTTAATCTTATCAAGGAAAACAACCAATTTTTAATACATTAGCAGTCATGCATCGTTTAAATGATGGTAATGGATGCAAATGTGTTACCTAATTGAACGTAGAAACCATAGAATGTTTTAGTAAAATGGCTACAATTTTATCAAGACAACGTGAAAACTGCTTAGTACATTTCAAGATACTCTTGACTCTGGCATAATAGCCATAGCTAATATATATATATCAAAAGAAAAAAGTTATAGATATGTTAGCACTGTACTTTATTGTTAAAATTTATGTCAAATATCAACGTTCTCCACTGTGTCATATTCATAAGAAAAATTTTGTAACGCTGCCTTCATTAGGGTGAGGTATTTATCCGCTTAATGCTTACAGTGTCAGCTAAAGACGCTTTAACATAGCCAGCAAGCATGACCTCTGAGTCGCCCTGAAACCCTCTTGCGTCAAAATATTTAATATGAACAACCAGAAGGAACAAGTGTCTTTAAAATTTGGTCTCTTACAACCTTCTGTTGACACTCTTTACAGCTCCATTATAACGCCGCTGGGAGTTTAAGCCATGATCCTTTTAATATTTGTTTTCTCAAAGACGTATTCTGTTTTATAGTAGTTATATGTTTTGAAATTTAAGAGAAAATAAATTTATATGAGTTATAGTGTCAAGACTGTTTGAGCTGAATCTTCCCAATTTATAATTAATTGGCAGATATGAATGTAAAATTGTATAATACTACCATGAAGGCATATTTCACAAAGCGCAATATAACGCGCGGTATATAAATTTGATACACCCTTCACTGCCACACCCTAAATATTCTACCCAACAGCGGAGTTCATTTTTCTTTGCCCTCCTTTCATTTCTTTACGCACCCCTGTGATTATAGTACCGTATAAAATACTGATTTTATTATTTCACTGAAATAACACGCGATACAGAACAGAACGTAAAGTAGAACAATAAACAAGAAAATATAAAAAATGAACAGTTAATATATAGAACCAGCTACCTTAAGCGGTATTCCCGAACCAATACTACATAAGAGCCTTTAAAATATCGGTACATACAGAACAACTTCAGCTATATCGATCAATCGTTATAGGTGAAATCGTTATGTGGACTGTCAAAACTTTTAGTTTAGGAATAGTAGACTCTACGGAAGACAACCGAAAAGTGAAACACTTTTCGGTTGTCTTCCGTAGAGTCTACTATTCCTGAACATGCCTCGTGTTGAGGCGAAACACGTATCGTTTACACGGTGGAAAAGTGGTATTGTGTGTTCGGTGTTGTGTATAGTGGTTGGTGGGTGGAGAGTTGCTGACGGCCGATATTCGGTAAGTTTTAAATAAATCCACTTCATCCAGCAGGAAAACAGACATTATTAATTTTTTCTGTTATTGTTTGCTTGTCGAGGATCTTAGCTAAGTAAAAGTTTTGACTGTCCACATAGTGATGGATTTGCGCAAAGTAACGCCTGACTCCATTGATCATCTGAAATCATTATATTTGCATTTTTAATGTGATATATATTCTACTAAATATAAAAAAATATCATATTGATTTATATAAAACATGAATATAATATCATGTAAATGCAAATTACAAAAACTGATTCATGGATACATCTTGTAAAAAAGTAAAACTCTCGATTTCGATTTTATCGATTAGTTATGAATCTATCTATGGTATATATCTATAGTGTATCAATATATCTATATATGTATGATATATGATAAATATTTCTATACAAATTGAATTTGGTGTAATAATATCCGATTTGCGCAGGGTTGATATAAGAGTCTAAGGTGCAGGTCACACCGATGATGTAGTAAAACGAAGCTAAGATCACTCCACATTTTTTCCATACTTCGATTCGTCCTTAACAATCACGTGGTGTAAACCGATGTGTGAAAAGGCGCGAAGCGAGCTTAGCTTCGAATCGCTCCGTTTCCGGTGTGACCCACGCCTAATAGTTGCGTATCAAATTAGAACGACGTCGGTAATCCCGGTCCGCGCCTCACAAATTGTATTTGTAGTTACGATCGATTCAGATTAAGGTTTAAACGTTATATTTATTAACTCTACGTTATATTTATATCTGTTTTTTATTTCATCTATTTTAATGTATCAACCATTGTGTTTGAGGACTTTTCCCGCCAACTTACATCAGTGACGTTGTGTTTTTATTCATTTTCATTCATTTTCATAATCTTATATTATTAACAGTTATATTGCATAATACGCCACTATTATGCAATATAGTTCGATTAAGGTGTATAAGTGAAGTGATATGATATAAATACGTGTATCGTAACTTTTTAAGTTGACTGAAAAAGTCCATAGAAGGTTTTGGTAAAATGGCCACTAATTTATCAAGACGTAACGTGATAAGCTGACTTGGACATTTCAAGAGATTGGATATTATTGTATTTTACTTGACACTGGCATAATAGTTGTAACTAATTGCCATCAAAGAAAAGAAAAGAACTATTGTGTTAAAAAATGATAACTAAACGTCACCTTTTTAAATTTACTTTTTATTAAAATTAATACCAGCATTCTCAGGAAATACTCTTGTAGCAGACATAACTGGTTTCAAAGCCTTCTCTGGATCTAACCTACAAATGAAAAAAGTTCATTATAATAATACATATTTCATTCTTTCGAATCAATGGCTTTCAGTAGTACCAACATTGCATCGATGATTTCGCCAATGTCACGTAGAATGGAGGAGACTCGAAGGAGATTAATCAGTGCGATTGACATAAGAAAGGAATAGAATGCAGAGGACATAGGAGGTTGAACGATGCGGTCATAGTAACAATGGAATAGAGTGGAAAGGACACAAAGAAGATTAATCGATCGAGATTACAATACATATATTTTACGCGTACAAATGTCGACTTTTTGACAAAAAAATTCATAAGATTTGTAAGGGGAACACCTTGTTTATCTCAACTGTCAAACTCACGTGCATACCTGGTGCATCCTGCTGATCATCGATCAACACGCCTAATATAACGACTTTGAGCAAATACCCTTCTATTAGGTACACCTTAAAACTACAGTCAGTTCCCGATCGTAATCAAGTGGCGCGTCTTGGGTGAGATCTGTGTCCAGCAGTAGACTACTGCAAACTGTTGAAAAAATGAATACTTAATATATTAAGTCTTGGTAAACTGCGTGTGGAACGCCTCCAGGCCAAAGATCTGCGTATAGCGGTTGGCGAAAAATTGATACGTGTAGTCGAAGACTGGACTGGGTGGTGCGTTCAGGAGAAGGGCTTTGTCCGACAGTGGATTAACGTAGGTAATTTTTTTCAGTCCATTTATGACCCACTATTGGGCAAGGGGAGGCCCCGTCGACAAGAATGGGCATGATGATATTTTAATTATTATATATATATAAAAAGTAGTTGTTAATGGCTCACCAGTACCTTTTATTATTAAATTCTATTTTAAATTTAGTTATTAGACCGTAGTAGTATTTAAGACCGTGTTTCGTATTTATATCTTCTCTTTATTGCTACGGCCAGTTTCATGATACCGTTGAGATCCATACTTTTCTTTATGATAGCTATTCACTCTGGACAACGGTCGTTGGGTGAAGTATGTGCCTTTATATATTTTCTGCGTCATAGTAGTAATGTTATAATAAAGTCTGTTTACTTTTATGTTTTTGTGTGTGGTGAAACAGAAAGATATAGAGATTTCAAAACGGGAGTTGTTTTTTGTTCAAGAATACTTTATGACAGGACCGGACAATATTTCCCTTAGCTTCTTTAATTTGCCTTTGAATCTTATTGGATTTTATTAATTGCGATGAAGTGATGAAGTAGTATGTAGTGTAATAAAAAAAATTAATGTCAATAAATAATATTTTATTTTTTATATCTTTGGAATTAAGGTATTTGAGACAAATCAAATACATACTATGTTTCCCTTGACCGTGCTGACATTGACTTCTGTTACAAATTATTATATTTTATTTTTCATTTCTATGATGGCAATTAGTTATAACTGTTATTCCAATGTCAAGTAAAATGCAAAAACATCAAATCTCTTGAAATACAACTAGTCAACGTATCACGTTACGTCTTAATAAAATGGTGGCTATTCTACCAAAACCTTCCATAGACTTTTTCAGTCAACTTTATAAAGTAACGATAGACTCATTTATTTCATATCACTTCACTTATACGCCGTAATCGAACTATATTGTACATATATATGTATACAACACCATAATTAACCTTTTCGGTACGGACGCATTCTACGTCGCGCCGTCCCCGCTGACCGAGCAGTCGCGGCAAGCGTCCGTACTTGCGGAACAACTGCAAGCGCCCGTCAGACGCACAATACCACACTATCTTACGCAGAGCGAGTGCAGTCGCTCGTAAAAAAAAATGCTTAAAAAATTATAACATAATGCAATAGAAAATATTTGCTCATTTCGTCAGTTTATTATTAGGCAGCGTAAAACAAGTGCAAAATACTTGCGATGGATTACCATGGAGATAACATATATATTCTGCTCATGAAGAGTCGCGAGTGACCTAAGTCGTACGTACGTAAGTCGTCGTCGTCGTACGAACGGTTCGTACATAACGTGCGTCAAATGTTGGGTGACCATAGTCACCGCTCGTACAGAGCGAACGTCAGGCGTTGGGTGACTATAGTCACCGCTCGGACAGAGCGAGCGTCGGGCGTTGGGTGACTATAGTCACCGCTCGGGCCGAAAGGGTTAAACAACATAACTAATAATAATATGAGATTATGAAAATGAAATAAAAACACAACGTCACTGATGAAGTTGGGGGGAAAAGTCCAATTATAATATTCACTTAGATTATTTCTTATCTTGTTGAACATACATAGACAAAGATAAATTCACTAGGTATTTTGAACGCACAACTCAGTGAAATATTTGAGAAAATTCCGTGATTAATTAAAGCAGAAATACGAAAATACAAATTAAAGGGATTCATAATCAAAGCACCCCTTGTTTTACAAAAGTCTTTTCTTTGTCTTTTAATTGTCTTAGTTTATTTCTTAGGTTAATTTATTTTATGTTTTAGATTTAAAATGTTTTTTTTTTATCTTTTTACTTGTACATATAATATATTTTTACATATATTTTATCCGTAATAAAATTAATGAGTTTTATTTCTGCTTCTATGTGGAACCGAAAATATTTATTATCTATAATTATGTAGCCCAATTATAATTAAACTTAAACTAGTAAGATACGTCTTGAATATAATTCCGAGAGTGATGCCAGGGGCTGAGTTCGTCGACTCAGCGTCAATTACAGTTTCACCTTCATTATTCTCGTCCGAGTTCCCAATTCGCCTGAAAAGATAATCGACGTTTAGAATTCCAGGCCTGACTTTCAAATTTTCTACATAATTTCCTTCGCAAGATTGATTTAATTCCACCTGACGAAAATCATCGCGTCCCCCAGGCTTCATGACACGGCAAACTGATTAAAAAGTAATTAATTACAAACAAGATTATCAATTATGTGTTATAATATACAGATAAAAATAATTTAAAGAATCATTAATAATTAGAATGAATTTATCCTCAATATTCCATATGAACAAAACCATCAAGCCAATTAATTCACATGAACTTGACAATTAAGTAACCCTTCATCCTTCATTAAGTTTTTTTAACGCAGTAGCAACCACAGTAAAAAAGGAAATAGTAGCAAATTTGGTAACGTTATATATTACTTACGCGAATTCAACAGCTGATATTTCACGCGCGATGTAATCTGTAACTAGCGCCTTTGCATCTATCGCTGTTACAAAGTCCTCGTGTAAAAAGCTTTCTCTTGCTACTTTTCTAACAATTGCGTTTGGCATATCATTAGCCATCGCTAAAACGTCCCTTTCATCTAGCAAGTCATCGTTTACTGTGTAATGCATTGTCGTGTTCACGGTGATAACATTTAAATTGTAAATTGGTGGATTCTCAGTTCCATATACTTCTATGTTTTGTGTGCTCCCATAGTTCCATCGCCTAAATGCTTTATCTCTTATGTTTTGTCCGTAATGTGCAATTTGTTTCAGAGCACCTCCTCCAGGAAGGTTAGAATCCAATTCTAATTCAGATCTAGATACATTTGCATGCTGTAAATTCGATAACAAATCAATCTATGCAAGATAGAAGGCAATGTATTTTTAATAACTATTAATATTTGTTAATAGGCATAGAAAATCAATAAAGAGTAACCACCGGCCCAGTTAGATAACCATTTGTTATATGGACAGTCAAAAGTTTTACTTAGCTAAGATCCGCGACAAGTAAAACAATAACAGAAAATTAATAATGTGTGTTTTTCCGTTGGGTTTAGTGGATTTATTTGGAACTTAAACCAAAAACTTACCGAAAATCGGCCATCAACTCTCCACCCACCAACCACTATACACAACGCCAAACACACACTATCACTTTTCCATCTTGTACACGACACGTGTTTCGCCCCAACACGAGGCATCTTCAGGTATAGTAGACTCTACGGAAGACAACCGAAAAGTGACTTTTCGGTTGTCCGCAAAGTAACGCCTGACTCCATTAATAACCATTTGTTATCCAATTGTAGTTGCAAACTTTGGCATTTAAGCCATTTTTTTAACAACTCATATATGTCCCACTGCTGAGTGTGGGCTTCTCCATTTCTAGAAGAACGGACGTTAACCCACCACGCTTGTCCAATGGGGATTTGCGGGGTTACCAGACTCGAAATAAATATTTAGAATCCATACATATATTTATAGGCAGTGGAGGGCCCCGCCACTGAGCCAATAGGTCATTTAAGGCATTTTTAAGCCATTTAAGTATTTTTAAGCCAATTTAACTCATAGAAAAGGACAATTTTAATGAAATCTCTGAAAATATCTGAATAATAGAAGGGCAAACGGCAAGCGTGTCACTTGATGGAAAGCAATCAACGAAGCGTTGGCAGCGTTTAAGGTATATGCTTGTTATTTGATGTTTTCAGTTTCGTATCGGTTCGAGAATTCCGCCGAATATAGCTAAAAAGCGCACTGTACTAGATCAAGAACAAACCTTACTTTTGAGAGAACAATATCCAGAAGTTGCTTCCTATAGATTGTTAATAAGGATGATAATGTATGAAGACCTTTAAAATATTTGGTACTTACCATTTTGTAGGGCACATTCAAAGTGTCACACATGAATTTAAAGTGAGAGTCAGTACAGAAATATACGCCGTTGTTGTCACTTCTCTCGATGTCGAGGGACATGGAGGGGTACATTTCGACAAAGCCTTGCTCCAATGCAACGCTCTGAAAGGAAATAATTTTCAGATTTATTATTACATCTTTATGCTCACATTAATTTTTGTCAATTTCCTCATCAAAATAGAATAAATCGAGAACTTTTTATATTTATTTATACAGCTACCATTACCCTAATTAGATATTGTACATCTGAAATAATTGTTAATATCAAGTAGAATTTAATTAATACTATAATATATTTTAAATCAAGGTGTCTTAATAAATTCACTCAGAGTATAAAAAAATATATCAATAAAATTTTCTATTTCATTTCATGTGAAACGGCTGATATAATTGATGTATTAATTAATAATATATACATACATACATATCGTCACGCCTGTCTCCCGTAGGGGAAGGCAGAGATCACATATCTCCATCTACTACGACCTCGGCATATTTTCCTCGCTTCATCACACTTATCACTGTCCTCATCCAAGCCCGCCGGTTAAGAGTACTCTTGACCTGGTCTTTCTTAAAAACTTCGGCAATTTGATTATGGTATGTTTTCCGTGGTCTTCCCCTACCGACCCTTCCATCCACATCCGCAGTGTAAATTCCTTTTACCAGTCGTAGTCGTCTTTCATCCATCCTCTCTATGTGCCCAAACCATCTAAGTATTCATCATTAATTAATAATATTTTATTTAATATTTGATTTATTTCGTAGAAGAAATAAAAAAACGAGCAGCAGTAACCTAAAAGTATGTAATTATGTCTGCCGGTGGATATGTATAGTATTAAAAAAATCTGCTTAAAAATTTTAAATTTTAATTCTTTTTTCAAAAACTATTTGTTATAAGTTGCTGTAGCATGGCATCTACCTTTGATTCTTAGTTTTTACCTTTAATCTACATGAAACTGACTTACGTAAATAACGTCTGTGAACTGCGCCATAATTGAGAGCTGTGTGTTTGGAAAATAATCCATGTAACCCACACCGGCCAGCAAATGAGCTGATATGAACTTATCGTTGTATTCCGGACGGAAACTGTTCAGTATAAGAAAAACAGTCCCGCCTTGCGAGTGTCCAATATAATGCAATTTCACTTGTCCGGTATAATTCAGAATATAGTCGACCATAGCAGCCACGTCGTATATACCGATTTCTTCTATGCTGAAGTCAAAAAACTTGAATTTCTCCACTTCATCATCGGGATCCAAAGTTTGGTGGAAGCGCGAGTCCGTCGAACCTCTAGCATTACCCATCCATACGTCAAAACCAGCATCTGCTAGATTGTAACCTATGAACATAGATATAATGTAGTGATGGATATCATCTATAATGTAATATAAATATAGTCGACTATCCCTTGTTTAAAAATAGTAGTTAAGGTTAAAAACCTTATTCTGTTCCGGACATCCTTTATAAGTATACACATACAATATTCAATCGATCAATCAATACAGCTGTCACACAGACACATTTGTGTCTCCAACATCGATTAGATTAAATATATCACTTTAGATCTATTCGATTCGATTGATATATTGTTTTGTCGACAGACAACAAAAAATGTGTCTCGACGATGTATAAAATTCGCTTTTAATCCAAGTTTCTCGTTTACACCATGAGACAATTAACAGCCGAGGCTTCTTCTTGATCGCGAGGATTGATCCTAAAGCAGTTTAGTGAATGGAGAACTGTCTTCTACTTATACGCGCTTTGAACCTCTTAGGCAAAGCTGAATTTTGCACTGTCCTGTTTCTCTGTACGGCAAATGTGAAGGCAAAACAAGTATGAAACAATATGTGAAAATGATTATTTAGTTTAAACGGTGAGCGAGTGTGTAATTAGAGCGCACCACTATAGTAGCGCATCTTCCAGGAAAATGATATCCGCTAATGCCATTATAGCGGCGCGTTGTTCAGAAAGAACACATCCGCGAAAGACACTATAGTGGTGCATCGTTATTAAGACGTGAATCCTGCAAATTAGTAGCCCGTAATAATAGGCAGCGCTGTCCTGATGTCAATCATCACTAAAACTAACGTCAAATTGTGGAATCTACAAGGCTCAATATATGTTTAACAGAATCGCTTCGTCTGGATCGTAGATGTTGATGCTGGTAGCCTGTTAGGCTTTTACAGCTTTATCGTATACAGTACCCGAGGGCTAGGGGCCCTCGGGCAAGATGATGATTTGGTGAAACCTGCGCTAGTCGCAAGTTCCAATTTGACGTTCGGTCGATCGCGTGTGCACGTGTGTGTGCATATTATAACTTTAAACGTGTCTTGATGCTACGTTTAACGCGTAGGGAGTTTTGGCCTAACAGTATGGTCCCTGGTAGTCCCCTAGGCCCTAAGGTCTAGGGGGTGAGAACCGACCGGGTACGTGAGCGAACCTCGTGTACGCGGCCGGCGTAGTGTTGTTACCGACGCTGAGTGCTCGGCTAGTGCCGGGGTGCGTGTGAGTGTAGGTGTCGTGGGGGGAATCGCTTAATGTCCAACTCGATTATCTATCACTTCATTCTCAACATACCTATACTGTGTTCATGTCCCATGAATATGAAATGAACGGAGGCTCCGTATAAGCCGTGCATCATGAAGACGACAGGTCTTATCGTAACACTTTTGTTCTCATATCTCTTGTAGGGAATTCTGTGCATTTCCAGTATGTAGCCATCTTCAGTAACCACATGATGTGTTTCTACGTGGTATCCTTGTGATTGAATGAAGTTGACCTGAAAATGTAATTGTTGTCAAATTAAAACCTTTTCTTTACTTATTAAATACCTTTGTTAATAATTGAAATTATTCATTCAAATCTCTCACCTGTTCAATGTAATTTGGATATTTTTAAGGCATGAATTTTAAGGTTTTTTAGCCTTTGATATGTTGATTATTTAGTTAGAATATTTAATGTTAAGAATTATAATGAGTCAGACCATGAAAGTAGCCAGCCTATTATCAATTCAAAGTAAGAACGCATTAAAATATGGACAAGAGGTTCGTAGCTACTAAGCAAACCGGAACTCTACGGAAGACAACCGAAAAGTTTTCTCACTTTTCACTGTACACTGTACACTACTATACCTGAAGATGCCTCGTGTTGGGGCGAAACATGTGTCGTTTACAAGATGGAAAAGTGATAGTATGTGTTTGGTGTTATGCATAATGGTTGGCGGGTGGAGAATTGATGGCCGATTTTCGGTAAGTTTTTGGTTTAAGTTCCAAATAAATCCACTTAACCCAACAGAAAAACACACATTATTAATTTTCTGTTACTGTTTTGCTTGTCGCGGATCTTAGCTAAGTAAAACTTTTGACTGTCCATATAATCATAATAATATTAAAAAAACTTATTAACATCAAGTGTCATCCACTACAAGTTAAAAAAAAATGTATTTGAAAGGCACGCCGATTTGCCTTAGGCAACCCATAAATTTATTCGTTCTTATTAAGTACTTTTTCGACATTTGTGTTTATATAAAATTATGCTAATATACGCTTATTTATAAATAAATTTGTTAATAATTGTCCCTGGTCCAGAGCTCGACCCGAGCAAAGTGAGTTCTTGAGTACGGTTTTGCCAGGAACCATAGAAATAGATCCAAATACATCGTCTTCTCTAATCTGTGTTTAGTATTAAACGGCCTGTATCTATCTGCTTGGTAGAAGATTGTTTGTGACCTTACAAAGTATACCACGTGAGTTATACTGGCTACAGACGATGTTTATCTCTATCTTTAATTATAATATTTTCAGTTAACTTTAATAATATACGAAGACCATGAAAGTTCGATAGGTTGTTTTATACGATATGTTTTATATTTCCTTATTATTATTTATCTTTATCTGCCTCGGAAAAGTTATTTATCTCGTATTAAATCGGCAATAAAGACTAAAATATAGCTCAAGTTTCACTTTAAAAACTTATTTATTTTACTTACTGTGAGCCCATTCCTTAATGTGGCTTGTTCATTTTTTGGCAAAGTCGATGCACAAATAAACAAACTCACTGCGAGAAGTGCCCGCGACATCGCTTCTAACAAATATTCTTTCTTTTTACCATAAATTGACTATTTATATGCCATATCTTAACAACTGACGTTTTATTGGGGATATACTTATCAACACAGTCGTTGAACTGTTGCCGAAGATACGAATGATAAAATGAATTTAGTTTACATGAGCATAAGGGTTATATTTCAAAATGTATGTTATTGTCTTACGCACGATATTTTTGCCAATTCATACCTTTATTGTTATAGTAGTACACTTAAAGGGACGTTTGTATTGTAATGTTATCAAAGAATAAATCCCGTTATTGAGGGATTATCAGCTTACGATATTAAAGAATTTGAAGTTCATTATTTGTTGTAGTACAATCGAGACTCGGACATTTCAATTCCAAGTGGCCATTATTGTAGCGTGTTGACGACGTAATGGCTCACTGGGTAAGCTACCGCTATCGGAGTTGATTGGTCGTGAGTTCGATTCAACCAAACTCATTCTGCTAAGATCCGAAGAACACAAATTAGAAAAATAATATTGTGCCTCTTCGAAGACGTTTTAAGAGAATTACAAGTCTTATTGAGCACAGTCGTCAGCAAATCCCTCAGTACTTCACCATGGTCGTCAACACACTACCATTTTGGATATAAACACGACCCGTTTCGCCTCGACACTAGGCATCCTCAGGTTTTAGTAGACTCTACGCAAGACAACCATCAATTATCTCGCCTAAAAGTACGTATTCCATCAGCCTTAGGGCCTCATAATTTCTGGAGAAATGAACATTAATCCTTGTCCAAGGCAAACTGATGGAAAGCAATCAACGGCGCCCATAGACATTCGCAGCGCCATAGGTAGGTATTGCAGAAACTTTTAAGGCCTTTAAAAAAGTGTAAGCTTGTTTTTTGAAGGTTCCAATGTCGTGTGGGTTCGGAAAAACCGCTGGAGGTAGCTGGTTCCACAGGGTCGCTAGAAAAACACACCGTACTTGATCGCTACTCATTCAGATGGAGGGGATGGCGCTTTTCCTTGTGGCCTGTGAAATTTATCCTGATGCGGGAACGCGACCATTAACTCCGAAGGCGGTAACTTCACCACTGAGCCAACTAGATTGTCGTAAGAAAATTACGGGTCAAACATTATTTCGTTGCAATTACTTTTCGTATAAAACAGATCATTTATAAAACAACGACTTTATGTTCATCAAAAGATTAAAGGAGGTAAATACGATTATTATCAAAGCCCTCGGGTGGGATTACAACCGCTTTCATGTGCCAGCTCCTTTTCCAAAACCCTAATTTATTACTCGCAAAGGTATTTCAGAGAATTGAAGTTTAATATAATATATATATATATATATATATATATATATATATATATATATATATATATATATATATATATATATATATTGGCGATTATATATATATATATATATATATATATATCTACGATTGGCTCAGTGGCAGGGCCCTCCGCCACGGTGTCAATGGTCGCGGGTTCGATTTCCGCATCGGAATAAATATTTATATGGATTTGTAAATGTTTATTCCGAGTCTGGTAACCCGCATTTCCTTCCCTGCCCCTTCCTTTCTTCTCTACCCTTTCCCTTCCTCTCCGCCAATCCACGGTCTGCCGTGCCAATGGATACGTGGCTAGGGGCGAGCCTAGTCGCAAGCGTGCCAATCGTCCCGGGATCGGGCTCCCCCGGGTGCCTTACCTCAGCATGCAGGGCTCTGCTGGGGCTGACCTCCATCCTCCCTTGCGGCTCGTGGGATTCACTAAGACGATTTTAATATACCTAATTTGTCGAAAATGACGGCGACGTGGTTTGCCACCCGTTTCGCTACCATGAATGGTAGCGGATTGAGCCCTGTGGTCTCTGTCAACCCCTGCGGGAGATAGGCGTGAATATATATATATAATAAAAAAATGTATATATATATCCGCCACCTCAGATCGTATGCTCATTGTTGAACGTCGAGATGCTGTCAATTTTGTAATACAAATCCGCCACCAACTCGGACAGAGTTGGTGGCAGATTTGTATTACCTGATAGAGTCAAATAATTTCGTATCTAGCTTTTTTGATAATTGTTAACTTTACCGGTAACTATGAACTTCTCCAGGTATTTGGAGAGCTTTCGTGCATATTACCAAAGTATTGCAGTACTATGTGGAGGCAAATGCTCGATAATTTCTTTGTTATTCATTTTTTTGCAATTTATGTACGTTCCACTGCTTGGCAATGAGCCTCCTCATTTCAAAAGTAATGGATATTAGGCCACCAAGGTTGTTTAAGGCTGATTGGTGAGCTCCTTTAGCATTGTAATATGTGTTCAACAGAGAGAGAAATAACTCTTAAAAAATCATAGAACCCGAACCAAAAAGTTCTACGTCCTAACTGAATTAAAACTTTTAATAGCGGGTTCCAAGAAAAGTAAAGTACTACATGTTAAAAACAAATAAAGTTGCCTGTCTCTATGAGTAACGAGAAAACTTGTGGCCCGGGCTTGCGACGAGCGATTCTGCGTATTAAAATTTTATAAGACGGATTATGGTCGTTTAGAAAAGTTCTTAGGGAATAATAATTCGCTTGCGTAGGAGGTTTACGAGATGGAACGTTATTGCAGGGGTTTTCTTTGCGTTGTAAAACAAACCTTTTTAGAATTCATTCGTCTAACGAGAACATATTTTTTTTTCAGTATTCTTTGAGTGATATTAGGGTTGAAACAAAGAGATTAAGCGATTCAGAGAGCTTTGGGTTAATACAATTAGAATGTATTTTTTTTCAAAGTTACGTCTAGAGTTTAATAATGGTAAAGCTGTTACGCTGATTTAATAATAATATTAATAATTCTTTATTTGCATAATATGAGGTATAACAAGATGAAAGAAGTCGTATAAACGCTCCATCACACTGCGACTTATGGCGTACAAATTTCATGAATTATTACATAGATAGAGATCTAAATACATAACTTAACTACAATATTGTCATTAAAATTATAATTGATTTATCTATTACATACATTTGATCGATCTTTTAAAGCAAAAAAGTCCTTAGTATCATAAATATTGCCATCTATTAGCCATTCATATAGTCTTTTTTTAAATTATCTTGTGTACAAATGTTTTAATTCTTGAGGTATATTGTTGTAGATGATACACATAAACAGGCAGCTTTTTATTTATTAATATTTACTCGGTCTGGGGTGATCGTCTGGCACTAATCTTTGGGGATCACGCCTTGAAGACCAGCGTTATAATTAGCTGTTTTAAATAGTTCTTTATACCTCCACATAAATATGCATACCTCATATATATATATATATATATATATATATATATATATATATATATATATATATATATATATTCTTATAGAGCTTTCATTGCACTGTAGTTGGTTGACCAAGATTTGATATGGTACAATTTTTCTACCCATGTTTGTCTCACTGCTGCACCCTATATCTAAAGAAATGGAGTCACATACATATGTATATATATATATGTGTGTAGATTATTTTGCCTTGATTAGCCCTTGTTTTTCGTATAAAAATAAATATTATTTTAAGTACGCGTTAAGAAATATAATATCTCTATTATTCAACACGCAATAAAGTCTCCTTATCGATAATTCAATTTGTTATCGGTTAATTTTATTGCAATATTTTGACATTGAATTTCACTCTGATATGGATAAGTAAATAATGTATGTTTCCGTGTTCTAAAGGCTCGTAGTTCTTCGCGATTATGATAGTGTTAAGAACAATATAATCTATATAATCTTAATTTTCAAAGATACATCACTTAGTTCAAACATGAAACTTATCATGTAACTTTTATTTGCATAAAAACTACATTACATGTGAGTATCAGTCAGTTTATAATATAAATTGTTGTACAAATAGTTTCGATCGTCCGATCGGAACTTAAATCCTTACCTTACCTTACTTAATAAACTGATAGTGGTAGAGCCACGTTGAAGACGAATACTTTGTCAAGAATGGCATATTATTTGTCTATAGCATGAATGGTCTAGCTCGCCCGCGCGGGAAGTACCACACTTCCACTGAAAACCGGCGTCGGAATGGTAGCTTAGCTACAAGGCTTCGTACGGTGAGTAGGTAGTAAGTTCTGGAAGCCCAATACCCTCTCCTTCCCACTCCTATAATGACACTTTCCTTAAAAGTCGGCAACGCCTCTGCACTATATAATATAACTCTGCGGATGTCCATGGGCGGCGTTGATTGCTTTCCATCGGGTGACACGCCTGCTCGTTTGCCTTCCTATCTCATAAAAAATACTCGACCTAAAAGTTACTTATCTTAAATGTGATGTGCAATCGTTATAAATCATTATAAAGTCATACCATAGACGACCGATTGGCTCAGTGGTGGGGTCCTCCGCCCACAGAGTGAATGGTCGCGGGTTCGATTCCCGCATCGGAATAAATATATATATATATATATATATATATATATATATATATATATATATATATATATATATATATATATATATATATATATATATATATATATATATATATATATATATATGGATTTATAAATATTTATTCTGAGTCTGATAACCCCCCCAATCCGCATTTCCGTTCCTGCCCTTTCCTTTCTTCTCTATCCTTTCCCTTCCTCTCCGCCAATCCACGGTCTGCCATGCCAAAGGATGCGTGGCTAAGGGCGAGCTTAGTCGCAAGCGTGCCGACCGTCCCGGAGTCGGGCTCCCCCGGGAACTATGGTGCCTTACCTCAGCATGCAAGACTCTGCTGAGGCTAACCTCCATCCTCCCTTGCGGGCCGTGGGATTCACTAAGACGAATTAATGTATCTAATTTGTTGAAAAATGACGGCGACGTGGTTCGCCACCCGTCACGTCCTGATTCTCACGAGGGCGAGAAGCGACCAATGGAGAGCGGTTTCGCTGCGATGAATGGTAGCGGATGGAGCTCTGTGGTCTCTGCCAACCCCTGCGGGGGATAGGCGTGAATATATATATAAAAAAATAAAGTCATACTTCGTACCTATGTATGTAGAGATGTAAGAAAACCAATCAAACGTCACCCTTACCTGAATACCCTTAACTTTGGATACATTATTGTATATTTTATTTTAACATAAATATTAGTTACATGATTTGTGTACCAATGAAGCATACTAGTTCTCTAAGATGACTCTAAACGATGACAATCTAATTGGCGAAGCTACCGTCGCGGTCGCGGGCTCTTTTCCTGCATCGGAATAAAGATATGCATGGCATACTGGTATTTATTCTGTGCTCATTCCACATTCCACATACTCAACACGCTTGTCCACGTTTTGGGTATGCCAATTTCTCCAGAAATGGAGAAGTCGGTGCCCAGCAGTGGGACACGTGTGCTGTGAATAAAAAAATACTAGAATTACAAACAACATTATCAATAGTAGACATACAATATATGTACAAAATGAATATTCACATTCCAATGATCCCCTTCATCAATATGGAGGTTTGACATGCGGACGGAGAGTAGAATTTCAAAACGGATAACAAGCGGGGCTTCCCCGACAAGCTTTCAGCCCATGTCAATCACGCTAGTTTCGCCGACGTCTACTTAGTTTTTTCATACGTTTTTCAAATCTAACAACGTATCGTTATGTCTACGTGAATCGGATATTTAGGAATAACAAATGCTTTTACGTTTAAAATTTTTCTTCTTTTTCTTATAATACCTTTATTATAAAATTGCCGCCATTATACAGATTACTACGTAATTACCGCATAGAACAATTCAGGTTTTTTTATATATGTCTCCATTTCCTTCTTTGCATGTGAAATCAGATTATGGATATTATCACCGATAAGCCAAGATTCAAGACTCTAAGTAAGACTAAGTAGTATCTTTAAAAAACGACTCTTACGACTATTAATACCTAATTTTATATTTGGTTTATATGTATAATTTTATCATTTTTGTTATTTTGCAAATAACAACATCACCTTAGATAAACTCTCTCTCTCTCTCTGGTCTTCCTTCCTTCCTTCATGTCTGAAGATCTCGATCACTAAATATCGCCCAGCGGTTCGTTAGGTTCTTCCATTTCTTGACAAACTCCTTGTTTTCTTCGTGACCTTCATGTTGATTTTCTTATGAATTTAGTGCAATGGTCTCCAGTTGTCTTCTGCACCAGACATTTTTTTGGAGTAATTTAGACCCTAAGGCTCGGTAGCCAAAGCCTCGTCTGTTATCTAGCAGGGAGCACCGAGTACCCTCTTATAGAGAAAAAGAGCTAGTATGCTAAACAAAAAGAGCTTAGTATGCAGTGTTATTAATATTTCAATTATTATATATTATATTTATTATACACTTACTTATTTCCCATTAATGTCATTTTATGAAACTACCTCATTGCTAAAGTCTAGTATAAAATAAAGTTTATGCACTTATAGTTAGGGTAGCTAGTAGTTAAGCTGTATATGAAGCTATATAACGTCACGCGTCAGTCGAGCCGAGGTACGTGCCGTTGCAGATTTCACAAAAAGAACTATTAAAAGAACTATTGGACTCTCCAATTTGGTGCAGCAATTGTCGATAGTCGAGATTCTCATGCCTTTTTTTTATTGTGACAAAAATGCGTTACAACCTCTGTGCTTTTTGAGTAATCTTGTTCACAAGGTATAAAGTCATTTAAATAAACAATGATAGATTTCACCCCTTCACCAGGATGGTTGACTGTCTACCACCGTCCAATTTAATCGCAGTTATTATAATATACTAGCTTTTGCCCGCGGCTTCGCTCGCGTGAATTTGGTCTGCCACATTAAGTTTCGTGACAGATCATTTTAAATAATTATATTTTTTTTTACTTAATTTATGGTTCACAATTTTGGTCATAGTGGCTTCCACATAAAAGGTCACACATAAATATGCTGTCGCAGACTTTTATTTAGTACTATTCAAGACAAACAAAGCTTACGGTACATCATCTTTGTGTAACTCCAATGGTTTAGGCAGCGTACGCCAAAATAGCTCTCAGAGGCCAGATTTTTTCCGACTTAATTGACATGTATCGTATATTACGACCAAAATTACATTAAATCATTACAAATTGTAACCTATACGTTATTCCGATGTATAACCTATATTACTGTAAAGTTTCATCCAAATCCGTCTAGTAGTTTTTTCGTGAAAAAGTAACAAACATACATCCATACTCACTAAGCTTTCGCATTCACAATATAAGTAGGATTAGTAGGATATTTTTCACATGACATTTTACTTATGTTACTTATGTATATAACTCGCAATACATTTTTCTTTATTAATATTTTTCACTATTAGAAATATGGTTAGAAATATGGCGGTATGTGAGATACGAAGCGAGCTGTCAACGGCTCAATTATTTCGACTAAATATAGAGGCGGTGTCGAGGCCGGTAATGATGGCACTTACCACACGAGGGGCGCTATCAGGAAGCTATCTGTCAATATTCTGTACCTACTACGCTGCATACACCCCATTTACTGCCTCGTATCGTATACATCGGTGTTCAGCTTGAAGGCGAGACTTGCGATAACTCTATTTTCATATTTAATATATTACATACATCAACAGTATCATCATAATAATCGTCTTGCAACACTCATCTGAACATAGCATTACACTAAGCGCCAACTTGCCCGATTTTCACACACACCTACACGCGTATACACACACATTCATACTCACAAACACACAACTTTACGCAAGAAACTTTCATTCATCCTATCTACAATATATGTCCAAACTATCTAAGCATTCCTTTCACAACTTCTGTCATGATACCTTCTTTTACTCTCCAGTGGTGGACTATCCTCCATTTATATGTAGCTTGATTTCTATTAAAAACAGTACGATATAATACACTCATCTGAACATAGTATTACCCGAAGCGCCACCTTGCCCAACTTTCACACACGCATACACGCACATACACAAACATTCATACTCACATACACACTCACACACCTATACGCAAGAAACAATAATTGTTCAGTTAGTTTTAATAAGTATTGAAATTGGCTAATTGTTTAGAAGAAAAATATAAAACTGATATATAATAATCCTTTTGATGATTACTTTAGTTAGATTTAAATTAAACTATGAAAAAGAGCTGTAGTTTTTATCGGTAAATAAAATAAAATAAATAAACCATAATAAAGAAGCAGTCATGAGCGAATAGCAAAACACTGCATTAGGCCCGGCAAACTATTTATACATTTGTTAGGGAACACACAACAGTTACATTAACTGAAAGGGTTCAAGGGTCGTTTGTCGTTTCCTGTGTGTTGCCCTTTAATCTAATCCCGTACTTATTTATATTGTTTGGGGTCTGGGTGTTTGAACTAGATATTTCATCTGGTTCTCGCACGCTTCGGTGCTCAATGAACACGAAAAAATATTTTGTTAGCTTTGTTTTGTGGACAGTCACAGTTTCACTTAGCTAAGATCCGCGACAAGCTTGTCGCGGATATTAACTAAGTAAAACTTTTGACTGTCCACATAGTCATGGATTTCCGCAAAGTAACGCCTGACTCCATTAATAAACTTTCTTTTGGTTTTTTTTACTGATAATATAGCGATTCTAATAAAGTTGAAGATTTCTTTTAAAGATGGAACTCTGACCGTCACTTGAGTACCTCTATTATTGCAAAGTCCATAGGCGATTATAGTTCCTAACTGTGATTTAAATACATTTCTAGGTTAAAAAAAATGATCGAATAACATGAATATCCGCTTTGTTTAGAGTTTTCGAAGACAAATGGAACTTGGTGTTGGACTTCATACATATTTACATATTATTACTCCTGTTTCTTGTAGGTGTAGGCAGAGACTTCAGACTTCCATCTTTTACTATAATCTAGCCACACTTTCTTTGCTTTATCCACACTCATCACCCTGTTCATACAAGCTCACTAGTTAAGGGTACTTTTAAGAAAGACCAGGTTCTGAAGAAGTTTAATAATTTGGTTAAGATACATGTGTTCTACTTGGTCTTCCCTTATCGCCCTTCCATCCACATCCGCAAAGTAAATTACTTTTATCAGTCGTCTTTCATTTATCCTATCTACAATATATGTCCAAACCATCTTAGCATTACTTTCACAACTTCTGTCACGATACCTTCTTTTACTCTACAGTGGTGGTCTATCCTCCATCTATATGTAGCATGCTTTTTCTAAATAGATTTAGCCAAATGAATAAGCGGGTCATCGTAAGGAAATGGGGAAGATGACTGAAAAGGAACGGGTTACACTTTCAGCTGTGAACGTTCATCGAATAAAGGGCGAACAAAGCTACTATTCAGAAGTCGGTCTTGTGAGAGACTGTGGTACTTACCCTGATGAATCAATTCTATCACACAAAACAGAAGTCTAAAAACGATAAGATATAATACACTGACTAAATCAAGTAATATTGATATTTTGAAGAATTTATTATTCTGTCTTCGTTAAACTCAACTAAGTAATAAGATCTAAGCAGTTTTGTTTTTCCTAGACATTTTTATTTTTTGTTTTTTATTTTTTGCATGCGTTACTTTCTTATTTTATATATTTTTATAACATTCAAAGTAAGCTTAAAATAAATATATCAGACATATGTATATACTTTTAAATGTACGAATACATATCATGATGGTACCGTATTAAATAATTTTAAAATAGATTTCCAAAAATGTTTGATATTTGTCATTAACCTATAGCGTGACTTTCTACAAAATACAATTTTTTTTTCTATTTATTTTTTAAAAACATTCCTTTGTATTACACAAAGTTTTTTCTATACTATTATTATATTATACCTACGCCCCAGCCTTATCGTGGTTAATCTGTATCGATATCTAAAGAGGAAGCCTACATGGGGGTTTATAATAATTGAGATGATAATACTGTTGTTAATAGTCTTGAGATAATTTTTTTTTGTTTATTTTATATACCTGTAAAATTTTAATAAATAAATCAAAAAGCTATTTATTGCCAAAAGTCTTACGAATTGAAATAAGTAACGAACAGTCCAAAATTAAAAGTTTGCAGCAGAAGGAAATGGCTCAGCAATATGTTGTCCGAGACTAAAGTCTCAGAGAGCGCTGGTTTTCCACCATTCCTTACTCCTCAAGATGAAGAAGGGAGATGAGGGTCATATTCCTACCATAATGAACAACAAAAAACACTATAATTTAACTGTTTTTTCTATTCATCGTTAAAATTGTTAACAATGTCTGCGAATAAGGAATACATATAAAAAAAACCAACAATGTTGGAGAAATATATATGTCGATACCTCGAATTTTATTACTAGTCGAGATGAAACACAAACTCGAGAGATCGTAAACTCAGTCTGTGTATTATATTGCATCAGTCAATTTTTTGCAAGACAGCTTGGCATGAACATATTTTATTACCCGCGTAAACCTCATCCCCTTATCGGCTCTCCTGGATGCTGGCGACGCCATTTTCTTAAACGCTCGAGGTGACAGGATGTCGATACATTTATTTATCACCTTACTGAAGATGTAGGGCCAATATTACAGAACAGCCACGTGAGCAGGTGAGCAATATTTAAACCGCATCGTCACACATATATTTTTAAGAATTATTTTCGGTCGATGCCCAGATTGCAAGGAATAAAGGAAGCGTAATATAAAAATGTCAAAGTGCCTTTCATAATTTAAAAAAAAAACAAAATATTCATTAACCCTATGTGTACATATTATATCTATGTCAAATAGTATTAATTTTTTTTGTCCTCTTGTTAAAATTTTTGTAATCGATCAATATTAACTATGTTTTTTATCCCTGTGGATGATACAAGGCTTGCGGTGAAAGTATTAATTGACTCTGTTTTATATGATATAGTGTTTTTGTATTTAGGCCTTTACACTTTTATTTAACATACTGAAGACAGTGGTCCACAAGTCTCAAACTATAGGACGACTTTGATAATTCTGTGCAAAAGCTGTTCCTTCTATAGAAGAGGCGCGATTCATAAGAGGTTTCCTAAAGTTGAAACCTTGTATGAATCACTATCGAAAGGGAATGATTTATTAATCAATTACTGATTCTTGACTTCTTAGACTTATCAAATAGCAAATGAAATCATCTTCTGATCCTAAAAATGTTTTTATTTTTGTAATATTTGTACGGCCAGATAAAGAGAGGTACGCAGTAGTAGTAGAATGATTCACATGATGGTGACTGATCTAATCAAATCGCTAGACTGAATACCTCATCTTGACTCATTCAATTTCCGTCTTACTGTGATAATTCATATTTGTCAGGGTGCTAGCATGCAAGCTTCTGTGTAACTAATGCATTCTGCGAGTGCTTGATGCAGGCGGTGATAAATGTTCCGTCATGTACCAGATAGTTTATGCTATAACAAGCATGATAGATAACGAGTATTAGAGTAGGACTTAACGCGTCTTGAGATGTTCGTATTTGATGATCATGTTACAGTTGTCTTGTTTGGTTTATCTCTTTAAAAACTAATGTAAAACAAAAAAATGTGCAAACAGTTTTGTTAAATAATAGATTTAAGGCAATTTTTCAAAGGCAATTCTGCGATTAATTGTCTCAGCTGGCACATTAAACTGTTTAGACAACGACCTGAGTACTTGTAGTAACAACAGAAAGAAAAACTTGAAAAATAAAAATTACTGGATATATAATATAATTACTGAATCACGCAAAAGACGTTATTTTAGAATATCCGTGATTTTAAAGATTTATATTACCATTAAAATTCTTTCTTTGAATTTTGAAAAATCATTTTCCTTTCTATAATATAATGTTCTTGAAAGCTATCATCACCTGTTCAAAATCCCTACAATCTTCCATGTTGTGAAAAAAGGCTTATTTTAACAACTGCTAGCGATGTCAACTGTTTCATACAGATCATAAATATTCTTTATTTTAAACATAAATAACATTTGCCAAACGTTAGTTCGCCAAAGATCAAACTTCTACCAACATTTCTTATTTCGTTACTATAGACGGACAGACTTTCTATTTAATAATTGTCAGCATTGTAACTAAATTGTGGTGGCTCCATACTGAAGGATATCATAACCAAATCCAAACGCTACAATAAAAAAAAACTAACGTTATACTTTTCAAATTACACATTTCAAATACGACATTGTCACAATTGACATTCAGTCATATGTATAGTCAGTCATATGTAGTTTATATTTTTATTCTAAGAATATGAAGCGTATGTTTGACTTCGTCGAAGATGTCCAATGTTCTCACTGTATTCTTCTCCGCAGAGCTTACATACTTATCGCGGTGTCAGCTGTGTTACCGATGGTCTTGTTTATGACAGTACTATTGGTTCTGGGTGCAGGCAAGATGGATGGGCAGCTGAAAAGTTCGACTATTTCTTTAGTCGAATTCGTGGCAGGAATGCTCCATGTTCAACTTTTCGTGGCGACTGCGCTCCTGATAGTCAGCTTCACAAAAAAACGACGACCTATCATAAAGTATTATGTATTGTATTTAATGTTTCATCTCATCATCATGCTGCTGTGTTTCTCAACCTCTTTTGTTATATCATATATAAACGAATCTTTTGTTTTGTCCGTGTGTGTATCTGTTGTTGGTATTATATATTTCACCATCTTTTTATTTGTAGTACGAATAAATAGGCGTAGATTTGTTATGAGGCAAATAAACATCAAAGGCTACTCATATTTCATGTTTTATTTGAGGTGTCCATGAACGAGCTAGCGTGTCGTCTTCGTGAAATCAATAAACGCCGTAGACATTACAGAAGAATAGACATTGCATAGATAATATCGTAACGATCCACAAATTCCCGCTGCCGAATTCCACAACACACAACCGCACAACTCGCCGTAAAAGAAAATTTCATCCCCACTATCTGGATGAATGGCGATCTACTACGGTGCGTTTCTCTCGTAACTTCTTTCCACGCACCACCAGAGTATGGAAACAGCTAACCTCGGCGGTCTTTCCGAACCGATACGACATTGGAACCTTCAAAAAACAAGCCTATACATACCTAAAAGGCCGGCAACGCTTCCGCGACTCCTGCGGTGTCGCGGCTGTCTATGGGCGGCGTTGATTGCTTTCCATCAGGCAACACGTTTGCTCGTTTGTCCTCATATCCCATAAAAACGATCCGAAAATATAGCTTAAAGTAGCTAGTTCCCCAAAGTGGTAGTGTGTGCCAAAAGTTAAAGGAATTACGTACCTCATCCAATACTGTACATGTAGTTTTGTACTGGGCAGCCACTCATTTAGATGCTAGGGATGAAACTCGTTTGACAAGTTGTGAAGTAGTGGAATTATTTCCTTCCATATAATTCTGTAATAACTGAAGTGCTCTCGATAGCAGTTTCCATCGCTGGAGCACTCTAACAAACTCTCACTCAATAAACTTTTACGATAAGAATAAGAACTCGTAAAAATTGTATAAAATCTTTATTAGAGCGTCATCAATGGAGGTCAGTAAACGCCGTATGTCCGATGCTATCTATCACCACTTGAGATATGTCTTTATTAGTTTTTATTTAGGTCGTGCATGTAGTGAGATAAGTGAAATGTAAAAAAATGATTACACCTAAATTAAAACATACATCACGCCTGTTTCCCGTAGGCAGAGACCACACATCCACAGATTTTCACAGCCCATATATGTCCCACTGCTGAGCACGAGCCGCTCCATTTCTGAAGGAACAGATGTTAACCCGCCACGCTTGTTCAATTGGGATTGGCGAAGATATGCATAAGATCAGTGATTAAACAACAATAACATTGTCACGTTTTGTTTTGCTCTTGTCTAATATTTATCACTAGTATTCGCTCGCCCATCGAAGGGCTAAAGAAAGCTGATATTCAGAAGACAATCATCGATGAACATGTTCGGATCATGTAATCCGAATTTGTCCTTAAATATTCAATCAAAGGTGGCGCAGTACACGTGGTCGTATTATACATAAAAAATACCGAAAGGAAGGCACAACTTTTTTCCGGAGTTATGGATATTCACCTTTTGGAATTGGCAATCAAACATCGAATTGGTATCGGTGAAATCGAGCGGCAGAATCGATTAAAATACACCTCGCGTCGTCGCGGTTACTGTGCCCGATGCAATCGCTACGGGAGATTTATGACCATGAATTGAAAAGTTGGCCAATTTGTTCTCGCTCCAGTGCGCATGTATACGTATGAATTCACCGTGTTAATATATGCCGAGGAAGGACGATTAATACGGCTGCGTATTGTATGCATTGAGGTCTACCTCAAGTTTTGTTTTATGCCAATATACATTAGTCCATTCGTATAGGGGATGGACGAGGCTAGAGGCTAGAGTACCCAAACTTTTACACGACGGCAAACCAGATGGTCGTAAAAGCCGCGGAAGGCCTAAGCTCAGATGGCTGGATGGAGTAGCGGACGACTTAAAAGCAATCGGTGTGAGGGGCTGGAGAGAAAAAGCCAAACTATGATCTGACTGGAAAAATTTAATGAACCAGGCTAAGACCCACTGGCAGCTGTAATGCCTTGATGATGATGATGAATATATATTAATTAATGAAAAAAATGATGACGACCTAATTGAGCTCAGTGGCTAAGCTACCATTGCCAGATTCGGTAAATCCTAAAGGTATTCATTCCAAGTCTGGATGCACTGCCAATCCGCTTTGGACAAGCGTGGTGGGTATTTGACCATTTATTCAGAAATGGGTGGGCCCGTGCCCAGCAATGGGTCTTACATAAGCTGTAAAATAAAATTGAGGATTTTAGGAGACGTAATCATTATATCTTCGTCTCAACTGTCAACCTCACCTCCGTGTTGTTAATTCTGTTGTATCAGTGACTGACTGACTGACTGACTTTAATAATGATGATGATACTATCGAAAAACTAGAGTAGCTGTACATTTTTACGGTTGACGCGTAGCAGCATTGTAACTAGCTGACTACACATTATGTTTCAAAAAACTGATCAATAAGGATTATTTTACTTAGAAATTGAAATAGAAAACGATTTATTTGTAACAAAAATATTACTAGAAATAATAAAAAAATTTAAATTAAAATCTACATTATGAAACTCACGCAAAGAATGGTTTTTGTTAAGCCAAGGTGTTCCGTTATAACATCTAGCACTGCGTTGTAATAAGAATCAAGTAACAAAGAATTCAACAACATAAATAAATCATCAATAAAGAACAAAAAAATATACATTGTAAAGACGATAATAAAATGTGAAATTAATCCGCATGAACATTCGCCAAATAACATAAACGTTAGCGCAATATGCATTCATTGTCTACTCGAGCAACGAAATAGAAGATAATCCCATTTACCGAACATTTACAACCACTGGATTCGATTCAGTGAAGATCCAATAAAACTGAAGAGCACAAAAAGTTCGGTGTGCAGACATTACGGACGCGGTCGTAGAAAGCAACCGAAGGAAACATTTCAAAACAAATAAAAGGAAACAATCTCGAGTAGAGAGCGTGGAATACTGAACGGGGCCAATCTTAAAATGAATTTAATTTGTTATCGATACCAAATTGCGGATAGGGAGCAAACTTGAATAGCCAAGTTCTGAATGCGATGTGAAAGTATTTTTAGCACGAACCTTATTGATCTCGCAAGTAAGAGATGTTTTAAAACAATTTACAGCGTGTATTTAGTTTTGAGTAACCGTTTTATTTTTTTATTTATTTATTTATGGACCATCAACAGAAGTTACAAAAATTACATTATTCTAATATATTTGTACAACGTTTGACAAGACGTCGTTTCCGACCGACGACCCTTTCATATCGTTCCATGAAGTAACGATCTGTGCAGGCCGGCTGGCAGAAACTGGATGCGTGAAGCTGCAGAACAAGCTAGACCTATGTCCGTCCATCTAGGAATTGCTACAGGTGGTAAATAGAACGGAACTAATGATGTTTAATCGTAAGTTGTAATAAATACGGATGTTTTAGAATAGAAATAGAAAAAACTTTCAATATCAATATCAGCCCGCGGCAGTCCACTGCTGGACATAGGCCTCACCCAAGGCGCGCCACCTAGCCCGATCTTCGGCTACACGCATCCAGTCTCTGCCAGCCGCCTTGCGCAGATCGTCGCTCCATCTAGCAGGAGGGCGTCCCACACTACGTTTGCCGAGTCGCGGTCTCCACTCCAGCACTCGTCTACTCCAACGATTGTCGGTTCTCCGACAAACGTGTCCAGCCCATTGCCACTTCAGTCTGCTAACTTGAAGAGCAATGTCGGTGACTCTGGTTCTCCGGCGAATTTCTTCATTTCGAATTCTGTCCACCAGAGAAACCCCGAGCATAGCTCTCTCCATAGCCCTCTGTCCGACTTTGAGCTTGGCGAGGAGACGGACTGTCAGTGTCCACGTCTCGGCACCGTAAGAGAGTACGGGCAGGACGCACTGGTTGAAGACTTTTGTCTTCAGACTTTGTGGTATGGGCGACGAGAAGACTTGACGGAATTTCCTGAACGCTGCCCAGCCTAGCTGTATCCTTCTGTCGGCTTCTTTCTCGAAGTTGTCTCCGTCTAATATCGTCGTATAAGAAAAAACTTTATGACACATTATTTTACAATAACTAAAATTAAAACTTTTATTAATATGATAATATACAAATACATAAACAAAACAAAAAGAAAATAATTTTAATCTAACAAGTGTCATAGAATGGTTCAGTTCAGTGTTAAAATGCTCAGCATATGCCAGGCGTTCTATTGGAGCACCCGGCGGTGATTTTCAGCAACAGCTCGGAATAAGGAACTATGTGCCTTTTACATAAATATTGTTTATTTAAATCAACCTATATTTTAAAGCTAGGTGTGCTAGCGTATACAAAATATATCTCCAATGTTACCGTAAAGTGGAATATCGGCCGGCGTCGAAACCGGTGGTGCCGCGTGAGATTGGACGATCAAAATCAATTTACTTCCCCACCCTGCCCGTCCTGCCCTAGCAATTTAACTTCGATTAAGGCGCGTGCCATGTCCTAAAATAAAAAATACGATTTTGAAAATGAGATCTTATTATGTTTTTTTTATGATAAGCAGGCAGCTTCTTTACACTAAGTCCCTATTTATTATATAATTACTTAAACTGTATTTTTTTCTAAATTACACGCACACCTTTGGTATTTGATATATTATACATACATACATTCCTTACACCTGATATATTATACATACATTCATTACACCTGTTTCCTGAAGGGGTAGGCAGGGACCACAGATCTTCATCTGCTACGATCTCGGCACACTTTCTTTACTTCATCCACACTCATCACTCTCTTCATATAAGCATACCGGTTGAGGGTAATTTTGATCCAGCCTTATTTATTGTTTGATTTCTGATGATGGGATTGACGAGCCGCAAGGGAGGATGTAGGTCAGCCCCAGCAGAGCCCTGCATGTTGAGGTAAGGCATAGTACCCGGGGGAGCACGATGCCGGGACAGTCAGCACGCTTACGACTAAGCTCGCCAGAGTTGTTTGATATGAGTGATATAACAAAGAAAACAAAATCAACAAAACATAATAAACAAATTATTTTATTTGAATAAAATAACATGTGAATTTTGTTTTGACAAAATCGAAAAAAGAAAACGAGTAAGTGTGTCAACTGATGGACAGTCAAAAGTTTTACTTAGCTAAGATCCGCGACAAGCGAAACAATAACAGAAAATTAATAATGTGTGTTTTTCTGTTGGGTTAAGTGGATTTATTTGGAACTTAAACCAAAAACTTACCGAACGCGATGCCGCGAACGCTATCGCGTTCGTGGCATTTTTAGCACTAGTTACGAAAAGCGCGATAGCGCTCGTAGGTACTCTAACGGTTAAAGCAATTTGCCGTTATAATTGGAAAAAACCACTCGACTTTAACTTCACAAATGATTTTCCGTTCTATATCTTTGTAAAAGGCTTAATCGGACGACAAAACTTTTTACATTTTTTGTCCCAGGCAAACACTTCTTTGAAGTTTATTAAAGTTCTGAGAGCTTTCCTTTTAGAAACTTTTAAATGTTTTTGATATTATCCTTTATTCTGGATCCGCTATAGGTAGAAATCTATATAATAAAAAATATTATGTTTATTTTGTTCGCTCTAATACAGGGAAGGGTTATGAATAAAAATATATAAGAAAACCATTAAAGAACACCTTGAAAAATGAAAAATTCTTTACTTTCCTTTTACTTCCAATTACTTTTAACAGATGGCGTTCGTGACGGCTTTATGTCGTTTCTTTTGTGCGATTTTGAAAATTATTGCATACCTCAGTACTAACATACCAGGAGAAGATAAATGCAGGGGAACATAAATTGTTGGTGAAAAGAAGTTAACCTGGCCATCTAGTATAATATTATTTACTATTTATCAGAAACATACAGAGTAAGACAATAATTTCATTTCGGCTTTATATAATTGGAAACAGTAAAATGTAAATAGTTTATGTAGATTCATGTAATTTATGTAAGATCTTTACCGAAATGTGATTACGACGGGGCGTCTTATCTTTGACGTGGGGACGTCTCCGAAACGATTCAATTAACTTTATTGTACGTGAGAGAATCTTTATGGCAAAGACACCATAATTTATATGAGTTCCTCATATTACTTGACTTTGTTAATAGATTATATGTAACGAGATAACTTTTTTCTAACAAATTAATGTGACAAAGCGACAACATAATAATAACAATAATCAATTATTTCGATACCACACAGTTACATATATAGGTTACAATATAGAGAGACAATAATACATATGTGGTGGGTTAGTGCCTGAACTAGGGGTGAGCCTGTATCTCAGGTCACAAGCCTTACACCCCTTATCTCTAATTGATTATTAATATCTATGGAGAAAGAAATATAAAACCTCAAAAATTATCTATTAAAATGTGTGTGTGTGTGCGTGCGTGCGTGTGTGCGTGTGTGTTTGTTTAAATTTATTTATCCTTAATGTGCATTCAATTGTTATTAAATATATATTTTAAAAAAATATTGCAGTCAGTGCAGTTGCCAGATATCACGAATGAGGAAGACCCACGCTTTCATAGAATTGTATTAAAGTAATGGAACCATTTAATATTTTTATTTTAGTTAATTAAAACCATTTTGTTGCGTCCAATTATTCATATCCTAACTCCAATGATTTTTAGCGTGTCCTTAGTATTAGTCGATAAGCGGAACAGGGTGCTTACCAATCCGGTTAGGTGACCTACTTGATCGTTTGCTAACCTGTTCCGTAAAATATGATGGTATTTAATTATGCCTGAGTACATGAATGATGGAAGAGAAAGAATAGGGGTGGTAATGGTAGGACACAGTTTGACCACCGACTTTCAGTGTTCACTGAAAAAATTCAGAAAAATTTAGTAATAAAAGTTCTACTTGATAGGTAAGATTCTACGAATAGCAGTAATACCTCGGCTGAATTATATTTTATATTACTAGGTGGAATAATGAAATAAAAACAGAAGTCATTATTGTGGTTAAACCTAACTGGCCATTTGCTACGAATTTATCCGCTACGAATGCGTTACTCTACGCGCGGTTAATGCTATGAAACTAAACTAAACGCCTACGACGAATACAGAATTTGATTTGTTAAACTAAATCGAAATCTTTAGTATTTCACATTTTTGTTACAACCCGCATGTGTCCCATGCTTGGGACGTGCCTCCCCATTTCTGGAAGAACGGACATTAACCCACCACGCTTCTCCAATGCGGATTGGCGGGGTTACCAGACTCGGAATAAATATCTGTAGGCCATACATATATTTATTCTGATGCGGGAAATGAACCCGTGACATTTGACGTTACTATTTTTTGTGTGTTTATTGCGTATTATTGGACAATTTTCACATAAAAATAATTTAAATAAAAACATCGTTGATACCGCCACTACATAAGTGACAGGATCAAGTTCAGGACAAACCTGTTATTTATGTTATACAAATAACAATAAGTAGGTTCTAGAAAGTATTGTGTATAATGATGGTACACAACACAGGTGCACTTTGTGCATCTTTGTATGTGTAATTATAAAGCGATTCTCTGCAAATAGTATTCTACAAAAGTTGCAGAGTTAATAAATATTTTCGTCTTCTACTTCTAGTCTACTTCGCTAAAATGACAATAAATGTATACACCGTGACTTTTTAATTACCCGAGAAAACTAAAATTCGCGTTGTAAAAATATGTATGTCAGTAAGTAACATTCAAATATTATAGCGTTCATACAAAAATATTGTTTTATGGAACTTTAAAGAAATCCTGTAAATGCATCAAATACTTGTACGCCATCTTCGTCGACACATTCATAACTATGGCAACAGCGCGTGCGAAAGAGAGAAAACGTCTTTTGTCGGCAGGTTGCGCAAATTGTTTTTCATTCATAGTTATCCCTTCCGTACGTAAATATTACGCGAACAAATTAGGTTGGTTTGGGTGCAGTTCATATTGGAATGATAATGATGTCTATTTGAATTAGCAAGATTTTTTGTTGTATAATTTTTGGTGTATATTTAGGACATTTTTAATAAATATTACATAAAAGAAAAATTTTTTTCTTCGCCAAATTTAATGTATATCGATAACTGAATATATTACTTAATTTTCTCGGGTAACTAAAAAGTCACGGTGTATATGTTGATAGATATTTATAATTAAAATCAGTTATACATATCTTGATGGGGTAGATATAATGAACGGCTTTTATTAAGAAAAATCTTTTTAATTCGATGTTAATGTATATATTTTTTTGTTTCAGGTATGTTACTCGGTAGCCATATATGATAAAAAATTGTAAGTAAAATTTTATTTTATATTTAGGGATTGCAATCCTGTAAAACGGTATCACGCATCTCCGCGGGATCCCGCTGCTTTTATTAATCTGCTGGATCCCGCACCTTCAAAGCGCGGATTCGCGGACCCCGGAAATTAAAAATTTGGCGCTAAAACTTTCGTGTAAATCGCGAGTAGCTCTATCTAAGTAAAAGTTGTGATTTGATTATTAGTCGTTATATAAATAAGACTAAATTAAAAAGTATAAAACTGTTGGTAGGATTAAGGTTAACATTAAACAAAACTATTAAACTATGCCAAACATTTCAAGATTAATCTAAGAAAACAGACTACTAATTACTTATACTTAATCAATAGAAAAGAAATCCCCGCGTGATCCCGCGCGGGAATAAAATAACCTGCCTATCAAACGCGGGATTAAATGAGCTGCGGTATTGCAATCTCTAATTATTACATCTTAGTATCATTGTCTTTTTCTTCAAGTATACTTTTAAAAATAATTCTGAATCGTCATAAAATTTCATATACCAACGGTTTATAGTCGAATAGTCTTGTTATCTATTAAATTTAATCTATGACTCCATACATAGATCGGAGACTTCGAGTCTCGGCAAAAGTAATTTTGTTAAAAGCGTCGTCGATACGATCGGCGCTGCCTGATTAGTACACGCCTTCTTTCGTTAATGCGTAAAACAGCGTCTCGGTAAAATTAGTATAAAATATAAACTTAAGGTCATTTATTCATAACTGGATACTCTTAAAATGTATCTCATGAGAAGAATCACAATTCAAAAACTTTAAGAATATTAAAAAATCTGACCATGTTAAGTAGAAGGTGAGATCTTGGTTATGATGTATTCGTTCACTGTTGATCAAATAAATTTCTGACTTATACTCTGTTTATGAACGAAGAAAATTAACAGTATTTTTCTAGATTTCATTTGTAGAGTAGGGAATACAATAAACGGGTCATTTGATATAAAATAATAGACGCTACCCCTGGGTGGCAGAGTATTTTGTTTTAAAAAATAAAGTGAGAATAAGGTAAGGTGAAAAGGGGAGAGATGAGCATTTTGAACGACTTTTATCGAAAAATGTCTTCAATTTTCCTTTGACGTGGCTCAGTTATGTATGTAAAATAATTTCAAGGGTTCATTCTACACAAAAAAAATATTACAAAAAATTTCATTACCTGATGTGTACATTACTGAAATGGAACTTAAATTCTATAAGAACTGGAATTCATTAAAAAAAATGTATAGATTTATATACCTACCTACCTACCTACATGTACTATCTATACTACATGATGAACATAAAACGCAGTGCGCTTGTAAACTCTCTCCCATATACTATACGTGATAGCCACTCACTGGATGTTTTTAAGAGAAGAATTAAAGAACATTTCCTTTCAGTATTAAATATTTATATATGTGTATATTATATATATAGCCTCTTATTTATATAGTATTTATTATATATTATTAGTATTTATATGTTTATATATGTATGGTTTTATATAGTATGTATTGTTAATTTGTTATGTATAAAATTATTACATTTTGTTGTTATACACTTATTTCTATCCTCACAGCTTTTCTTATCTCTCTTTCACTTCTGGGTTTGGTGGAAGAAAACTCAATTTTGAGTCAAGCTGCCCTTGTACATCTTCCTTTTAATTCTTGTATTTCATGTTTTGTGCACAATAAAGTATTAAATAAATAAATAAAAATAAAATACTTTACACAATCCCAAGACAAGGTACCATCACATTATATGTCTGAGGGTGTCTACTTGACACGTTTTGTTAATCCTCTCTTTAACGGTTTGGACAAATTTAATCTGTTGGGTAACGCAGTATCCGACGGTTTTAGCGGACCCTTTTTAGGGACCCTCTCAAAGACGCGTCTGGGCTTCTATTCTATAGCAGGTTTTCTCTCTTCTTATATTCATATATACTTGTTTTGTCATCTGAATTTAAGTTTCGTATAAATATATTTGATTTAAATTGGACTAAATCTTTTAACATATAAAATAAATAATATCAGTTTTATTTAAAGTGTCAAATAAAGAAAGACAGGAACATCTCTTTTTTCATAGCTCATATATTATGTACCACTGGCCTCCACATTTCTGAAAGAATGGGTATTGACTTACAACGCTGATTCAATGATTGACGGAGTAACTAGATTTGAACCCCCGAATTCTTTAAGCGGCAGCTCCGTCACTTGGTCATTGAAACAAAAGCCAATTGGTCATTGAAAACCATACTTGATTCATTATAGATATTTTTTTAATATCGTGTCTTATTGACATCTTTATTTGCCATGAATTCATCAGTAAGATGATTACTTATTACATTGACAGCTCATTCGATTTTAGCTAGTGTGTGTGTGTATGTGTCTGTGTGTGTATCCTAATCAATTTCATCCTTGTGATCTTGCTGAAAACCAGCGGCAGCTGCCCTCATAGAGTGCCTGGCTTACGCTGAATAAAAACCATTTTGTGGCACTTTTTATGTTTTATTTTTTTTTATATATCTTTTATCTTTCTTAAATATCAAATGTAATACATATATTTAGGTTTTAATTTTAGCATAAGCTTCTGTAAAAAAGTGTTACAAATAAACAATTCGATTTCTTTAATTAAGACGTAATAGAAGCATTACATTAGGTACGTTGTTTATACAAATATTACAAGGTGCGTTGTTTTCACCAAGAATCAAGAGTTGCTCCGTGAAAGGAAATTGATTTCGATCGACAGGCCCCGTGCGGCCGACAACGGCGTTGGATACCCGGGACAATTTTCCGCCTCGACTTCGCCTGTTTAATGAGCGTTTCCCCCTTGTAGAACGCTTCCTCGACGGCAATTGGTTTTGACGATTGTTCGAAACTACGACATAGTATAGTACATTTTTAAACGGGTAGACAAACAAAAAAATCACCTGATGGTGAGCAAAAAAGAGTTTTTTTTAACAGAATTTCTTTTTCAGTTATCAGTAGCTCGTTCTCTTCCTTAAGTCAGTCTCCAGTTTTCATACCCGTATATATTAATAATTAATTTTTTTTTATGGGATAGGAAGGTAAACGAGCACTCGTGTCACCTGATGGAAAGCAATCAACGCCGCCCATAGACATACGCTGTGCATTAGACAGTGCGGGAGCGTTGCGGATCTTGAAGGAAAGTATCATTAGGGGAGTGTGAGGGGAAGGGTGTTGGGCCGCTGGAACTCAGCCGCTCACCGTACGAAACGCAGTAGCTAAGCTACCACTCAGACGCCGATTTTCTACGGGAGTGTGGTATTTTTTTTTTTTTGATAGTGATTTCGAATTTAGACCACCCCGGCCATGCATTAAGTGACCATTGAGTCAATCACTAAGAGAAACTGATATACTCGTAGATACTTTATGCTTTTATGGTTTAAAATCATTTCCAAACATAACTCTGCTCTATTACAATACGTTTAAGTTTTACAATCGTTTGGCCTGGTGACATGTTAGGCATTCAGAACATACGTCTGAAATATTTGTATCATCTATTTACACTGGCACTGTTTTAGGCAGTCAGCACACTATTACAAAAGACATATATTAAGTGGCACTACTAAAAGAACCGGGCGAAGTAATGTACCATTTACGTTGTCATCGTGAGAATATTTCTGTATATTCTCTTTATATATTAGATGGAGTTGTTTCATTTTATGTCAACTTTTATCATATGGCCTAATGAGCTCTTTGTTGAAATATTATGAATGTCTTTATATGAAAAATTAAATTTTTCTATAGTCATGAAAAATTTATGACGAATAAAGACTTTATTATAGTATTTGTTTATTAGTGAAATTTATTATCTGTTCACTATATCCGTAACGTTGAGATTTTTATTTCGTTATTATATTATGTTTGTTATTATCAGTTATACTGTTTTATTTTGATGGCTTATTATTATTATTATTATATATTCACGCCTATCCCCCGCAGGGGTTGGTACAGACCAAAGAGCTCCGTCCGCTGACAATCATCGCAGCGAACGGCTCTCCATTGGTTGCTTTTCGCCCTCGTGAGATTCAGGACGTAACGGGTGGCGAACCACGTCGCCGTCAAGGATGAAGAAGAAAGGAAAGGGCAGAAAGGAAATGCGGATGGGGGGGGGGGGTTACCAGACTCGGAATAAATATTTATTCCAATGCGAGGATCGAACCTGATGGCTTATTACCTAATATATTTATTTATTTATTTTCTTTAAACTTCTTGCACAATATGTACATCAAGCCGACTTAATGCCATTGGGCATTATCTATCAGTCAACCTGCGGACGAAACAGAGAAGATTGGTTTGATGATAGTATAGCTTGTACAAAAGAAAAATTAAAACTCAATTTTATAAATTTAAATACATATAATACGTATACACACACATACGTACATAGATATATACATACATACACATGTATACATACATAGATTAAAAAAAGTTGAAAAATTCACCTTGCTGCAAGTTCTGTCATCCTTATGAACAGGACTTGAAAATTTTCGGTCATTAATAAAATAGTTTGATTAAAGCGTAGAACTGAAATGAGCTTAAACAAATGCTGGTATTACACAACAAAATATCTACTTTACCTTCGTCTCAATCCAATCCAAGTTCAATGGCTGTCATGAGGAAGTTACTATTAGCCCGTGATATGATAAGACCGCCCTTTGTATACACGTAATATTATAATTAGTGATGATATGATACATACATACATATCATCACGCCTGTTGCTACGATCTCAGCATATTTTTCTTGCTTCCTCCACATTTATCTCTCTCTTCATGCCAGCTCGCCGATTAAAGGTACTCTTGTGTCTTTCCTTAAAACTTCAGCAATTTGGTCAAGGTATGTTCTCCTTGATCTTCCCCTACCTTCCCTTCCATCCACATCCGCAAAGTAAATTTCTTTCACCTGTCATCTTTCATCCTCTCTTAGTGTCCAAACCATCTGAGTATCCCTTTCTTAACTGAATCACGACACCTTTTACTCCATCATTATTTGACTCATCTAAAATAGATTGTTAGAGAAGTCACAAACCCATCTTCATTACAACAACGTCGTTCTATATTGTCTACGACAGGACAAGGTCTCACAGGTTGGACTTCGAACACCATTAGTGACTAAACAACGGCATGCGGGCAAACTGTCCATCCAGTAACACGACAGTATCTCCTAACCAGAGCGCTCCACATGTCCCGATTGTGGTCGACACGCAAACAAATTATGTCTGGGATCGCTATCCCGCATCGTTGCTTGCACGCGGTCACGGTCTGTAGTCGTCTGATGTATTCGCACTCTCGAAATCATTCGTACGATTAATTGGTCTTTGAAATTCGAGTAAGGTTTTGGACATTTTTGTCAAAATGAAAAAATTTTTCAAAATTCATAATGAAAATATATGAAAAACAGTATTAAGTATCAATGAACGGTTGTCTTTTGTACGGGATTTATTGCAACGTTTTTTTATGGGATAGGACGGCAAACGAGCAGGCGTGTCACCTGATGGAAAGCAATCAACGCCGCCCATAAACATCCGCAGTGCCATAGGCAATACAGAAGCGTTGTCGGCCTATAAGGAGTATCATTATGGCAGGGAGATGAGAGGGGGAAGGGGAATGAGGAGGGAGAGGGGGATGAATGCAACCGTTTACCGCAAGAAGCGCGTTAGCTAAACTACCACTCATACGCCGGTTTTCTGCGGGAGTCGGCCCATTCATGCTACAGACAAATAATATGCCATTCTTCACAAGGTATTCGTCTGCAGCGTGGCTCTGCCACTGCACGATACCTTGTGTAAGATCATATACACTAAATGTTATTTTTCGGAAATTAGCAATCCACTTATTGAGTAATAGTCCTATAATTTATTATTACACTATAAATACTGGAACTGTCAATATTAATTCAAGAAGAACATACTAAACAATGTGAAGTTTTAGGAAGCCTTAATGAAATTGCTTGATTACCAGAGTCTACTCCACTCATGTCCTTGATTTATATTTTACTTAGTCACATAAAATTTTAGAAACAGATCACCCATTTATTCGTGTGAGTGTCTTATGAGGTAAATTTAGCATCAGTTGACGGACAGCAGTATTTTATTGAATTATAAAACCCGGAGACTACGGAAATGGAGAAGAACTCTGACGGAGGCCAGTGTCGAGTAGTAAACTGTTACGGCTATGTTGATGATGAGAAGCGATTATTAATTATTTCCTGAATAAAAGTTGCGCAAAGAATAATCTCATTATTAAAAATACGGTTAAGATATTGAAGTTATGAAAAAATCTGATATAGGAAGCCAAAGATATGCTTTGCATCGTTGAGCTAGCGGAGGAATTAAAAAAAACTTAAAAAATAAGAATATACATGTTACTACTGAAAAATTAAAAAATAATTGTATATTAAAAATTAAAAACTATAAAAATAAGTATATCCGGACATTAAAAACAAATTAAGAGAAATGTTTTAATAACAAATGACCCCAAAATTGGCCACGCGTGCAAATAACTCGAGAATTATCGCGAACACCGCTCGACCGCTCTAACAAGGTTACTTTAGCTCGTTAACAAAATTATAGCTATGCTCGAAACAGTCCATTGCGAGCGTCACAGGCACGTGAATATTCATTGCCATTGATTTTTATTACCATGTAATAATAGATTTTACTGTTGATTTTCAATATACGCAACTGCAACGGTAACTGCAGAATTATCTTATTATAAAACTAATTATACATACATACATACATATCATCACGCCTGTTTCCCGTAGGGATAGGCAGAGAACACAGATCTCCATCCGCTACGATCCCGGCAAACCTTCCTTGCTTCCTCCACACTTATTCATCTTTCTATCCATCCATACTCTCACATTTATCGTAGCGAAACGGTTCTTCGTTAATCGCTTCTCGCCTTCTTAGGAATCAGGACGTGACGGATGGCGAACCTCGGCACTGTAATTTTTAAACAAATAAGGTTTATTAAAATTTGTCATAGTGAATCCCACGAGCCGCAAGGGAGGAAGGAGATCAGCCCCAGCAGAGCCCTGCATGCTGAGGTAGGGCACTATAGTACCTGGGGGAGCCCGATCCCGGGACAGTGGGTACGCTTGCGACTAAACTCGCCCCTAGCCACGCATCCATTGGCACGCCAGACCGTGGAATGGCGGAGAGGAAGGAAAAAGGATTGAGAAGAAAAGAAAGGGCAGGGGAAAGGAAAAATGGAATATAAAGATATTCATTAATAAAAAAAAAACTATTATTTAATATCCATCGGTACCCTATTTAGCTAATCAAACTATTTGCGATGTATTAATGCACTTGCAGGGCTCTGCTGGGGCTGACCTCCATCCTCCCTTGCGGCTCGTGGGATTCACTAAAAAGACGAATTTAATATACCTAATTTGTCGAAAATGACGGCGACGTGGTTCGCCACCCGTCACGTCCTGATTCTCACGAGGGCGAAAAGCGACCAATGACGAGCTGTTTCGCTGCGATGAATGGCAGCGGATGGAGCTCTGTGGTCTCTGCCAACCCCTGCGGGGGATAGGCGTGAATATATAAAAAAAAAATAATGCACTTCATATATAGTACATATTAATACATATAACATGTAGTACATATTAATTATCATCATTAAAAAACAGATAAGGGCATTATATATCTTATACCGGATCTTAGACGGTTGTCTTTTATAGAATCTAGTTCGGTAAGAATTAGACTTATAATTCCCTGTACATTTCTTAGCAGACTTACAATATTATTTTTCTGATCTATATTCGTGGATCTCAACAAAGTTTATTTACACTGTCCATCTTTGTAATGGATTTCAACAATAAAGCAAAGTAAGACCTGACTCCATCAATTATCGCAAAATACAAGTAGTTTTACTTCTAACGCAGTTGTTAATCTCACGTAAATAACAGCTGCGAAACTCGGGGCACAATAAAGTTGGACGAGCCATTAGGCGGTACAGGCTGATAGATAGCCTCGCATCTCAGTGCTGACACTTCGTCGGTATGAGCACTTACTCCGCATGATATATGACGGTCGGAAACTATACGATATACTGCCGCTGAATACCTAAATACATTTCCACTGAGCGAACGTCTTTTTTTGTGGGTCGAACTACTAAGATGTATTACATATCCCATATAAGAAGTATCCGGTGGCAGAATTAGGTTATAGATCGAATAATACTTGTTTGAAAGTAGTAGTTAGAAAGCTCTTTAATAGTGGTAGAGCTACGCTGCAGTCGCTTCGTAAGGTGAGCGGCCTAAGTTCCGGAAGCCCAACACCCTCCCCTCCCCCACCCACTACGATATTGTCACTTTCCTGAAAGGTCGGCAACGCTTCCGCACTGCCTATGGCGCTACGGATGTCTACGGGCGGCATTTATTGCTTTCCATCAGGTGACACGCCTGCTCGTTTGCCTTCCTATCCCATTAAAAAAATAACTCATTTTTACCACCGGACATGCTATAAATACGATTATTTTAGACGACCCAAATGATGCAGTGTAAAGAGAAGATGGTAACCTGGAAAATCTGGTCATTGTTGATAATACCGAAGGGAGGAGAGCGCGAGGACTATCGCCAATAAATGCTCCGACCAAGTGAAGGAAGCCATATCCCCTTCCTAATTTCAACAGGTGTTGAGGGCCACTATAAACTAGAACCGACGGAGACAGATTGTACTTGCGACCTTGAGAGTGTTTGCGGGATTCTAGTGATCAAGATCCTCAGTAATGGGGGACCTACTTAAAAAGAAGAAATAGTGCAGTGGCGAATTTTCGGTACAAAGGTCGTAAACGCGATGCACTTATCAGGATAAATATTTTTACGATCTACGGGTGTTTAAACTGTGTCTAGTTGCTTGTTCCTGTCATTTCTACCTTCATAAAGGCCCTAAGAACAAAGAGAATGGGGCTACTACTCAATATAAAGCGATCTATTAATTATTAGTAAAGTAATAAATAGATCTTCATACATAATAAAAAGATCAGATTTTCATACATAATAAAAAGCGCTTGTGTAAATTATTAAACCAAAAAAATGGGTACATGTTTATAAAATCATAATTTATACTTATTGCAGTTTAAATAATTAATTTTAAAATTTCCGCTATGGAGTAAAAAGTCCCCCATGCCCATCACTGGGACAAAGTATAACTTGTACAGAAAAAAATAAGAAAATGTATTCTTCTATTTGTATATTCCTTTTTGGTATACCTTAAAATAAATATTTTAAGCGTGTACAAACCGCCTTAGAATTCTTTCTACAACAAATCTCCAAAGTGAAGCGTACCTTAAGGCACTGTTAAGGAAATTCTAAAGGCGTTGTCGTTTTCGATATACCGTTGGCATTGTAGACCTAGTTCGTGACTTGATTGGAAAAAAGTTGTTTTTTTTTTGCGAAGCATTATTATTTACACGCTTACACATTTCTATTTATTGAAAGTAATCCAGCAGGCACTGCTGCTGGTTAATAAAGATGATAATGAATGAAAAATTTAAAATTAAATTAAAAATGGTAGAGCCACGCTGCGGACGAATACTTTGTCAAGAATGGCATATTATTTGTCTGTAGCATGAATGGGCGGGATCGCCTGGGGAAGTACCACACTCCCGCAGAAAACCGGCGTCTAAGTGGTAGCTTAGCTACCGCACTTCGTTCGGTACGTTTGAGTTCTCTTCTTCCTTCTTCTTTCCTTAAAGGCCGGCAACGTTTCTGCATCTGCCTATGACACTGAGGATGTCTATAGGCGGCGTTGATTGCTTTCTATCGGGTGACACGCCTGCTCGTTTGTCTTCCTATGCCATAAAAAAAAAATTAATTATCATCTATATCTTGTCCACCAACGTATATTTACTGCTAAAAAATTACCTTAACCAAGTTAGAGAGATATACCCAAGTATACCTATGTGTTTTCTTTAAAAACTGAAACGCTTCTCTCTTGTTGGTTCCGAAAATGGAGAATCGAGGTAAATCCCGAGAAAAGTGAAGCAATTTACTTCTCAAGGGGCACCAGTAGAGACTCCCACAAACGAGGCGGCCGACTCTTAGATATCACTCTCTTTGGCAGACCTATCCCGTGGAAAAAGTCTGTCAAATATTTAGGCGTCACCCTCGACAATCACCTGAATTTTACTAAACACATTCAAAACGCTCGATCCAAAGCGGCCTTCGTCTTAGGTCGTCTTCACCCTTTAATTAACGCCCGCAGCAAACTGTCCCTCAGACACAAGCTGCTTCTTTACAAAACATGCGTCCGGCCAATCATTTCCTACGCAAGTGTCGCCTTCGCGCACGTGCATAAAAGAAAAATAAATAAACTTCAAGTGATACAAAATCGCTTCATTCGTCGAGCCACCGGTGCTCAGTGGTTCCAGCGCAATATCGACCTCCACTGCGACCTTAACTTGCCGAGCGTCAAACAACACTTTAAAACACTCTCTAAGAAACATTTTGAGAGATCCGAATCCCATCCGAATCCACTGGTGGTACAATCGGTAAATTATTCACCCGATTTAAACGCGCGCCCGAAAAGACGACGCCCGCGTAACGTGTTACACGATCCGGACGACGAAACAGCGTCGTTCGGATCCACTCACGACACCAACACTCACACGCACCCCGGCTCTAGCCGAGCACGTAGAGTAGGGAACACTTCTACACCGGCCGCTTACACGAGATTCTCTCACGTACCCGGTCGATTCTCACCCCCTAGACCTTAGGGTCTATGGGACTAATAGGGACTATAGTTACTAAAGTTCAACCTCCCCTACATGTTTAACGTAGAATCATGACGAGTTTAAAATCAGCACACACACATATGTGTACCTCCGACACGGCATCAGGCCGATGGAGTCTGCGATTTGCGCAGATTCCCAATTATATTTTACTTGCCCGCGGCCCTGAATTCGATAAAGCTGTTAAAGCCAATAGGCTACCAGCATTAACATCTTCGAATCCAATCTCTCTTGTTATGAAATTTCCTAAGATTAGGCTGATGATGTTAATTCATTCACCATTTTTTCCACCAACGTATAAAAATTCAATACAGAACATAAACCTCGACCATATTCAAAAAAAAATTACCTTAGTATTCGAGTATTTTTTCATAAAACTTAAATTGCTGTTTTCTTGTCGTGAAATTTCCAGTCGCAGGAAAAATATGGGATTACGGAAGCAGGCGGCGCCGCGTCATTAAGCTAGTTTATATTTAAGAGGGCGCGGGTACTTAGCGTTTGAGCGCGACTTGTCGTTAAGTGCCATTAGACGCAAACTGCTGTGTGCTGTGACACATCGTATTAACGAGCAGCTTTTGTTTTTAACATTATGTTACCAATAGATAGATATTCATTAAATATTTATAAAACTTAGTATCCATCTAAAATAAATACCGGGTAGAAAATAATTTTCTTCTTATCAATTCCCACTATTAATTCACACTCTCCCTATATATATACATGTATAGGAAGATATACATATATAGGGAGATATTTATATATCTAGTTAAAATTTTCAATCGTAAATAAAGTACTTTTTATTCATCCACTCAAGTTCAAATACATTTTTTTTTAAACTTGTGGTGGATGACATTTGATGTTAATACAGTTTTTTCAAATAAAATGTTTTTAATTAATTTTAGTTTTATATATGGGAGAAAAAACATGGGAGAATAAATACCATATGCGGCGAAGCGTATAGATCGCTGGAAAAAAGTAGGAATTTATTTTAATTTTTTTTATATTACTTGTTATAGCAAATCAAGCAAATAAGCATGCGGATCACCTGAAGGTAAATGATAATCATCATAAACCTCATACATATATTAAGCCTTCCTTGTTAACCATTTTATTTCCTTATTTTATTTGTCTGTACTACACTGTGGTTTTCGAATAAACCTTATCTTTTTTTCTTCCTTTCTTTCTTCTTCTTCTTCTTACATCCACAACGTTATTTCCTGAACACATAGGCTTATCTCTTGAACATCTCAATAATGTTATTGTTCGAAAGCACTGCAGATAACAGATCCTTCTAAAGATACACCGTCCGAGACAGCGTTTTGCGACTGAAGCGCACCCTGCGCTTCAGTCGCAAAACCAATGGGAATAGAATATATTTACGTCGGATAGTCCAACGGTGAAGTGTGAAAGGGACAAAAAGTTAAGCAACTCAGAAATTAGAAAGTTTTAACATGAACCCTTTTATAACGGCCAAGTCTGTCGAATCCTTTCAATTTATTAATCGGCAAATATTATAAAATTTTTATCTCAAATCACCATAATTATTCGGCGAGTCGAAACTTCCCGCGTTTCCATTAAAACCCGTTCACGGAGTTTGAAACTTCATTCGAGTTTCAACAAAGAGCTCGAGGAGACCGAATTTCGTGGGACAAGACGATGCCGTAATAATGGTTCGTTCGCATTTAAGAATCCTTAATATCTCTACTCGAATTCTAATTTCACACGCATCGCACCATTCTCTATCTTGTTTGTTTTCTATGAATCAGAAAGTGATAATATATAATAGAAAGACCAGACAGCACTGCGATATGTAAATTTATTTCCTTTTAAAGAGGAAACAATCAAAATATAATAATATATACGACAACGGTAATTAGAAAATATATGGTAATTGTTATGTACTTAGTTCAGTTAGTAGGCAAAGATTCTTGAGCTATAGTGAACAAGAATGAACCCCGCACAGTACAAACTAGGAACAATTTTTGACAAATTACCTGTGATTTAATTTTTGTGGAGTAGGTCTATAATCACCGGTCGTGTGCGGCATCCTGCAACCGGCGGTGTTAAGTAGCAAAAGGGTTAATATTAATATATCGGAGCAAAAAGCGAAAACTCTGTAAATGAAACAGATCTCAAAACAAAATATTGGATAATCAATATAAATAGAATAAATACTGCCTCGAATGGTATGAGTCTCGCTCTACGCTCTCCGTCCTATAAAAAAAGAGTTACACTATGTTAAAACTGACTGTTTGAGTCATCAGATCAAATACAATTATCAGTAGCATTAAAAGTTTTTTTTGCACTTTGGTTGGTAAGTTTTCATTATGCGGTTTACTACATTTTCGCTTTTTTGTGTCCATATGAAGGTGTGTTTTACATTACAAAAGCGATAGAAATGTTACACCAAGTACGGCAGATCACTATTAAGTCGTATGTACACGTACGCAAGCCGCACTGACCGAGCGCATTCAGTATTCACAGCTAGTGTGAAGTGAAGTCGATTGCACGAACCGCACTTCTACTGGAGTGGAGACTCAAGGCAAAGCCGTTTATACTAGAGCTATTTCAACAAGTAGCATCCATACGTGGCGTTAAAAGACCGAGTAATATCATTTTAGAAAACTCTTTAAATATGGCAATCGTATTTTTTTGATATGAAACATCTTGACAACCGAGAGGTCGTCTCGTTTCAGGCTACTTTTCTTGACTTATCGGAGAACTTCATCATTAGGCAATTTTTTTTTGTAAAGATGATTAGCGATGTTTTGATAATACTAGAATTCCTAGTATTCCCACTGATACTTTGACCATATATTTGTTATCTACATATGACGACCGCTTGGCCCAAGGATGTCATGATCTCATCTGAGCCAAGGATTTCATGTTTACATAAATAGTTTTTGATTCTTTGAATGAGATTTGTGTATGTATTTTCTATCTTTTTTCCTTTTAAAAAGAAAACTAACAATGTTTCTTTAGATATTACTTTCAGTGTTAACTTTTAGTTTAAGTACTAGAAAGAAAGAAGTAGAAGTAGTGCGACACTGCATACGAATACTTTGTCAAGAATGGCATATTATTTGTCTGTAGCATGAATGGGCCGGCTCGCCCGGGAAAGTACCACACTCCCGCAGAAAACCGGCGTCTGAGTGGTACTTTTCGAGCATAGCTACCACGCTTCGTCCGGTAAGCGGTTGAGTTCCGGAGGCCCAACCCCCCTCTCCCTCCCATAGTGACCCTTTACTTCAAGGCCGGCAACACGTCTGCACTGCCTGTGGCACTGCTGGCGGAGTTGACACTGCGGGCGTTGATTGCTTTCCATAGGGTACCACGCCTGCTCGTTTGCCTTCCTATCCTATAAAAAAATAAATAAATTGTAAAACGCTAGTCCAATGTTAAGCGTTGGAGCATTAAATTAACACTAAACTCATTTACTACTAATGGCTGCGCGTGACAACGAATATACAAAGCTTAAATGCAGAAAACTTACAATGCACTTTAATATTTAAGACCAACATTAATTTTATGATATTACCATAATAAATTAAGTTTATATCAAGAAAGAAAAAAGTTATTCGTACTTAAAGAAATGCACATATAAAAGCGAAGCTCATATAAAAGAATAATTTGTTTAATGAGGACTATGAAAAATATTTTATATAGTAACGAAGATATATAATACATAGATATAAGTTCAATCTACAATATAATGTAATGTTTTGTTTTAACTAAACTGAACAGATGTAAATGAAGTTGTTGTACACAGTCACTAATACCTACACGATTGTCATGTGACATAAGATTTTGCTTCAATATATTTTTTATCCGTGCATAGAAATATATGATATTAAAATACAAATATTATTGGACTTTTCCCGCCGATTTACATCAATGCCGTTGTGTTTTTATTTCATTTTCCTAATCTTATATTATTATTAGTTAATCTCAGTTAATATATAATCTTTTGATTGTGGTGGTGTATTATACGATTTAGTTCAATTAAGGCGTATAAGTGAAGTGATGTGAAATAAATGCATGTATCGTGACTTTTTAAGTTGACTGAAAAAGTCCATAGAAGGTTTTACTAGAATAGCCACCATTTTATCAAGACGTAATGTGATAAGTTGAAATTACATTTAAAGAGATTTGATTTTATCGCATTTTACGTGACACTGGCATAATAGTTATTACTTATTGCCATCAAAGAAAAGAAAATATTATTGCTGGCTGGTTTCAAAGTGAGATCATTGATTTGACGTCAACTTTTCAAGTAGGTTATGTTGACAAGAAAAGTCCGTTTTTGTCCATCAACTTCTACACGTTTTTTGCAACTAACGCCCTCTCTTACTATAATACCTTTACATCTTTTTCTCGATCCATAGTATTACAATACATCTTTCGTATTTGCAATGCGTTCTCTATATGCATATATTTTTATAATAATTACGATCAATAAATTTTTAAAACGAAATATGAAATTTCGTAATATACTAAAAGGTCTTTATGTGGAAAATGTAATGAATATATTTGCTAGTTGTTAATAGGCAATTAATAGTGACATAAAAACTAAACTCCCTCAGTGCAATATGTTTTTTTTTAAATTATACGTTAATTCGCAGGAGGGTCCTTTGTGAGAGTAACTTTTCCCATAGGTCAGTGGAAGTTGGCGTGATGAGCCCGCCAGTTCCGCTCTACTCTATTACAATTGGACGCTGGTCTGTCCGAAGCGAACTTTTTCATTTTATTACAGTGGCGACGAGCGAAAATTTCAGCTTTTTGTAACGCCAGCGGATGCTGATTGTTTGAGTTCTGTTTGCCGTTTTTGTATCACAAGATTTATATAAATATTGTTCGTGTTCAGCTGTTCTCTTTGTTTTGTATTTGTTTTTTCGTTTTATATGAAAAATTTGATCATTATTTTCTGAGATGTAATTTCTTTTTTTATTCAATTCCTACGATTAGTTTACACTCCCTATATCTTATATATGCGGATCTTAGCTAATTAAAACTTTTGACTGTCCACATAGTGATGGATTTCCGCAAAGCAACGCCTTACTCTATTAATCATCATTAAATTTAGTTTAATAAAGGAGAAAAAAATATAAAATTAAAAAAATATAATAATTATTTACTATTAACTAAAATAATAAATAGTTTTCTTTGTTGACCTAAGTAGGAATTAACTTTAATATTTTTTTTATAATACTTGTTTATAGATAAGCTAGGCCAACTAAGAAGCGAGGCACTTCACATTAAGTAATAACCACCGCCTATGGACATGTGAGGTACAAGAACACTGCAGATGCATTACCACACACATATGTGCCAGTGGGCTGCCGCAGTTTGATGATGAGTGTCCCTCTTTACCTCTCTCCTCTGATCGCTATATTCACTAAGATTACATCATCTGTCTCCTCAATGCGCGCACTATCGAGACGTGTACACTTCAACGGCAACTGCGCCTGACACAATCATCCCGCGCTGACACATGACAATGACACCGCACTATAACAGTCCGCTCCAACACGACAATATATAGTGCATACACTACAATGAGATGATTAATGGATTCAGGCGTTACTTTGCGGAAATCCATCACTATGTGGACAGTCAAAACTTTTACTTGGCTAAGATCCGCGACAAGCAATAAAGCAAACAGCAAATAGACTCTACGGAAGACACTTTTCGGTTGTCTTCCGTAGAGTCTACTATACCTGAAGATGCCTCGTGTTGGGGCGAAACACGTGCCGTTTACAAGGTGGAAAAGTTGTAGTGTGTGTTTAGTGTTGTGTATAGTGGTTGGTGGGTGAAGAGTTGCCGACGGCCGTTTATCGGTAAGTTTTGGTTTAAGTTCCAAGTAAATCCCCTTCATCCAGCAGGAAAACACCCATTATTTATTTTCTGTTATTGTTTGCTTGTCGCGGATCTTAGCTAAGCAAAATTTTTGACTGTCCACACACTAATGAGATTGTCCAGTTATAAGGTGTCTGGTGGCGAAACTAGATTTTAAAGATAATAATAAAAACTGCAAAGGAAATAAAAAATGACAGGGACGTGGTTCGCCACCCGTCTTGTCTTGATTCCCACGAGGGCAAGAAGCGACGAACGGAGAGCCGTTTCGCTATGATGAATGTAAGAGGAAGGATGGATGAAAAGATGGATGAGTGTGAAGGAAACAAAAAAGGTGTGTCGAGATCTTAACGGATGGAGATCTGTGGTCTCTGCCTAACCCTACAGGGAGACAGGCGTGACTATATATACAAAGGATATAAATAAAATTCAATAACGTTTACGAAGAAAAAAAGTGCGGGTTTAAATTTTTAAAAATTATTTCGTTTGAAGACCACTACCACACGGGCACGTTCTTGGAATCAAGCTTGTGTTTTGTGCCACTCGCTGTAACAGTGACATCGGGATACCATTAACCTTGAGGATTATTTTTTCTTTAAGTGTTAAGACGGTCGTCGGGTTTGTTTTGTAGACTACATTTAAGGACAGAAAAAGTCCATAGAGGTGAGATCCAGTGACATGGTTGGGCATGAGTTATCGCAGAAACAGCTATTTTATGTGTTAAAGAAGAAATTACGAAGATCCTCAATGATCTATCTTGTTGTAACAATGTGCTTGAAGTGAAGACATGATGTTCTCTCAATATTGGCAGAAAATATTTAGTAAAAACGTGTTGACCGATTATTCGACCTAATTATACTACCGTACATTCTATATTTATTTTTAAAATACCTGCGTGATGTAATATTATATATTTTTAAATAAAAATCTTCTTATAAATTCAATGATCTCAATCGAAATCTATTCAATTTACCGGCACGTTGACGCAAAAGACGCTCCCACTCAATCTAAGAGGATCGGAAGTCGATAAGGCGCCATTAATGATATTACTCCAGCGGAGTACAAAGAATTGTAACTGCAGGCTCAAATGGAAAGCGATAGAACCTGGAATTACTGTAACTACATCGTATTTGATTCTAAACTTACTTCGAAGAAAATTGTAGGATTTAAATGAATAAAAATAAATTTTTATGTAATTTATTCACCCAATTTTATTACTTTATTGTTATGACAATATCATATTTTCATTATATGTCAAAAATATTTATTATCACTTTTGAATATGCGCTTATGAAATTGTATAGTGTTAGAGCCACGTTGCAGACGAATACTTTGTCAAGAATGGCATAATATTTGCCTGTAGCAAGAATGGGCCGGCTCGCCTGGGGAAGTACCTCACTCCCTCAGAAAACCGGCGTCTGAATGGTAGCTTAGCTACCGCGCTTCGTACGGTGAGCGACTGAATTCCGAAGGCCCAACACCATCCACCCATTATTTCCAGAGTCTTTGTTTGCCTTCTGGGTGTTTTTGTTTATGTACAAAATCCAAAATTCAGTCGAGGCGAGATTCATTCTAATTTCAACCGTCATCGCTGAAATAATCGTATGTCGTTGGTCTAGTTATCAGAATTCGTAAATATGAACTTACCATATGAGGGATGCCAAGATGGTTTGGATACATAAAGAGGATGGATGAAAGACGAATGATAAAAGAAATTTACGTTGTGGATCTGGATGGAAGCGTCGATAGGGGAAGATCAAGAAAAACATACCTTGATCAAATTACGGAAGTTCGTCAGAAAGGTCGTGTCAAAAGAATCCTAAACCAGCGAGCTTGTATGAAGAGAGTGATGAGTGTGGATAAAGCAGAGAACGTGTGCCGAAATCGTAGCAGTTGATTCTCTGCCTAGTAATACAGGAAACAAGTGTAATGATACGTTTGTATGCTTATGAGTTAATACATTTTATATGAAGGACAAAAAACTGATTTCCTTTCATCGCTTGAGAAATTTTTGTAAAACTATTTAAGATTTTATAGGCATTTAAGTTACTTTGTTTTTATAAATAACGTTTTTTAGATACTTTGTTTTTATAAATAAGGTTTTAATGTTCTACTCGTGTTATTCTCTGGCTTTGTCTGGTTACTCTATTGAGTAATTCCGTTAAGAACTCTGTTCACGTAATCCACATAACCGTGTGTATCAGCCGTACGATATAAACGGTCGCGTCCATACCAACGCAATTAACTTGCTCGCTCGTAAAAACGTGCCAAGTTTAGTTTATGGCCCGACTTTGTCTGTCACACCGTGTTTATATCCTCGCGAATTATTTGTTTATGGCCCCACAGTTTATCTCATGAAGTACTTATAAAGTAGATATGTTGGTATTTTTTGATGTGAAACATCTTAACGCAGGGTATGGGAGTGAAATCATAGACTGAGACGTTGACTCGATTCAGGCTACGCTCCCGTCCAATCGACTGTATATAGTCACTTAAACGTGGCCGTGAGCATAAGGTAGAAATGGAGCCGTCGTCTTGATTATAGGTAGGCTCCCCTCTACTCGACTCTGCGCACGAGTCATAATTTTAATGTTTCACATCTACCAAGCATCCTATGACGCTTCTCTTTTTATGTGAAACATCTTATCGTGGGGTATGAGAGTGAAATCGTAAACAGAGACATCGTCTCGATTCAGGCTACGCTCCCCTCCACCCTATATAGGATAACTTCCACGTATACTTTCCGCGGTAAGCATACAGTTAAGACCGAGCCCTCGTCAATGAGAGATTCTAACTAATCTAATAATGCTTGTGCTGAGATATGGTTCACATCAATAGTCCAGTAGGAGATACGAATTCACGACGTTCATATCGTAATCCGGGAAACAAATGTCAGTGACGTAAATGAATCAAATGTTAGAAAGTATCTTAATAATAAAATATACCTGTAATAGTAGTAGAAGTTAGCTTATATATTTCACCCACTAACTAACTAACAGAACAACGACAAACTCCATCATTACGACCTGGATGAGTGACAGTCCAGTACGGTCCTTTTTTCTCGAATCGTCTTTTCCCACACGACCACACTGTGTACCGATACGATATTAGAATCAAAAAACAAGCCTATAATTTTTCAAAGGCTGGTAGAGCTCTTTTCACGGGTTACCTCTCCTGTAGCAGACATCTATAAGTGACATTGACTTTCCATCAAGGAACAACTGACGCTATTTTGCCTTACCATCCTATATTATTTCACTTTAAGTTTACTACTCCTCGATACTGCTTCTTGTCCTTTTAGTCTAATTGAGTCGACGTACAGCCGGTCGGTGTATCCAAGTTTGTTTACTTCACGACTCATCGCATTAAATTTTATGACAGTTTCTTGTTTCAGCACTTTCCTTGACATATTAAATATTTCATAGTTTTAATACAGTTCAACTTTATATAAACGCAGTTCTTCGATATTATTAGTGTAAAATTCAGTCGATTACCACGAATCAATGCAAAATCTACAGTTTTATTTGGCTTTATCCCGTATATTTGTTTGTTACAAATGTTGCGATGACTTTTTGGCTACTTTTACTAAACCGATTCTAATGAAACTTTTTTTTCCACAGCCCATATATGTCCCACTGCTGAGTACGGGCTTCTCCATTTCTGGAGGAACGTTCATTAGCCCACCACGCTTGTCCAACGCGGATTGGCGGAATTACTAGACTGGGAATAAATATTTGTATGCCATACATATATTTATTCCGATGCGGGGATCGAACCCGCGATCGCTCCACTGAGCCAATGAAAATTTGCACACACACATTTAGTGTCCATGACAACATTAATGTTCCCGTGACAGTACAACGACTGTATGATTAATTCAAATTCAGCCCCCAGATTCATAATTTTTTTACCTATTTTTATTTATCGCATGATATGCCAGTCAGGAAGAAAATTTGACAAAGCTAATTTTCCTCTTTTGTATCACAACATTATCATCATCACCCCTCTAAGAAGCGCCTCTTTATCCAATATCGCCCTGCGAAGGTTGCTGTCGCTCTATCTAGCTTGGGCGTTCTACACTACGTTTGCCAAGACACCGTTTCCATTCCAGTTTTCATTCACTTCAAGGATTGTCGATTATACAAGAAATGTGACCTGTCCATTACACACACACACACACACACACACACACACACATATATGACGAATGACGACGGATGACGGAAATTCACGTTTTTTGGAATCTAATGCAATATTGTGTAATTGCAAGCAAAGACAACATAAAGACACGAAAAAAATGTTAGTTGTAGTGATAATAATAAAAAATGTGCGGAAACTGAGACTAGACATACACTTTTCAGCGCATACCGTCTTCAATGTGTTAAGACGAAGAAAAATTACAGTTTAAGACACAGAACGTTATCAGTGCTAGGTGTCATATTCATTCAGCCACGTTCGCATCGGTAATTAAACCTCACGTATCGATCTACCGCACTGCTTTATTCCAACATTACGTGACCTGAATGCGTTATTACGAACGCCATTAGTTAAACACGGCGCTATAAATTTAAACTAAACGTCAAATCGATTATTCACTTACCAAGCTCAGCAAAATATATTATTTTAGTTGCCAATATATCAGAACGATCTGAATTGTAGTTATTTTGTTTACGCTTACTTAGGGAGTGCCATAGGCCTCTCCATTTCTGGAGGACCAATTGACTCAGTGGCGGGGCCATTGGAGAAGTATGGTAAGTTAACGTCCTTTCCCCCAGAAATGAAGAAGCCCGTACTTGCTATATTATTGTCCTACAAATTTAAAGTAACTCACTAAACGTATCTCCACATGATACAATCGTAGTGATGCGCCCGTAGCGAGATTTGCGAGATCCACGCGCTATCTTCAACAAAACAACAATGCATCGAGCATCGTTACTTACGACGACATACACACGATTGCTTTTTTTTTCTGGGATAGGAAGGCAAACGAGAAGGCGTGTCATCTGATGAAAAGTAATCAACGCCACCCATAGACATCTGCAATGTGGTACTGCCGATATCTACGGGCAGCGTTGATTGCTTTCCATCAGGTGATATGCATATTGTTTGCCTTCCTATACCGTTTATATTTGCAATTAATGCATAGGGTGCCACAAAGGTTAAGACTCATTACTTTCTTGTCACTCGATGTTACACTATGTGGACACCCCTTTAACGTATGACGTAATTTATGGAAAGCCCCTAAGTGCTGTCTTCATGTAAATTGCTGGTCGCTAATCGTTTCTCTCACATATTGTTCCACCTATTCCATATAAAAAGCTTTATTATATTTAGAATAGAATAGAGTAGAAAAACTTTATTCATGACACCTTTTTTTTACAATAACTAAAATTAAATCCTTAATAATATTATATATACAAATAAAAACATAAAACAAAAAGAAAATAATTTTAATTTAACGAGTGTCATAAAATGGTTCTTGCTTAGCATATGCCGGGCGTTCTAATTGGAGCACCCGGCGCTGGTTTTCAGCAAAAACCAACGTGGTCAAATCGCGGACCACAGTGACGACATTCATACTGACACACTCGTACATACAAATACATCCATATATATATAACTTGCTTTGAAGTAAAAATGCGTAAGTAAATCAGTGCGTACGGATTCCCATTATAAAGCGGTAAGTTTTAGTTAGTATTTAATCGGAACGTTATTTCCGGAAACAAAGTAACAATTTCTAAGGCGGATCATTTCAAGTGCGAACGTAATTTGCTGATATTACACGCTCAATAAACAATGTTATTTACATTTAGTACATTTGATCGTGGCTTAGTTGTTTGTATAATGTAATGTGAACATTGTATTTAACGAACGCAATACATATATATTTTATACGCATAATATATGTTCAGCACCCCATATATGTCCCACTGCTGAGCACGGGTCTCTCTATTTCTGGAGGAATGGACGTTTACACACCAGGCTTGTCCAATGCGGATTGGCAGGGTTACCATACTCGGAATAAATATTTGTTATCGACACATATATTTATTCCGATGCGGGTATCGAACCCGCGACCATTGACTCCGCGGGCGGAGGGCCACGCAACTGAGCCAATTGGTCGTCGCAATAAATATAGGAAACTCCGTCAGGATATGGACTTTTTCAGTTACCGATCTTCAGCAATACATAAACCGTATTATTTAAAATTATTCTGAACATAACAGGTTTAAATTTATTTTAAAGAAAGCAGGGCAAATAAGTAGGCGTATCGCCTGATGGAAAGCAATCAACGCCGCTCATCCGCCGTCCGCCTGCTCGTTTGCCTTCCTAACTCATAAAAAAAGTGTTTTATATACAAGTACACTTCTTCTTAAGAGTATTACGTATTTTTGTAAATAGCAGTGGACCTTTGAAATCGTAAACGCAGCATCTAATCAATTAGATCATTGTCGCTTAATTCTAATGCACATGTATGTATATCTTAGTCGATTATATAAAGCGCTGGGTAAGGTAATATAGTCTGCAACTATGCTGACTTCAAAGGAAAGACAGTGGCTCTTTGCTTTGTTGCCCGCCTTTCGGTTTACCGGACAACGATAATCCGTCTACAGAAGCGGTATATGAGGTTTACACATCTTCCTTTTTAAGCATTCCCTTTACACTTGCTGACATCATCTTGAGTAACGTGTTGTTTTGGTCGCAGCTTAACTTAGTTTTTTGTTTCCATATACAAGAAGCCAAATGGCTTTTTCAAATCAAAGAGCTCTTGCAGTAGCAGTAAGTGTTTTATGCAGTATTTAAAGTGGCTTTACGTTTAAAAAAATGTATAAGGCTATGTTACTTAATAGTCAAACATATTCCAACAAGTTACAACAGTCAGGTTACAGCAGTATTGGTATAGTTTTTATTCTTATGTATATAAGGCTTTATGGATTCTAGATTTATATATGGAGTCGATCACAAGTATATGTATATGGGACTTGTGTTTCTCAACGGTGCGTTGCCCTGTATCTCCATCGTGTGGGTCGGGCGGTGGCACAAAATTAGTTTCTCTGCTCAATGAGTGGAGGTTTTGTCTGAGTTATGGCCCATTTCCATACGTACTGTTTATATTGTAATAATTTAATACGTATTCGTATGCATTGCTACACAGGAAAATAAATTAATTTATGTTATCTATTTTTTAATTTTTGTTGTCTATTTATCTATTTTATGTTGTGTTGCAGGTATATATGTACCTTCTTTATGGTTTTACGTAGACAATAACTAATAAACATTAAGATTTCACACGTGTCCAGAAAAAAAGATGTCATAATTATTGAAATGAAAGAAAATATTAGGTTTTTTCCCGTCAACTTACATCAGTGACGTTGTGTCTTTATTTCGTTTTCTTAATATTATATTGTTATCAGTTATATTGTTTAATTGTGGTGGTGTAATATACAATATAATTCGCTTAAGGCGTATAAGTAATGTGATATGCAACAAATATGTTTATCATGAGTTTTTAAGTTAAATGAAAAAGTTCATAGGTTTTGTTAAACTGGTCACCATTTTATTAAAACATAACGTGATAAGTTGACAAGTTTTATGTCAAGAGATTTGATATTAACACATTTGATTTTGACACTGGTATAATGATTATAATGACTTGCTGTCATCAAAGAAAAGAAGAAAGAGAAGAAAAGTTTAATATTATAAATAGTTTATTTTAGACCAGAATAATAATAGTTTTAAATGTTGTTTTATAATGTTATTAATTTCTTTATTTGCTATTGCATTTTTTGTATTATATTACTGAACTAAAAAGCTTTGATATTTTGCTCTCTATAAAGATTTTAATTTTTTCTTTTTTTATATATTCTCGCCTATCCCCCGCAGGGGTTGGCAGAGACCACAGAGCTCCATCCGCTGCCATTCATCGCAGCGAAACGGCTCGTCATTGGTCGCTTTTCGCCCTCGTGAGAATCAGGACGTGACGGGTGGCGAACCACGTCGCCGTCATTTTCGACAAATTAGGTATATTAAATTCGTCTTTAGTGAATCCCACGAGCCGCAAGGGAGGATGGAGGTCAGCCCCAGCAGAGCCCTGCATGCTGAGGTAAAGCACCATAGTCCCAGGGAGCCCGACCCCGGGACGATCGGCACGCTTACGACTAGGCTCGCCCCTAGCCACGCATCCATTGGCACGGCAGACCGTGGATTGGCGGAGAGGAAGGGAAAGGATAGAGAAGAAAGGAAGGGGCAGGAAAGGAAATGGATTTTAATTTACTACATTTATAATAACTTTTATAAAATTTTAAAATATAAATGAATTGTTTTTGCATTTAAAGAGAAACAACATATAAAGCTACAATTTCTATTAGTTTTACATATAATTTTAATATTTTCTTTCTCTTATTATAACCTATCTTTTTATCGACATGTATGAAATCTTATCGCCTACGTAAAAATAAGGAGATTCTCCTTTATGTATACATATATATGTATGTATTATATACATATATAATACATACATAACATTTAGCTACATTTGAAAATTAAACCATCTCCACACGACATCCGATATTATCCAAGCAACACGCTGACCGTAGTTAATCACTTGTACTAAACTCATTTCCAACTAGTGTTTGCTCTCGACGAGGACTGTGTACAGTCAGCATACACGAACGACAGCTCTAGTGTTAACTTATTGGGACCGATTGTAAATAAATATCGGTATATGTACGGTTAACTAATATCGACTGTATATTTTATTATGTTATTTAAATCTTTTTTAATATATGTCGTTAATTATAATATAATCACTACAAATTAAAATATGTATCTAGTAATTACTTTAATGGCTATTAGAAAAAGTATGAATTATGTTAGGAATAGTTTATATTACTATGTAAAGTCAATTTATCTAGAAGGAAAGAAATGGCGTTTCTCCGAGGCGAAACTCCGCGCATAGCTTTCTCCATAGCTCTCTGAACGACTCTGAGCTTGTGAAGCAGACGGACTGTCAGTGTCCAAGTTTCGGCGCCGTAGGAGACTAAAAGTAGTACACACTGGTCGAAGACTTTTGTCTTCTGGCTCTGAGGTGTGGGCGACTTGAAGAACTGACGGAGTTTCCTAAATGCTGCCCAGCCTAGCTGAATTCTTATATCGGCTTCTTTCTCGTAGTTGTCTCCATCCAGAGACATGACATGCCCGAGGCAAATATACTCCTGGATAACTTCGAAAGTTTTACCATTGACGATAGTCGGTTGTGGACCCACATGACAATTAAACATGACTTTGGTTTTATCGAAGTTTATGGCCAAACCGACACGTCAAGAGGATGCATTTAGGCTGTTCAGCATTTCTTGCAGCGATTCTGCCAAGATCACGATATCATCGGCAAAATGAGTATGAGATTCTCACCATTTATGTTTATGCTGCGTTCTTTCCAATCTAGCGTCTTGAAAACGACTTCCAGTGCCTTAGTGAACAAATAAATAATTCTTCACATATCATTTTTATCTAGTTCGAAATAAGGAAGATAAACATAGCATGAATATTGTCATACATTTTCCTCATCGTTATTTCAAATATGTTAAGCAAGCATTAAGATGAAGAGACGCGAAATAACAGTCTCACACAAAAAGTTACGACGCACTTTGAAGTCTTTTTCTGGAGTTCATAACTTAAAGGGAAGGTACGACAAAAAATGCCTTTGTGAAAGAAAAATCGAATTCACTGATGCCGAAAAGCATGTAGAGTTTTCGAGGAATTATTTACGGTTATAATCAAAGGATATTTACCTCCGAATTCTTTCATATAAAATGTTGAGCTTTAACAGGATTTTCCTATTGAAGACGTTTTTAAATTTCTATCAAGTCGTTTATCGATCATCAAAAGTTTACATCAAGCTATGGTTTTACATAGCCCTTTTCCAAACTGGGGTTAATTGTAGTAATCGAGACACATAATATTTTTTGACATTTTGACGACCGCATTTAATTTTCCAAGTATATTTCTAATATTTTCAAAGATGAAAAAGGCAAACGAGTAAGCGTGTCACCTGCTAGTAAGTTATAACCATTGCTATTTGCTATTAGTGCTGCACGCACTTTTCTGCATCGGCTTGCTTTACGAACAAATTGGCTCAGAGTCAATGGTCGCCAGTGCAGTTCCCATATCGGGTAAATATGTATGGACTACGAGTATATTCTGAGTCTGGTTGCCCCGCCCGTCTACTTTGTACCAGTGTAGTCGAATAATGTTCATTCATTTCATTTCATGGGAATAGAAGGCAAACGAGCATGCGTCACCCGATGGAAAGCAATCAACGCAACCCATAGTCATCCGTAGTCTTTTTTATGCTCCTATGTCCCCGAAGTGGGGCAGAGGGCGGCCACAGTGCTTCTCCATTGCGATCGGTCTTGAGCGACGCGCTTCACTTCAGGCCACGTTTATCCGATAGATTTCATGTCTGTCGCATCGAAGCACTTCTAGGCGTGTTTGGGTCGGCCTCGCTTCCTTTTCCCTTGAGGAGTCCAATCCAGCACCTGTCTGGGAATGTGTTCATCCGCATCCGCAGTACCATAGGCATAAATAAAAATCACTATAAAAAATCTTAATATAATATATTTATATGTAAATTCGTAAGAGTTATAAAGTGATTCTTTCAATATTAACAAAAAGTTCGTAATATTTGCTCACATGCGCTTTTAATTTCAGTTTAAATTTCCCAACGAGTCATTAAACCGTAAGGGCGTCAACGGTTAAACCGCAGTAACCCCCCCCCTCACTTCACCCCACCCCTCATTATTCACATAAACAAAAGCGATTACTTGTTTGTGTTGTTATACGCGCCGTGACACTTTGTATTGTTCGGAGTTCTTTCGCCGGGTGCCGACTCCAGCTCTTTAACGGAATAACTTGGACGCGTTGCGTCGCGCCAAGTTTTGCGTTATTCCGCTGCCTTCATGCGCCCGCTGTGTACTTGGCAATCAATCATCGCGTACTACATTAACGGGAGAACTCAAAGTGAGCCTTGAATTAATGACTCCGCGTACATCTCTGCGTTATGAGGTGGTATTATGTTAATATTTATGTCCGTGTTACGAAGTTCTTAATGTTTTGCATACTACTTCTAACTTTTTTAATTTTATGCAAAACATTATAATGGCGATGTACTGGACATCGCTAATTTTATGTTTGGTATTAAATTAAACATGGATGGTTTGTCAGAGGATCGACAATCCCTGAACTAGACGAGTACTTGGCATATGGACGCCGTTCAAGATCCGAAGCATGATCCGACAAATCAAAAATACCCTCAACCGACGAGCTTGTATGAAGAGAGGGATGAGTGTGGATGAAGCAAAGAAAGTATGCTTGGATCGTAGCAGATGGAAGTCTGTGGTCTTTGCCCACCCTTATGGGAAACAGACGTGATTGTGCATACGGTTGTATGTACCATAATTATCTAAAAGCGAAGCTACTGTTGTAGGTACACAAAGCTCAATACAATTCCAACGTACTAGTGGTCCGTAGTTAATCACTTGCACTAAACTACTCCCAGCCAGTGTTTACTCTCGATGAGCGTTTCGAATAGTCAGCATACACTACGGCATGTCTTGCGTTTATTTAATGGAATTGAATGCAAACAGTTTTGATACATTTATAAAAGCACACACGCATAGTTTTTAACATTGTATATTCTTCAGACCTGACTAACTTTGTGTATTGTTACTAAATGTTTTTTTTACTAATGTTACCTAGTTTTTTGACTTCCTACTATTAATTCACACTTTCCCTATATACATATATTTATATAGATTATATACATATAAAGTACTTTTTATTCATCCACTCAAGTTCAGTTACTTTTTAAACTTGTAGTGGATGGCACTTGACGTTAATACAGTTTTTTTTTAAATATTAATTAAATTTAATTAATAGTAGGAATTTAGTTTATTCTTTTTTTTTATATAACTTGTTTAAATTTACTTTCAAACGCTTTGCTTAACTTTTAGGGCCTTCTGAAGCTGAAAACATCAAAGAGTTAAAGACACAAGACAAAAGGTTCAGCTATACAATCTCCTGACGGTTAGTTTCTTATTATTAGCGACTAATCCGTCGTTCCTCCTGACAACTTTGTGCAATAAATACACAGATGTTGACAGTATCTCCCTAAAGGCACGTTTACTTCCGCGCTTATTTGTTCTACAAAGTTTTGTTTGCGTTGTTTCGTTTGTTCGACAGTTATTAGCTATATTAGCACGGTTTCGGTTATTTCCTTGATATTGCCTACTTCCTATGAAAGTATTAACCTCCATCGCGCAAACAAAGTAGACCTGTGGTATGAATATCTCACAATCTAAGTATACTTTTTTAAATTAATATCTTAGATCAGTCTTTTGAGAGCTCATTCACTTAGAAAAATACGTTGTCCTTGCTTGGTTTTTAAAATAATCTAATTTTCATTTCTTTAATGGCAGTCAGTTAAAACTATTATGTCAGTGTCAAGTAAAATGGAATAATATCAAATCTCTTGAAATGTCTAGTCAGCTTGTCACGTTACGTCTTGATAAAATAGTGGCTATTCCACTAAAACCTTCTATGGACTTTTTCAGTTAACTTAAAAAGTCACGATACACACATTTTTTTCATATCACTTCACTTACACACCTTAATCCAACTATATTATATACTACTCTACCATAATAAAACAATAACACATCTCCACTGATGTAAGTTGGCGGGAAAAGTGTCCTACAATATTTATGATCTAAATAATATTAATTTTATAAATTTATTTGTGTTTCCAAATTAGCATCTTTATTGTGAAAGTGTAATATTTTTATGGCCAGTATATTATTTAATTTACCCGATACAAAGTAACATACTCTTCGAAGATAGAGAGAATTATGAATAAACGATCACAAGATACAGGACGCAATTTCCGCTTTATTTTCATTTAAAATAAATACGAAAAACGCTTTGAACAGCGATTTTGGCGTATTCCTATTACTAATGGAGTCAGGCGTTACTTTGCGGAAATCCATCACTATGTGGACAATCAAAAGTCTTACTTAGCTAAGTTCCGCTTAAGATAAACTTTTCGGTTGTCTTCCGTAGAGTCTACTATGCCTGAAGATGCCTCGTGTTGGGGCGAAACACGTGTCGTTTACAAGATGGAAAAGTGGTAATGTGTGTTTGGTGTTGTGTATAATGGTTGGTAGGTGGAGAGTTGATGGCCGATTTTCCGCAGACCTCAAAAAGATGGGATGATGACATGAAACAAGTGGCAGGAGTGACGTGGAACAGGGTGACTTATGAAAGAAACGAGTCGAAAAGCCTTTGACAACTGGCAAGAACAGATTTACCAAACATTATTAAACAGCAAATATAAGTTTAGACTAGTTTAAGTTTAATTTATACTATTATAAATTTGAGTTTGTAATTAGATATAAGTGAATCTGAATAAAAGGCTTTATTCATTCATTCACTAGTACATTATTTTAGGAAACATCACATAGCATTACTTTAGGAAAACATAGTATGACCAGGTCTTGGCAAAATTTGTGTGGAACTCTTCCTTCCTCTAGGTCAGACGGTGCGATGGATGGATGGATGGATGGATCTGTGCAGAGACGGCTGACAGAGTGTGAGTGAGTATATTTGTAGATCGGGCAAAGGTTTCTAGAGGTTTCTACCAATCAAGCAAGGATTTATATCCTTAAACACACTGAGTAGGTGAAACAGCAACACATCAATTTTGATGGAGGTCAACGGCCATCCTAGGACTCCTACGACTGTATTCATGACGATTAAACTTTATGAAAACGAAGTTAGTCACACTTCAGTATATTAAGTATTGAGAGAGAGTAAAACTACCGCTTCGCGTGTAGGTCAATATTAGATGCTAGGTTGGGTAAACATTTCCAATGTATATATTTATGTACTCAGTTTCGTAAAATATTTTCACCGTGGATTTCTTTTATTCACTCTTGTCTATAATAATAATAATAATCATTTATTTCGACAGCACACAGTTACATATATAGGTTATAATATAGAGAGAAAACAATACAAATGTGGTGGGATAATGCCTGAACTAGGGGGGAGCTTGTATCTCAGATCACTAGCCTTCCATCCCTTATTTCTAATTTCTATAGCTATGTATAGTAAATAATATATGTAAAATCCCCAACACTACGAGTATATGGAAAGAATTTCTCTATTAAATACAACACGTAACAAGCAAAGCGCTCTAAAAAAGATTTCCCTTTCATTCGATGGATGCGTTAATTCAGTGACCTAGTTCTACGCTGCATCAGTATAAATATTTAGTTGATTTACAAATTTTTATCCAAATATGAATTTGTCTATCTATGGAAACATCCCGTAGCAAGAGAGTATAATAAGTTTCTAAACTCGAATATTAATCTTATACACAGAAAGCACTCTCGTCTCGAATAAGAGATTTATCCAAAGTTTTTTTTATAGCAGACCAGGCAAATGACTATGCGAGTGACCTCATAGTTAGGGATCACCGCCACCCACAGGATATCAACGCCGGAGGGGGCTCAAATGCGTTACCGACCTATTACAAACACATACGCTCGTCGTAAAAAATAAAAAGTACAACCTGTACTCTTCCTAACGATTTTCTTCTTCTTCTAAGAGTGCCCCTCCGACTTGCGAAGGTTGGCAGCTAATTCAGCACAACTTTCCTCTTCCTTCGCGAGGTGCAGCAGTTCTGGAGCACTCGCTATCCCGGTCCACTCCCTGATATTGATATTACGTAGCCAAGACTTTCTTATTCGACCAACTGGTCTTTTGCCTACGATTTTTATTTCCTAACGATGATGTTCATTTAATGGTAAAACAGAAAACCGTAATATCAGAATCCGATAGATGTGGCAATGTTGTAAAACCAATACAATAATTACAGCAGGGAATGCTCCGAGGAATTGTTCCGCATAATCCTGACCGCTGAATTCCACTACTTACTATGTCAAATTTTAAAAAACCTAATTTGTTAAAAAATTACGGCGACGTAGTTCGCCACCTGTCCCATTCTGATTCCCACGAGGGCGAGAAGCGACTAACGGAGAGCCGTTTCACTACGATGAATGTGAGAAGTCGGATGGATGAGTGTGGAGGAAGAAAGGAAGGTGTGCCGGGAACGTAAGGAATGGAGATCTGTTGTCTCTGCTTACCCCTGCGGGAAACTAGCGTGACGATTTGTATGTATGAATTCCACTGCCGTACATCTCGCCACAAGGAAAAGTTTCATCCCCACCATCTGGATGAGTGGCGATCCAGTACGGTGCGTTTTTCAAGAAACTTCTTTCTAAGCACCACTGCTCTGGGGAACCAGGTACCTCAAGCAGTTTTTCTGAACCGATACGACATTGGAACCTTTAAAAAACAAGCCTACGCTTTCCTTAAAGGCCGACAACGCTTCTGCTTTGCCCATGGCACTGCGAATGTTTATGTATCCCATAAAAAAAACCAGATGACTGCGCAGATACAACAATAAAAAAATTAAATTTAGCATATTGTTTACAAATCGGCCATATTGTGTTCACGTGTTCAGTAAACAGAACTGTTTTATGTTCGAAAAGGTCGAATATTGCTCTTAAAATGGTTTCATTAATGCTAATCTTATATGGATAACTTAAGACGTTAACGTGTGAGACTTAAACGTTAACGTGTTTTTATAATATATCTTACCAATTTGGTAAGATATATTATAAAAACACGTTGGGCAAATCGAAGATCGAGATATCCAACATGGATTCCCTTTTTTTTTACCACAATCTATCCGTCGTAATTCTTTGATCTCTATATACCTAAATAAGTAGCAATTCCCTTAAGACAGGGATACACAAAGGGGTCGATATCGCCCCTTGGTTAACTATTTTGTATCAATTGGGAAAAAAACTAGAGATAGGATTTTTAAACTAAAATGGAGGTCTGAGGTATCAGTCCATTTTGGAAAAGGAGCCTCTTGCCCAATATAGTTTGGGAATCCCTGTCTTAAAGTTTAATTTATTAAACCGCACTTCTTGAGTGCCCGAGCTCTTATCTCACTCTGGGAACCTATTAAAACTTGACGCGGACACAAACTGTGACCAGAGCGTTAATTGCTCGCTGCGACCTCCTAGCGGTGAGTCCTCGACTTGTAATTACATTAAGTTATATATCTTTCGTAAATTTTCTCGAGTGGCTCTAAGTGTTATAATTTTAACAACTTCAACAATTGTATCTTTAGACAAATGTTAGCCGTGTAACGTCAGCCGTAACGATCACTGTCTATATCAAAAATTAGATTTTTTCTTTAACTTCTTAATTAACCTAAAATTTTCAAACTGTACACTGAACACAATACGCCTCTGGTGTTGCAGATGTCTATAGGTGGAGTTATTTGCTTTCCATTAGGTACGAAAGGTTTGATCGTTTGCCTCCCTATCCCATAAAAAACACGTTATTTTAACCTTTAGTTACATATAGATTGAACTAAGTTCTCTAGAATTATTTTACATTAAAAATGAATCTACAATAATTTCATTAATTATAAGGATTTTCTTTTGTACTCCTTACAACTGTACAAGCCAAATTTTCCTTCCCTTACTTTAAATGCCTTTTTTACTAAAATATTAAAAATAGTACACATTAAAATGGGTAAAATCAAAAAGAATATACATTATCTAAAAGCCGATATAGAAATTCTACTCTGTCGTAGCGGTCTACAATCGTAGCAATTACGTAGCATGCGCTACATACATCACAGATGTAGCAAATCGAGTGCCTCGACTCGGCTACGACGCGACGCCTGTTATGTAGAATTCAGACGTAGAAGTCAGGCGGCGTAACTTTGCTACGAAGTAAATTAGTGTTTAATTCGAGATTGCCTTGGAAGTTTGTCACGTTTGCACGTGGAACACGACATTTCGCTTGTTTCAGTTTTTATTAATTAGGTTGCTTCGAATAAACTTGAGTTTTCATGTTTGTTAAAATGATGACCATGAGTTTGAGCAGCGGTGAAATTTGTTTTAGCACACTTTGCTTTTGACTTTATTATTATTATTAAAATATTTTTAACTAACTTCAAAAATTAATGAAAATATTTGCGTCGTCTAATATTATGGCGGGATTATGACATATGTGTTCGGCTATTTATATTTTTATTTTTTTCCTTTTTAAAATGACTAGCGATGTTTCAGCTAGAATTCCTGTTAAACATTCGAACGAAGGGGCCATCCATAAATTACTTCACAGGAATTTCATGATATTCGGACCCCGTCCTTGTCACACATTTATGTGACCCCCTCTCCACTACTAAAATTATTTTTCTTAAATATTGATAAAATTGGTTATATTTTAGATTTTTTCATTGTAGTTGAAGTTTAAAGTTTTAAGCACTTTGATGAAGCTCATGAATCGTTTTATATCTATACACGATGCATCGCATTTTGTTGGCTCACTCACTCCTCTTAAGGTGTGACATAATTTATGTGTAGCCCCTAAGCTAACAATGTTTGTACATATCATTGTGTATATGGTTCATGTCAATAGTCCAATGGAGGATACGAACTCAGGACGACAGATTGTAATCCCGGTATACGATATATATACATATATATAGCGTACAGATTTGTATTCTGGGTCTCGGTATTGATACTTGTCTTTTGTGTGTGTATAATGGTATCCACAACGTGGAACCCAAGGTAGACAGTATGAGTGTAAAGTGCTTTTTTTTTAATATTTTCCAAATTACATATTATTGTATATTATATTTATATATATATATATATATATATATATATATATATATATATATATATATATATATATATATATATATATATTAGGTGTACAAATAAGTTTCCGCGGTTTGTCAAAAGATGGCCCCACCAGAAGGTTATGGAGAAATTGTCAGATGTAAAACGTAATATCCCAAGTTTAGTCATCTGGCAACACCATAACCTTAAAGTACTAGTGATTCCGTATCAGCATCACGTAATTTTTTTCGTGCAAAAATGTCAAGTTTTATTCCGAATAAGCATCATTTGCGGGAACTTTTGATTTACTTCTTTAATGTGAAAAAATCTGCAGCTGAGGCGCATCGATTGCTTCTAGAAGCATATGGTGAAGCTGCTTTAAGTGAGAGAAGTTGTCAGGAATGGTTTCAAAAGTTTAAGAACGGTGAGTTTGACGTTAAAGACAAAGAACGCAGTGGAAGGCCGAAAGTGTACGAAGACATGGAATTAGAAGTACTATTGGAGGAAGATTCGTCCCAAACGCAAAAAGAACTTGCACTTACTCTACAAGTGACTCAACAAGCAATTTCACATCGTTTAAAATCGTTAGGAATGATTCAAAAACAAGGAAATTGGGTTCCATATGAACTAAAGCCGAGAGACGTTGAACGCCGATTATGCATGAGTGAAATGCTGCTTGCCAGGAATAAAAAAAAGAGTTTTTTGCATCGTATAGTCACTGGTGACGAAAAATGGATTCACTACGATAATCCAAAGAAGAGAAAGTCATGGGTTAAGCCCGGCGAACCATCAACATCGACAGCTAAGCCGAATATTCATGGAAAAAAACTCATGCTGTGTATTTGGTGGGATCAGCTTGGTGTCGTGTATTATGAATTGCTGAAACCAAGCGAAACCATTACTGGAGCTCTCTACCGAACACAATTGATGAGATTGAGTCGGGCACTTAAGGAAAAACGCGCCCATTACTACTCCAGACACGACAAAATTATTCTTTTACACGATAATGCTCGTCCACATGTTGCGGCGCCGGTAAAAACATACTTGGAAACACTCAACTGGGAAGTTTTACCCCACCCGCCGTATTCACCAGACTTAGCCCCTTCTGATTATCACCTGTTCCGGTCGATGGCACATGGTCTGTTTGAGCAGCGCTTCACATCATATGAAGACACCAAAAAATGGGTAGATTTGTGGATAGCGTCAAAAGATGAAGAGTTTTTTCGACGGGGTATCCGAATGTTGCCAGAAAGATGGGGAAAAGTAGTGGCAAATGATGGAAAATACTTTGAATAAAACGTAATGTACTTTTCCTTTACAATAAATTCCTAATTTTTTATAAAAAACTGCGGAAACTTATTTGTACACCTAATATATATATATATATATATATATATATATATATATATATATATATATATATATATATATATATATATATATATATATATATATATATATATATATATATATATATATATATATATATATATATATTCACGCCTATCCCCCGCAGGGGTTGGCAGAGACCACAGAGCTCCATCCGCTGCCATTCATCGCAGCGAAACGACTCGTAATTGGTCGCTTTTCGCCCTCGTGAGAATCAGGACGTGACGGGTGGCGAACCACGTCGCCGTCATTTTCGACAAATTAGGTATATTAAATTCGTCTTAGTGAATCCCACGAGTTGCAAGGGAGGATGGAGGTCAGCCCCAGCAGAGCCCTGCATGCTGAGGTAAGGCACCATAGTCCCCGGGGAGCCCGACCCTGGGACGATCGGCACGCTTGCGACTAGGCTCGCCCCTAGCCACGCATCCATTGGCACGGCAGGCCGTGGATTTGCGGAGAGGAAGGGAAAGGATAGAGAAGAAAGGAAGGGGCAGTAAAGGAAATGCGGATGAGGGGGGGGGGGTTACCAGACTCGGAATAAACATTTATAAATCCATATAAATATTTATTCCGATGCGGGAATCGAACCCGCGATCATTGACTCCACGGGCGGAGGGCCCCGCCACTGAGCCAACCGGTCGAGCTTATTGTATATTAAGACGTGGTTAAATTCTAACTTGTCACGACTTTGTGGAATCTCTCATATTCATAATACTATGGGAAGTGTTCCGGTATATCAACTTCTTACCATCCATAAAGTTCCTCCGCTGAACAATACGCTTTAAAAATACGTACTATCCTCAGCCACCATTATGTTTGGCAATTTAGTCGCAACTTCCTCCAAAATTTACCACCTGCAAGTTTCAGTAACAATTCCTGCTTGTATACATGTTTAACGTAGAATCATGACGAATTTAAAATCAGCGCACAGACATATGTGTACCTCCGACACGGCGTCAGGTCGATGGAGTCTGCGATTTGCGCAGATTCCCAATTATATTTTACTTGCCCTGAATTCGATAAAGCTGTTAAAGCCAATAGGCTACCAGCATTAACATCTTCGAATCAAATCAATTCCTGCTCGTGTGTCTTCAAGAAACAGCGGCATGTTATAATCCAGTAAGGCATTTGTATTGCCTATTGTGTTAAAAATGTCCATAATTAGCCGCTTACTATAAGTTGACCTGCTTAATACGACATAGGAAGCTCAATTTCAAAGGGCGGCAACGCTTCTGCAATGCGTGTGTCACTGCGGGTGTCGACGGGCGGCGTTGATTGTTGTCGTTTTTAAGGTGACACGTCGGCTCATTTGCCTCAATCAATCAATAAAAAAAATCATTAACTCTTTCATTAAATTGTTTTTATTAAAACCAATTGTCAAATTGACATTTTTAAGAGTTACATACTAAATGGGTTTAAATAAAACTATATATATATATATATAGATACTATATGATATATATATACTATATCATACTATAAGACAGTGAAAGTGATATAGTGATATATATATATATATATATATATATATATATATATATATATATATATATATATATATATATATAATATAAGTAAATAATAAATGAATACCTGTGTATTTCCAATGACTTAAAGTCGCCTTGATTGCTGCTAGAAACAATTTTTAAAATTTAATCCTCCATTGTCAAGTTTCGCCCTTATACTCATGAAGAAAAATCTAAAATTTATCCTAAACAGGTAATTCTTGTGGCTCTGCAGTGGACAGTTAAGTCACCGCAATCCAATTCGCATACTACGAGAACGTGACAAGAATAATGCTCTTCGACACAGTGGTACCGGGACATTCCCTAAAGATATATGTGTATATATATATAGTCAAGGAAAATTTGATGAACTCTGTGATATTTATGATCTAAAATCATTATTGACATCGTAAATGTTGTAAGTACATACATGCCTGATTGCTACGGATGTCTTAAACAATTATTTATAATTAGGCCGAATATATGTTCTATAACTACTTTTAAAATCACAAGAGAAGATGGATCGTGGAGGATCCGAAAAAATGCCGATATAGAAGACCTGGTGCACCAGCCAAACATTATGCTCGCCCATAAGGAAAGATGGAGAACGCTCGTTTCGCAGGTCAATATCCAATTCTCCTGTTTGGGTCACTGAGCCAGCGGAGTATTAAGTATAACCGCTATGTCAAACTAGCAGTATGGCGGCTGTACAAACTGAAATAATGAAATGACTTCTCGTCATGCAAACGAAGCTGATAAATCAAGCGAATTTATCAACATTATTGCCATCGTCAATGTTGCAAGTACATATCTTAGTACTACGGATGTCTTTACTAAGTTGTGTGTAGTAAAGTAACTAGGTTATCAGTTCAACTTAGTTACGTTACAAACACACGTTTTAGTTGGTGCGCTAATCTGGCGTATTGACGTCTCAACAAACTGGGATACTGAACCGACTTTTCCGTAAATCTTTACATTTTAACGGACATGAAATTCAGAAATATCACTTATGCAAAATGATGAACTTTTTGCTCTGATACTCACTGGACAAAGTGTGGTAGTAAAGTTATTTATTACTGTGAATCTTTTATAGAATTTTTTTTATTGCTTAGATGGTTTGAGCACATTGAGAGGATAGATGAAAGACGACCGATTGAATAAAAGTTTGGATTGGCAGAAGAGTCATGAAAGTAGACTGAATGACAGAATAAGAAATAAAGATATAAGAGAGCGATGTGAAGTTAAAAGGTGTCGTGACAAAAGTTGAGAAAGGGATGCTTAGATGATTTGGGCACATAGAGAGGATGGATGAAAGACGACTGGTAAAAGGAATTTACGTTGCGGATGTGGATGGAAGTGTCGACAGGAGAAGATCAAGGAGAGCATACATACCTTGACTAAATTGCCGAACTTATTAAGGATGGCCAAGTCAATAGTAAGTACCCTTAACCGGCGAGCTTGTATGAAGAGAGTGATAAGTGTGGATGAAGCAAAGAAAATGTGCCGAGATCGTAGGAGATGAAGATCTGTGGTTCCAGCCTACGCCTACGAAATACAGGCGTAGTAATAGGAATGTATATATGTTTGTATTTTATTAAGACGATTAAGCCAGTCACTTGATGGTAAGAAAACACCGCGGCTCATGAACGTCTGCGATACTACATGCACTATAGATATGTTGTCTATCTTATAGTATGGATGTAAATAATGGGAGTGAAATAAAGAAGTAACACGAGGAAGAGGAGCAAATAAAGAAAATGGAAAGAAATTGGGTATTCGGATATCTGCACTCATCGTATGAAACGGGGTAATACAATAAAAAAAAACTTGATGCCAATATTCTGTAAGTGTGGGTCTCCGGTCGAGTCGGCTCATTCTTACTACCATACTTCTACTGCTATTAAATATATTCTCTTGCAGATAAAAATTTTTCGTAGCCTGGCTGTAACACTTAATATTTCGTACGAGAAGACTTAATTTTCTTTACTGTCTTGTTAGTTATATTTAGTTAAAAGTTTCAGCATATTACCTATTCATTTACCTACCTTGGCGTCTGGAAAGTTCTGCGGCTTCTCACTTCATGTTGCTAAGTTGAGTGTTACCTTAATTATAAATAAGAAAACCTATTAGGTGTACAAATAAGTTTCCGCAGTTTTTTATAAAAAATTAGGAATTTATTGTAAAGGAAAAGTACATTACGTTTTATTCAAAGTATTTTCCATCATTTGCCACTACTTTTCCCCATCTTTCGCATGACATTCGAGATGCCCGTCGAAGAACTATTTCATCGCAGGCGTATCCGCAATCTGCCAAATTTTTTGATATTCTTTGTTTGATGTGGTATATCCGTTGATTATGTTTTGCTCGACCGGAACAGGTGATAATCAGAATAAGTCTGGTGAATACGGCGGGTGGGGTAAAACTTCCCAGTTGAGTGTTTCCAAGTATGTTTTTACCGGCGCCGCAACATGTGGACGAGCATTATCGTGTAAAAGAATAATTTTGTCGTGTCTGGAGTAGTAATGGGCGCGTTTTTCCTTAAGTGCCCGACTCAATCTCATCAATTGTGTTCGTTTCGCTTGGTTTCAGCAATTCATAATACACGACACCAGGCTGATCCCACCAAATACACAGCATGAGTTTTTTTCCATGAATATTCGGCTTAGCTGTCGATGTTGATGGTTCGCCGGAAGCAACCCATGACTTTCTCTTCTTTGGATTATCGTAGTGAATCCATTTTTTCATCCACCAGTGACTATACGATGCAAAAAACTCTTTTTTTTATTCCTGGCAAGCAGCATTTCACTCATGCATAATCGGCGTTCAACGTCTCTCGGCTTTAGTTCATATGGAACCCAATTTCCTTGTTTTTGAATCATTCCTAACGATTTTAAACGATGTGAAATTGCTTGTTGAGTCACTTGTAGAGTAAGTGCAAGTTCTTTTTGCGTTTGGGACGAATCTTCCTCCAATAGTACTTCTAATTCCATGTCTTCGTACACTTTCGGCCTTCCACTGCGTTCTTTGTCTTTAACGTCAAACTCACCGTTCTTAAACTTTTGAAACCATTCCTGACAACTTCTCTCACTTAAAGCAGCTTCACCATATGCTTCTAGAAGCAATCGATGCGCCCTCAGCTGCAGATTTTTTCACATTAAAGTTCCCGCAAATGATGCTTATTCGGAATAAAACTTGACATTTTTGCACGAAAAAAATTACGTGATGCTGATACGGAATCACTAGTACTTTAAGGTTATGGTGTTGCCAGATGACTAAACTTGGGATATTACGTTTTACATCTGACAATTTCTCCATAACCTTCTGGTGGTGCCATCTTTTGACAAACCGCGGAAACTTATTTGTACACCTAATAAATAACATACTGACTATTATAAGTTACTTTTTGCCGAGCAAAGATTGTATACTTTAATTATTTTTTATAAGGAAAGAAATGTAAAAAAGAATGTTTGTCGCTTTATGGTAAGCAGTCAACGCAATGCAAAGATATCGACAACACCATAGATGTTGAAAAGCGTTGTCGGTTTATGATTAATATATACATATTGTCACGTCTATCTCCTGTAGAGGTTGGCCGAGACCACAGATCTCCATCCGCTACGATCGCGGCACACCCTCCCTGGTTCCTCCATCTTTCCATCCATACTTCCTCTCACATTCATCGTAGCGAAACGGCTATCCGTTAATCGCTTCGCTTTGAAGGTTTCAATGTATCAGTATCGATTCGGAAATAACCGTTGAATTGAACTGGTTCCACAGAGACTAGACAAACGAGACTTCTTCGGGTGATCATAGGCACTTTTTATATTAATAGTATGAAATTCCGTATTTTTTTCTACAACCCATATATGTCATTGTCGACTAAACGGATCCAGTCTCTGCCAGTCGCATTGCGCAGAATATTAATTCTTTTTTTTTTTTTAGTTGAAGAATCTTATTTTGATCGTCGCACCATCAAAATAAGATTCTTCAACTAAAATAAGTTTCTTTTCTCAACTTTATAAATTGATTGTTTTATATAATATAAATTTGTAAATAACCAATAATATTCAATACATAACAAAAAATAATCAATAATATCTTCATCGTTGGATGACGATTCGATCCGTGAGAATGTCAAATCTTTAACCTTGTACAGGAATTGTAATTGTGAGCCTTGATTAAAAAAAAGAACATTTCAACACTGCATTATCTGATAACATACTTACATACATACGATCTCGCCTGTTTCTCATAGGGGTAGGCAGACACCACAGACCTCCTCATTTTAAGTGGTAAAGCCACGTTGCAGACGAATACTTTGTGGAGAATGGCATAATATTTGTATGTAGCATGAATGGGCCGGCTTGCCCGGGGAAGTACCACACTCCCACAGAAAACCGGCGTCTGTGTGGTAGCTTAGCTACCGCGCTTCGTACGGTGAGCGGCCGAATTCTGGAGGCACCCTTCCAACACCCTCACCCTTCCCTCTACCCCCTCTCCCTCCCATTTCCACTCCCATAATGACACTTTCTTTAAACGGCAACGCTTTTGCACTGCCTATGTCGCTGCGCATGTCTATGTGCGGCGTTGATTGCTTTGCATCAGGTGACACGCCTGCTCGTTTGCCTTCCTATCCCATAAAAAGACACCTCCATCTGCTACGATCCCAACACACTTTCTTTACTTCATCCACACTCATTACTTTCTTAAAAAAACTTGTCGGTTATCTCAGTTTTCATATTACATTGTAAATATTATAAGTTTACCAAGAAAATAAGTACAACATAACACAACTATCATTTGTAACTAAAAAAGCTTCTTAATAAAATTATTGTTAAGTACTTACTAATTTAATATAATAAGTCGACACAAAAACCTAACGACAGCCACTTAGTATAATTAATTTGCGTCTAGACACGAGCAGCTTTCGAGTATCTCAGTGCGGCGACTTACTTCGTTTAAGTTATTAAATTTTTGTATTAATCTTATAATTCGAACTGTTACGAGCAAAACATGATGTATACCGGCTCAAGGACAATTTTCCCTAGTACTTTTCATATTTTCCTGCCTCTTAGTGCTAGCTGAGTTTTCAACCTTAAATGAGGGGTTCTTGGTGCGCATTAGGGTGCTATCGCGCTGTGCCTTACATCGTTTTTGTAGTCCCAGCATTCAGAATCCACCTTCATCGCTGAATTATCATCGTCTTTGTCGTTTTCAGTCAAGCGTATAAATTGCTTGCGTGTGCTTGCTTGCTTGTTTGATTTAATTGTATTTATACATACATAGATACATATCGTCACGCCTGTTTCTTGTAGGGGTAAGCAGAGACCACAGATCTTCACCTGTTATGATCTCGGCATACTTTCCTTGCTTTCTCCACAGTCATCAGTTTCTTTATGCAAGCTTGACAAGCCCGAAAGTTCAAAACATATTTATATCGTCATTAATTTCAAAATATTTAAAACAGATAATATTATATACATTTGTAATTTTGTGAAGATAATGATTTATGTTATTTGTAGATTATAAGATTATTGAATTATTTAGTTAACGTAAGAGGTATCTGGGCCCGGGGAAAAACAATGAGAGTTATTGGGCTCATATATATTATATTACATTATATTTTCTATCAATAAAATAAATAAATAAAAAATCAATTCAATTTATAAATATAAATTGCATTTATATTTGCGTCCGTATAACTGACAACTGTCTTATTTTTTCAATTTATTCTCGACAGTCGACTTGAACGGTGACATCTGGCCAAAATAACAAATTATATTTTTGATTCAATTTCATGAACGTCTAACGGGTATAACAATTGGATATTTCCTCCATTTGACATGAAACGAAAAGCTTTTTTTAATATCGTCTAAATATAGATATTTAGACACTTATTCCACTGTATCAACGATTTGAAGTGTGTCTTCACCAAAATTCAATGCTTAATGAAGTGTTTTGAAGTATTTCAAATATCTATTTACTTTCAATATGTTATGGTTTTCATTAAATATAGCATTAATTACACATATAGTCACGCCTGTCTACCGTAGGGGTAGGCAGAGAACACAGATCTCCAGCCGCTACGATCCCGGCACACCTTCCTTACTTCCTCCACACCTTTCCTGCCATTCTTCTTCTCACATCGTAGAGAAACGGCTGTCTGTTAGTTGCTTTTCGCCCTCGTGGGAGTCAGGATGTGACGGGTGGCGAACCACGTTGCCGTCATTTTTTAACAAATTAGGTTTATTAAAATTCGTCATAATTAATCTCACGAGCCGTAAGGGGAGATGGAGGTCAGCCCCAGCAGAGCTCCGCATGCTGAGGTAAGGCACTATAGCACTCGGGGGAGCCCGTTCCGGGGACTGTCGGTACGCTTGCGACTAAGCTCGCCCTTTAGCCACGCATCCATTAGTACGGCAGACCGTGATTTGGCGGAGAGGAAGAGAAAAGAATAGAGAAAAATGTAAAGGGCAGGATAAAGGAAAGATGGATTTAGACAGGATGATAGGGATATGATACTACAGCAACAGAAGACAAGGTGGGAGTAGCTCGGGAGGTTGGCGGTTGCGTACCCGTGTACCAATACCATAACTACCGGCCGGAAAATATTCCCTGACCTGGTAACAGTGACGAAAAATCTTCCTATTTAGAAGTCAAGGCAGGACTTAAATGTTGTAGGCAGTTAACGATTACAACAAAACCTTTTAAAACATGCCTTATTACGTCTCATTCTTTTGTCATAAGTGAAAACGAAAATATAACAGCAGCAACATTAATTTTTTTAAATTTTCAACCTTTCACTAAATATTATTGTTCCGAAAATATTTCTTAAAAATCCTTTATGTTCTCGCGATAATGAAAGAAAAACAAAATGAAAATTTCACGTGCAGTAATATAAACAAGGTTTATTTTTATGAAACTGTTCTTACCCTAATTACGGTAGCACAATGGCGCTGTACGCAGTTATTTTATATGTATACCAGAGTTGTTTACATAGAGCAAGAAATCATATTTTATAAGGAGTGGAGACCACATCTCAGCAAACGAAGTGTGGGACGCCCCCGGCTAGATGGAGCGATGATCTGCGCAAAGCGGCTGGCAGTAAACTGGATGCATGTAGCTGAAGGTGGGTAGCTAGATGATGCGCCTTGATATCCACCAGTGGACTGCCGTGGGCCGATATAGATATTTTATAATGTTACTCCATACGAAAGCGGTTCAAAGCGAAGTTGAAAACATGTCTGAATTATTATTTTTACACTATCATTTTCAGTTCAAATATTAGTACTTGACCTGTAATGCGTTGATAGATAAATTGATAATTTAATTTATATAAGTCATAAGATAAATTACCAGTGGCCAGATATGAAATTAATTTTAAATATTTGTATACACAATTACTGTGCGAAAGTGTATTTTGAAATGCAACGCTTTATTAAATTAAAAGGGTATTTCACGTTCAAATGGGATTCGTTTACGCAAGGAAATATAATTAATTGTGCAAACACGTGTTGATGGCCAAATATTTTAATTAAGGCAAAAATATTTTAATTAAGTCGTTTTGTTGCCATTTTGGTTTGGCTCAAGTTAAACATTTGTTTTGCTTTCTGAATATCGGCATAGAATGCTTGTTAAAAAAATTACCCATTTTTTTAACAAGCATGGGTAACCAATGTCTAAAGAACGACCTTATTGACTCAGTGGAAAAGCTACTGCTTTCTGAGACAATGGTCTCGGGTTTGCTCATATCGGAATAGATACATATATGTATGTATCTATTACAAACATATAGTATATCTATTACATATATATATTTTTTATTTGTCAAGGACCACTCATGGAGTATAGGTCTCCTCCTCTTCCTTCCATTTTTCTGTCCTGGGTCATGGAAATCTAGTCAATTCCTGCCAACTTTTTATTTTCATCAGACCGTCTTTCTAGTGGTCCTCTTTTAGGTGTACCAAGCGGGCCAGTCCAGGTCGTGATTTTCTTGGCTATTCTTTGGCCTGTCGTACGCGCAATATGTCCTGCTCATTTTAATCATAGGCATTGTGAATTACGATCCTTGCCCTTTTTCTTATATCGGCGGTACGTATATTATCTCTAATTCTTAATCCAAGTATGCTTTTTTCTATGACTGTATGGCAAGTTTCAATTTTCCTTTTCATGTATGTATTGTAAACTCAGCAGTACTCGAAACCTAGCCGCTCACCGTACGAAGCGCGGTAGCTAAGCTACCACTCAGACGCCGGTTTTCTGCGGGAGTGTGGTACTTCCCCGGGCGAGCAGGTCCATACATGCTACAGACAAATATTATGTCGTTCTTGACAAAGTATTCGTCTGCAGCGTGGCTCTACAACTAGTCGTTAATATAGTTTGATTTGCTATATTACGCATTGTATTGTGATGGTAAATTATTCTAAACCCTTGCATTAGTATGCTAATCATGAAGTAGCTAGTTCAAATGAAATCTCTTGTTGCATAATTAACGTAGTAATTTCACGTGTCGAACGTAGCTCGTACGTGATTCTTAGTCGCTTGGCGTTTGTTGGTGAATTAATGTTCTTCCTTACTCATAAAAGTTAATTATCGTCGACTTAGTTAACATATAAATTTCTATTGATATAAGGGAATCTTTGATATTTATTTATTTTATTTATTTAAAAAATAATTAAGGTTATGGGACTCTTCCCGCCAACTTACTTCAGTGACGTTATGTTTTTAATTCATTTTCATAATCTCATATTATTATCAATTATATTGTTTAATTATGGTGATGTATTATACACTATAGTTCGATTAAGGCGTATAAGTGAAGTGATATGAAATAAATGCGTGTATCGTAACTTTTTAAGTTGACTGGAAAAGTCCATAGAAGGTTTTGGTAAAATAGCCACCATTTTATGAAGACGTAACGTGACAAGCTGACTAGTTACGTTCCAAAAGAATTCTACAGCCTACAGGTTTCTTAGACATATGTGATGGGTTAATTTCCATTTACTAAGAAAATAATGTAAGTTTGTGAAAAAAATTAATGTCGAACTTCGTCGGTTTCAGACTAGAATTTTGTGACAAATACGAGTATGTATGTTGAATTTATTATTTGTAGCATTTTTTAAAATGAGTACAAAAGTTGTCTGCTTAGGGCAGGTGCTGTTAATTTCATGTTTAGTTTTTATTTTTATTTAAATGTTTTTTTTTTTGCGTTGAACGTCATGACAAATTAGTTAAATTTACTTGTTATTAAAGAAATGGAGAGGGTAATTTATTAAAATTATTCTGTACTTAGGAATCTTCTAAAAAAAGTGGGTTTTATATTTTTAATATACTATTAATTGTGTCCTCTATTACTATAAGTATTCCTATCTCCTCCTACGTTGATAGATCTGTCAAGAACTTGATGAGGCATAATATATTCTTGTCACGTAACTTGGGCCTTTGAAAGTGATTTGGGAGTGACCTTCAGAAATATTCAAGAATATTCTTGATTAGTATTCTGGGAAAATTCGCTCTTGAGAATTATTAATTATATTCAAATATTAATTTGTCATTTTTTTTCATATTAAAATTAGCTTGAATCATCTGAAAATTAATTCAAAGCTTGCCTTATTACTTTGGTTATTAAAATTCGATTACAAAAACTTTGAAACTTTCGTAAAATCGTGAAATAAAAAGAAATTTTTATTTATATACTTTACTTCAAAAGATATTATGCAAATAAAATACTTTACAATACTTTATCTGACGCAATGGACCTGGCTGAAGATCGACAGAGGTGGAATTAGATTTTTCCCATGTAATAAGCGTTCGGGTACATCACGATGTTCTGTAATGAGCAAATGATCCGATTAGGACATGGGCTAACATGGATTAAGTTATCATCATAATTTAACGATATGATTAATTCTTGATCAACATCACTAAAATATGTACAAAGGAACTATTTTGTTTTATATATTCACGCCTATCCCCCGCAGGGGTTGGCAGAGACCACAGAGCTCCATCCGCTGCCATTCATCGCAGCGAAACGGCTCGTCATTGGTAAAGGACATATATTGACAAAGGAACTATGTACCTATTCATTTTTATCTGTTTTACATTTGTTTATTTAAATATCATGTTAACTATCTTATGTATATATGTATGTACATATCATAGCCATAAAATTTTCCCCTCACATAGTTCTTCGTATCTCATTACATTTTAATCAATTTGTTTGAACCCGTATAAACATGAAAATTTAGTTTACGCCGGTCTAGTCCGTGGTGTTTACTTTATCTTAATTGGAATTTTGAACCAGTTTTAATGAAACTTCATTTTATTTTAAATTTGAAGAAGGCTCTGCAAAATATTGTTCTTATATTAACTAATATTGAAAATATAATAAAATAAACTTTAATAAAACGACGCAAACCTAAACACGCAGTTTTCTTCTGCACAATAGAATCATACGGTTAAAAGGTTTGTTAGTTAACTTTTTCTACGACATGCGTGACATCGGATAGAATGAACATAAAAAATGTTTGTTTATGATAATAGAAGACAGATGAACTAGCGTGTCGCTTGATGGAAAGCAATGACCAGCACTAGTCATCTGCCTCTACAGAGGCATCGCAAAACTGTAACTGGCCTTGAAGCAATGTGTTGAAAGATCCAGTGCTGTATCGATTTAATGCAGAACCGACGAACGAGCATGCGGATCATCTGGTGGTAAGTGACCACTGCCGCCCATAGACATCCGTTACGCTAGAAGCAGATCCGTTACCGGCCTTTAATGAACTCATACCAACCATTTTAATTACCTTTTCTTAATTATTTTATTTCTTATTAATTTTTATAACCTTTTTTTAATTATTTTTTAACAACCTATACACTAATGGGTAAGGGACTCTTACCCATTAGTGTATAGGTTGTAAAAAAATATTGCTTATTTATATTACGTAAAGTACGATTTAATTTCCTACCGCCACAGCAAAAGTTGGCTGAGAGGTAAATTCTGTTGAACTTTGATTCGAGCGAGCGCACTGCACGAGGTTTTATTTCTGAACGCTTGCTTCCGACTCACGTGGTATGAATCGTGAAAGCGACTGCATTTTTTACTTTAAGAATTCAGTTATATGGAGCAGTATCGCTGACTGACTTTGTAACTTTTACAGAGTATGCTGTGAACTATTTAGATCCCGTAACCGGGGGATATTTAATCATAGTTTGACTTTTGATGTAACGGATATGAATCTTTACGTAAAATAAATTGATGTTAATTTTAAACTGAGATTAACTTAAGTATAGATGTCGCCAATTCTTCACAATCCGGTTCGAAGGACCAAGGACTGTAGACAACGGCTCAGCATCAGTGAACTGTATATGTGTGACTTTCTTCGTTCGATGTGATGTTGTTGCTTCGCCGCTCCTGCCTTGGGTAATTCCACGATGGGTACATGATACGTTACCCGCTCGTGAGAGACAGAGAGAAGGTAAGAGAAGAACGGATGCTGTGGTAGTCGAATCACTCGTCGTCGACGCCAATTCACGTCGTCCTCCCAAACCGCAGACCCTGTTTTCACTGCCACGTACCGCCGTATGAAACTATAAGCACGGCGTGAGTGTCACAATTTTGTTCTGAAAGTATGATGGTTTGAAACTAGGATTTATTTAATTTCAAAATAACAATATATACAATTATCAACCATTCGTCCGCATGTTCGGCGTCTTCAACATTAAGAATATCAGACTTTTCGGTTGTCTTCCGTAGAGTCTACTATACCTGAAGATGCCTCGTGTTGGGGCGAAATACGTGTCGTTTACAAGATGGAAAAGTGGTAATGTGTGTTTGGTGTTGTGTATAGTGGTTGGCGGTTGGAGAATTGATGGCTGATTTTCGGTAAGTTTTTGGTTTAAGTTCCAAATAAATCCACTTCATCCGGCGGAAAAACACACATTATTAATTTTCTGTTATTGTTTTGCTTGTCGCGGATCTTAGCTAAGTAAAACTTTTGACTGTCCACATGGTTTGACTGTCCACACAATGGATTTCCGAAAAGTAACGCCTGACTCCATTAATCATTCAGTTAAAACCTAAAAATTTAATTAAGTTTAGATCCTAGTTCATAAACGAATTTATATAATATTACTTTTAGTACGTCTGTTTAGTACATAGACAAAACAAGCAGGGTGGCATAAATTGCAGACATTGTCCAAACGGTTCACGGCTGTGTTCACCGCGAATGGGTCCGCAGTGAGCAGTTTAGCCACCGTAATCCAATGCGCGTATTACGTGACGTGAATAAAGTCTACGTGGCACACGTAGATGTGTTGTAAGCTCAACAACACGTAACAATGAATAAGAACGATTGAAATAAATGCTAATACACTTTTACAAGACAGTTCTCCATATATTTACATTTATGTTATAAATGTAACATTAATAAAAAATAGTAGAGAAAAAAATTAATATTTTTCTTAACTATCTTATATTAATGCTACATACATTTGACGTATACAATAAATCATAGGTGAGGCACTAACCTGTCCTAGTCTTTGTTTTCACATGTCAAATTTTGGCAATAAACATCCGCAGATCCGCTTGATCTGGGTTTCATACCACTGGTTGTATGAATCACCCGAACCAAGACCACAACAATCCAGCATTTGGCAACTCCGATGATTGTCAGTTTAACCTTATATGACGACCTTATACGATACCTTTTACGGGACCTTATATGACGACCATCTTTTTGAATGACGAAAACTATATCTGTTCCTTTTATTCTCTTTTATTTTATTTATTTTGAATTTATCTCCACCAGAGAGACTCCGTCATAAATTCGCCGTAGGTTTCTGAGCTCTCGGCAGTCCACTACTGAGCATAGGCCTTCTTCAACAAGCTTCACCTAACCCGATCTTCTGCTTCACGCACGTTTCAGCAAGCTGCCCTACACAGATTGTCACACCAACTAGCCAAAGAGCATCACTGTTCGTTTGAGAACACGAGATCTCCACTCCACCACTCGTCTACTTCAGCGGTTTTCAGTTCGATAAACGTGACGTGGGTCACTTTGGTTCTCTTGCGGATTTCTTCATTCCGAATCATATCTCATTATATAAAGTAATCCACTCGTTTATTGACTCCCTAAAACTGCTCTCTCTTCTTAATTTTAACACCTGCATCAGATCACACAATACCCATAAAGTGTTTAATATTAAATTTTATTCAAATATTTTTTTATATATATTCACGCCTATCCCCCGCAGGGGTTGGCAGAGACCACAGAGCTCCATCCGCCACAGAGTCGCAAGTGTGCCGACCATCCCGGTCCCGCTCCCCTGAGTACTATGATGCCCTGCCTCAGCACGCGGGGCTCTGCTGTGGCTGACCTCCATCCTCCCTTGCGGCTCGTGGGATTCACTAAGACAACTTTAATATTCATAATTTGTTAAAAAATGACGGTGACGTGGTTCACCACCCGTCACGTCCTGATTCCCACGAGGGCGAGAAGCGACTAATGGAGAGCCGTTTGCCGCTGCGATGAATGTAAGAGGAAGAATGGATGAAATAATGGATGAGTGTGGAGGAGGCGGGGAGGTTGTGCCGGGATCGTAGCGAATGGAGATCTGTGGTCTCTGTCAACCCCTGCGGGGGATATGCGTTAGTATATAAAAAAAAATTATCATATTTTCTTTATAAAATATGTATGAGAATAAGTTACCTTTATTGTTATTACAATATAACCATCATGTGCGCAAATAATGAATTATATATATAATAGTTCAAGTGTTATTGTTTATATTATGTATTACTTTTTCCCAATTCCCAAAGCACTAATTTACAGTTACAATTTGCAAAGGAAGCCGTTGTTTCGATCGAGAACTTGTATTTTGCAAAGAATATTTAATATTCCGTTCATGCTCACGTCACTTACTAATAACCTTTATATAGCCGAGGTAATCATGAAGTAGCGAGTTCAAACGAAATCTCCTTCTACATAATTAACATAGTAATTTACATGGTAATACCACACGCCGAAGTTCATTCACGAAGCGCCCTTAGCCGCGTGGCGTTTGTTAGCAAATTGATGTTCTCCGTTGCTCTAATGAAGGTTAATTATCGTCGGCTGCTATTACGTATCCGAGATTCTATATGACAATATATTCTATATCAATAGAAACTAAACTCTTTTAAAGCTCAAATATACCGCACATTATGCGAAGATGAGATGTTGACCTGGAAAAGCTGTCACTGTTAGCAATACCGAAAGGAAGAGAGCTTGAGGACGGTCGCCAACAAGATGGTCCAACCTAGTGAAGCGATATATATCCTCTTCCAAACTTCAACAGGCGACGAGGGCTACTTTCATCTAAAAGCAACGGAGATAGATTGTCAATTTAAGGGGTTCTAGTGACCACGATCCTCGGAAATGTAGTGATACATTAATAAATGTATCACTAATGCAATAAAACTTTTTATATTATTTCTTTTTAAATTCGCTATTTAAAGTTTGAAATAAAAAATAAATAAATCGTTTTCTATTAAAACAAAATATTAGTTCGATTGACGTCTTTTTAATAGACATGTCACCCGTCCGGCACATATACAATATGTAAATTGAAAAATGTTAATAAAATATAATAAAGAATAAATATGAATATGATATAAATGTACAATGAAACAAGAAGAATAAATTAATATCGTTTTGAAGAATTTTATTTGAAGATAAAAACCCCCTCAAGATCCCGGGTGTGGCTGTAATCAGAACGATAGGCACGCCACAGTAATGAGGGACCGAGTAAAGGAGAAAAATATGGCACTTATATATGCGCTGTAAAAAAATGGACTTATCGATAACCAATTGGTTCAGTGGTGGGCCTGTGGCCTACGGAGTCAGTGGTTGCGGTTGGACTGTGATGAGATATATCTCGATTAAGGTTAGGGCTACCAGCAACAAACATATTCCACGTACTGGTAGAGCTAAACTGCCCATAGATCTGAGACAAATCAAATTCTTGGAGGAGTCCACCTATGGACTAAGAATGCTATTAATGACCGATTAGTTATAGGGATAAATATATAATGAAGACGTCTCCATTCATTTTCACTCAACTTTATACGGCAACCCTGCCAGTTAATGTAATGTTAGGGTTTGAATGAAAAAAGCTTTCTTAAGCTTTGTCTTTATTATAAGCCTAAATCTTAAAACATATGTATGTGTCACGTGAGTCCCACTACAAAAGACATCCTAATGTCCCAACTGTGAATATCATCTGTCTATGGTTTATTATTTGCCTACGACGGTCAACTGCTAGAAATAGACCACTTCCACCTAGCCCAATCGCGGGCTAAATACATCCGATTCCGTTAGCCGTTTTGTCATGAAAAATATATATTTTTTCTTTATTTAATAACAAAAACTTTCACAGGGAGTTCTTTTTGACGTCAATATCAAAACTTATAAAATACCACCGCTTCTAAAACAAAGAAGCTCTCTGAGAGAGAACAGACGGCGAAGTAAAATCTGTCACCTGTTTTTTACGCTCTTGTTAAGTCTGTTTCCTCACCTTAGACGGGAAGTCTCACACTACGTTTGCTAAGATGTGATTTCTGTTTGTCGGTGAATCACTAAACCTTGGAGTAACCTAGTGTTACATGTGATTGCATAATAATTCAAATAAGGCTTTATGCAGTGTGCTATAAAATAGGCATTGGTTCTTAGTCCCATTAAATTTATTTTCTCGAATTTTTGTGATTGATTCGTTACAACCTTTCGACGGAAAACCCTCGATAAGCAAGTGCGATCTATTCGCCCCACGTACCTTAGATTTCTGAAAGGATTCGTAGCGCCCTTCAGTATTTATACTTAAGGCTAGTCACGGATTATCTCCGTCCTGGGATAGATGATGCCTTTCGAATATTTATTATGTATATCAATCACTTCTTACTCTATCCATTATCTTCAGTCTAATTAGAAGTTATAAGACATGAAGCGGCAATAGCCTAATTGATCAGAAGGAATATATTAGTTAAAATACTTTTCTTAACTTTATATGTTAAAGTTGCTCAGTTTTGCTACAAATATTAATATTCGTATAAGCTTATAGTTCTGACGTTAGAGCTTGCTTGATTAGCTCTAAAGTACTTAAATATACTAAAGTCAGACATCACAAGCCCACGAAGTCTGCTCTAAGCAGGCACTCTAATACAGCGAAGGCATTGTAAACAAAATTGTTCACTAACTTAGTTCGCCCGACAAGCCACAGTCGACTTTAAGGCTGTGCAGTAAGCATTCTGCGGTATGTTAATTTACATTGAACTGCTCTACTTACTGCAGAATGGTACGTGTATAAATATTAAGGTGTGGCTCTGAAAATAGCGTTAAATAGCAATATCTTTATAATCTTCATTGTTTTAAAATAGAACAGAACGATGAACTAATTTATCGAAAACTTTTTGATAAAACTTTACCTTGATTCACGGCCCTTTATATTCGTTTCTTTCTAAATAAGTATCCTTAAACTGTCTTAAAGAAATTTCATTTATTTCAGAAAATAAAATACCGATATACAGAAATTTCATTTAAGATTTTTTTTTATCTCACTAGTAAATACATATGTCAAACAACGCGTTTGTTCGAAAATTAATCGTAATCGTAAAAATGATTATATAAATAAAAAATGATTGTATAAAATACATTTGCAATTAATCCAGTAGAACGCGAATAAAAACGACTTCGTTATGTATTTAAATATATAACAATACTTAGAGGCGATCTATTTGTATACAATTATTAATTGTATACAATAATTAATTAAGTATTGGTAACCCTGTCGTGGTGCAGTGTGGCAGCCGGCGGATGCGGCGATTGCGCCGAGTCATTACTTCATCTTACGTCCGGCATCGAAAGCCGACCACACTGTTCTCATATCATATGTTACCTTACCTTACTTTTATATAGCATCAGTGATCTAATTATAAACTATATAACATACATCAAATACAGTCTTAACAGAAACAATCATTAAACAAATTTTTAAAATAATGGTACTATCATCTTGTACATTTGGTACACAGGTAAAGCAGAGGACAGGCCTTGACCTTGTCAAATAATTATGACACACAGCCTACATGCTTTTTAAAGGGCGGCAACGCTTCTGCAATGCCTATGGCACTATAGACGTCTTTGGGCTGCGCTGATGATTTTCCATTAGAGGTACACGTCTGTTCGTTTGCCTCCTATCCTATAAAAAATGCCCCCTCCTCCAGTGGAACGTATATGAGGTAATGAATAATCCTATGAAATATATTACACTAGATAATGAATATCTAGTGTTAGTTTAAAGTAAAGATCTTTCCTGCTATGAATCATCGCTGATTTCATGGCCAAACGTCAAGTACAGTACACGTCGGCGACAGTGCTGGGAAGATTTACAGTTTGGTTGACTGTAAATGAATTTGTGAAGTAGGGAACGACACGCCATATACAATTCGAAACACAAGTACTACTGCTTCGTGAAACAATGTTTGTAGAAATAATTTTGATTGATATTCTGCATTTTCTTTTTGTTTAATTAAATATTATTCGACCTTAATCAATAAAAATTAATACTTTTATGTCATATAAATTTAGTCCCGAGCTACTACCATATTACTTTGTTTTCCGTTGCGATAGTATCATGCGATGGATGGATGGATGCGTGGCTAGAGGCGAGCTTAGTAGCAAGCGTGCCGACCGTCTCGGGATCGGGCTCCCGTCAGCCCCAGCAGAGCCCGGGATTCGGGGCTCTGCTGGGGCTGACCTCAATCCTCCTTTACGGATCGTGGAATTCACTATGAGGAGTTTTAATTAAACTTAATTTGTTAAAATGTTTGTTTTAATTACGACGACGTGGTTTGCCACATCCTGATTCCCACGAGGGCGAAAAGCGACTAACGGAGAGAGAGAACGATGAATGTGAGAGGAAGAATGGATGAAAAGAAAGTGTGGAGGAAGCAAGGAAGATGTGCCGGGATCGTAGCGGATAGAGATCTATGGTCTCTGCCTACCCCTACGGGAAACAGGCGTGACGATAAGTATGTATGTATGTACATAACTTTAGTAACTTGTATAATTAATGTGTAATCTTTTTGTTTCAGGTATGGTAAACGTTATTAAAAAAAAACAAAAATTTTCGAAAAAGCGAAATGTCAACATCTAAGAATAAAGACTTTTTGAAAGCTGAGCAGTAAGTAAAACGAAGCTTTTATTCTGTACGACGTTTATGTCAAATATATATATATATGTTTGTGTGTGGGGGGGGATACATACATATATCGTTATTTTGACATATTTCTCTAACATACTCTATTATCTATTTATATCTATCTTAAAGTCCAATAGTAGGCTGTTAAAGTCAACAGGCTACCAGCATTAACATCTAATCGAACTAAAGTCAAAATTACGACGTTATTTTAGCTAATTTTGTTTTACAGCGAAAATGATTTTTTAAAAACAATAAAAAATGCTGTTTTATCTTAAAATAATATTTTTTTACTTCATTTTTTCTTATATTGTCCATTAAGAATATTACTGTTTTATAATTAATTAGCTTAGCTTGTTTATATATCAATCATTTAAGGTATTTTCTGAGTTAATCATAAATACAATAGAAAAATGTTAAATCCAAAAGAAATAAGCGACGGCTGTAGTTGAAACAGGCGACGCGGCTTGTTTGTCGCGGTAGGTAAACACTCACAGTGGAGGGTTTTAGAGGAACAACGCAAACACACCTCTGGAAACAGTTGAATAAATCCACGACAGAACTGCGAAAATACAAGCATTTTTGTCCGGACACTTTTTGATAATGAGAACATATGTACATATATAAAAATAATTTTTCATACATCAATATCAATATCAGCCCGCGGCAGTCCACTGCTGGACATAGTCCTCACCCAAGGCGCGCCACTTAGCCCGATCTTCGGCTACACGCATCCAGTCTCTGCCAGCCGCCTTGCACAGATCGTCGCTCCATCTAGCAGGAGGGCGTCCCACACTACGTTTGCCGAATCGCGGTCTCCACTCCAGCACTCGTCTACTGCAACGATTGTCGGTTCTCCGACAAACGTGTCCAGCCCATTGCCACTTCAGTCTGCTAACTTGAAGAGCTATGTCGGTGACTCTGGTTCTCCGGCGAATTTCTTCATTTCGAATTCTGTCCACCAGAGAAACCCCGAACTTAGCTCTCTCCATAGCCCTCTGAGCGACTTTGAGCTTGGCGAGGAGACGGACGGAATTTTTCATACATACATATAAACATATCGTCACGCCTGTCTCCCGTAGGGGTAGGCAGAGACCACAGATCTCCATCCGTTACGATCCCGGGATACCTTCCTTGCTTCCTCCACACTCATCCATCTTTCCTCTCACATTCATCGTAGCGAAACGGCTCTCCGTTAGTCACTTCTCGTCCTCAAAAAGTTTTTTTTATCTTCGTATTGTTTGTTAGATTTTTGTAGAGTTTAGTTAAATAAAATTAAAAGATGTCTCGTTCGAAATCGTATATTTTCATCGCAAACGACTTACCTCCTTTACACGTTATTTTTACTTGTTTTATTTTTATATGGGATAGGAAGGTAAACGAGCAGGCGTGTCACAGTGCCATAGGCAGTGCAGAAGCATTGCCGGCCTTTAAGGAAAGTGTCATTATGGGAGGGGTAAGGGAGAGGGTGTTAGAACTCCGAAACTCAACTGCACACCGGACAAAGCGCGATAGCTAAGCTACCACTCAAACGCCGGTGTTCTGCGGGAGAATACTCCGAGTAAACCAGCCCTTTCATGCTGCAGAAAAATAATATACTATTCTTGACAAAGTATTTCTTTGCAGCGTGGCTCTACCACTACGGATTATTCATTATAATAAAATAAAACAAGTAAAAATAAAAGAACGATTTTAAAATATATGTATGATATTAAAATATGTGTATTTAAAATATATTTATGATCATAGTACATATCATCGTTTTTGCATCAGTCATAGTACTCTTAAGATACCGCCGTTTTTTTTTTAATTTCTAAAAATCTAAAGTTAATTTTATGGCGAAAAAAATATTGAATTGAATTATTTGGCTACGTTGAAAAAGAAATAACTCCTATCCTATATTGTTAATATATATAATCAAAGTTCTTGTTTAAAGTTTGTAACTTTTCATAACCTGTTAATTTACTTTCTTGTTTGGTCATAACAGTTTTCCGGAGCATTGCAAGCAATTTAAGTCTGTAATGGAACGAGATAAGAATGGAAACTGTGCAATAATATTATTCTGCTAACGAAAGGTAGTCGTAAATATGTTAATAGCTTTCCTAGCCTCGTAGAACAGATAATTATTATTAATACGGATATTTCGCTTAGCGGGTGGTCATTCGCTTCGAACCGAACGTTCAGTTAAATTATTTAAGGGTTAAATCCAATTAGAAGAAAGATCTCTACTCACCTTTGAAAGAAAAATTTTAAGACGTATCTTTGGTCATTTGTTGGAAAATGAGCAATGGCGTACACTTTACTACCACGAGCTTTATGAGCTGTACAATGAGCTGAACATCATCAAAACCATTAAAATTGGACGCCTTCGTTGGACTGGGCACGTAATTCGAAGGGACGAGTCTGGAGTACCCAAACGCCTACTAGACGGCAAACCAGATGATCGTAGAAGCCGTGGAAAGCCTAAGCTCTGATGACTTAAAGGCAATCGGTGTGAGGGGCTGAAGAGAAAAAGCCAAACTAAGATCCGACTGGAAAATCCGGATTTGATCTTAATTACATGCACATGGTGCATCCCTCCGTCACTGACGACGCTCTGATAATAGAAAAATAAATGTTTTCAGACCACATAATGAATTTTCATATAAATAATAGTATGGACGTAAATAAACCAGGCGCTGTTTCAGAATCTACAAAGAGCGTCCTGCTATCAGATACTGGACGGACTTTATTCCGGTTCAATTAGTCGAGGCGCGGCAAATGAAGTTGGCTGCCACCTTCTTGGTAGGTATTTTTAATTAAAGCAAGCCTCGACACTCTGAAGGCTTTCAGGCGAGAGCACAGCTAGCAGGCAGGCGGAGAGCGGACCAGCACAAAAATAAATTACCCTTAGGTTAAGCGCACACTGACTCACTCGACTTATAAGTTAAATATTTTATTTTGTTGTTTTAAGATAACTTCTTTTTCTTCTTCTTTAAAGTCTTAATTTGCATCCATAGCTTTTAAAGTTTTTGTAATTTAACAAATTTTAAAAAATGGAACCTTAAAAATTTAAGGCGATAAATATTAATCATACAGTATTACATATGTCACGGTGATTCTAAATTCCTAAAACTGATCCGTTTCCTTTAGTAAATTCTTTCATACTGGTTAAATAAAGTTTTAGAAGTGGAAATGCGCTTTCCATAAAGTCGAGAATCATATGCAGAAATGAAAATGGAATGAACACCCCGAGCTTCTCTTTGAGTTGTAAAACTTAGTTCACCTCCGCTCCAACTCATCTGAATAATGCCCAAACATATCAGGATTCTCATGCCAGAAATGTATGGTTATTTGTTGTTATATAATTAGAGAATGGAAATGATTTTGTGTAACGGAAAGATATATAATGACAAATAATCTGTTCATTAACACATACCGGGATCGGGCTCCCCCGGGTACTAGTGTGCCTTACCTCAGCATGCGGGGCACTGCTGGAGCTGATCTCCATCTTCTCTTACGGCTCGTGGGATTCATATGACGAATTTTAATAAATCTAATTTTTAAAAAAATGACAGCGACTTGGTTCACTACTCGTCACGTCCTGATTTTTCGTTCGGAGAGCCGTTTCTTTGGTCTCTGCCTACCCCTACGGGAGACAGGCGTGACATATTGTATGTATGTATCAACACATATGTATATCGCAGAAGACAGCAGTAAATTCGCTACTGCACTTCTTTCGGTAAGAGTTGAGATAGGGAGGCCAAACTCCTTAAGTTTTTCTTTACTTTCCTCGTTATTCTTTTTTTTATAGTATAGAGAGACAAACGAGCAAGCATGGCGCCTGTTTTAAAGCAATCAACGCCACCCATTAACATCCGCAACAGCCTACGCATTGCAAATACCTTTAAGATAAGATTGAGCTTCTTTTTAAAGGTTCCAATGTCGCATCGGTTCGGAAACACCGCTCTCTTCCTCTATGAGTATTCTATTTTATGCTAGCGGGTTATTTGATAGTAAGCATGTTAGTCCAATCTAAAAAATACAGTCAAGTCAGTCCCATACCACAAAGTCTGAAGACAAAAGTCTACAACCAGTGCGTCCTGCCCGTACTCTCTTACGGTGCCGAGACGTGGACACTGATAGTCCGTCTCCTCGCCAAGCTCAAAGTCGCTCAGAGGGCTATGGAAAGAGCTATGCTCGGGGTTTCTCTGGTGGACAGAATTTGAAATGAAGAAATTCGCCGGAGAACCAGAGTCACCGACATTGCTCTTCAAGTTAGCAGACTGAAGTGGCAATGGGCTGGACACGTTTGTCGGAGAAACGACAATCGTTGGAGTAGACGAGTGCTGGAGTGGAGACCGCGACTCGGTAAACGTAGTGTAGAACGCCCTCCTGCTAGATAGAGCGACGATCTGCGCAAGGCAGCTGGCAGAGACTGGATGCGTGTAGCCGAAGATCGGGCTAGGTGGCGCGCCTTGGGTGAGGCCTATGTCCAGCAGTGGACTGCCGCGGGCTGATATTGATATTGATTCAGTTCAGTCCATGGAAATCCACACTGAGGAAACTGCAGATGCGTTGCCTACCTTGGAATAAGGATGTGAATAATGGGAGAGGAGGAAGGAAATAATAAATATGGGAAAGGAATGGGTATTAGTACGCCGTACGAAAGGCGAAGACACGATAAAAAGCAACCACTTGACGCCATTATTTTATGTGGGAGTGGTATTTCTCTGGTTAAGACGACCCTTTTACGCTTCCATGGCTGTCTCTACCATTAGTATTTTTTTTGCAGCTCATAACTTCCCACTTCCGGGCAAGGGTCGCCTCATTTCTAGAGGAATGGACAATTACCTACGCTTGTCCAAGGCGGACTATCAAAGCATTCTGACTCGAAATAAAACCAACGATTCCGGAAGTGGAAGCATCACCAATAAGCCAAAATCGTCTACACTCTGAATAACTATCTTCCAATTCAATCACTTTATTACGTGATCACAAACACACATATGTACGTATATCAGCACTTTAACAGTAAATATAACTCAAGTGTGCACGGAGGAACGATACATTCTATCCTGTTTTAAAATGTTCTATGGTTATGAAAAAAACAAATATTTAAAATTATATTTCAAATTTTAAATTTACGATTAATTGATCTAAGAAGTTTTATTATGTATTTAAATTAATGATTTCATCAATTTAAATACAATATCACTACCTGGGTAAGCAGACGGGCTTGTGATCGCAGCACCAGGCTTTTAGTTCCGACGATTTAACAATAAAATAAGGTTTTCGCATCTCTTCACCATCTTTAGCGCAATTTTCGCATCGCATTCAATCGATTTCGATATATTCTGTCCCAATCGAAATGTAATAACTACACAGATACACACCACTAACGAAGCGTCCGCACTAAAAGCGGAATGAAAGGCCGAAGTTCATAGACTATTCGAAAAGTTCCCCGTTTGAAAGCGAAACGAATCATCGGAATTTTCTGGAGCTCTTTACGACGTGGAATTCAATTATACACGGATACCGATGCGTTCTGAAGAATATCGCAATGAAAGCGATTCGGTATTCAAATTCTTTTCACATATAACTATCGTACAATATTTTTATTACTTATTCAATTTTTACTATTAGTTCACAATCTCCTTATATATATTTATATATCATACTCAATTTTTCAACCCTTTATAAAATACTTTTTATTCACCACTTAGGTTCAAATATATTTTTTTAAACTTGTAGAGGATGACACTTGATTTAGTTGAAGATCAATTGGCTCAGTGGCGGGGCCCTCCGCCTGCGGAGTCAATGGTCGCGGGTTCGATTCTCGCATCGGAATAAATATATGTATGGATTTATAAATATTTATTCCGAGTCTGGTAATCCTCTGCTGGGGCTGACCTCCATCCTCCTTTACGGCTCGTGGGATTCACTAAGACGAATTTAATATACCTAATTTGTTGAAAATAACGGCGACGTGGTTCGCCACCCGTCACGTCCTGATTCTCACGAGGGCGAGAAGCGACCAATGGAGAGCGATTTCGCTGCGATAAATGATAGCGGATGGAGCTCTGTGGTCTCTCCCAACCCCTGCTGGGGATAGGCGTGAATATATATATATATATATATATATATATATATATATATATATATATATATATATATATATATATATATATATATATATATATATATATATATATATATATATATATATATATATATATACTTGATTTAATACAATTTTTAAAAACAAAATTAATATAAAATAAAATTTTTCTTTGTTCACCTAAGTAGGAATCAAAACATTTCTAGGGTTATTTAAAAACATAAAAAATATAAAACAATTAAAAAATATTTTTACCAGTTCAACCACTAGCGATATCCATGCAGACATGTACATTTCAATCACTGGCGACGGTTTTAATTGAAATTCTGATATGCAGTTACGGATGGCTGAATAATTTTTAGCCGCATATTGGACGAACGCTTCGTGAGAGTTATCTACCTATCAAAAATATTTACAATCTCCATGAACGAAAAGATTGGGAATGAAAGGAAATAACTTTGTGTATTGTCAATATAATGTGTTAAGTGGTCATCCAGTGGTCGAAATTTGACTGTAATTTAATATTCTTAAAGGCCGGTAACGCTTCTAAAATCCCTATGGCATGTCTATGGGCAGTGTTCATTGTTTTCTATAAGGTCACGCGTGTGCTCATTTGTCTTCCTATCTCATAAAAAAAAATTATTTAATTTATAATAATTTTTTTTATGTTTTAGTACTGGACATAGGCCTCCCCCTAGAAGCGCCACCTAGCCCGATCTTCGGTTTCACGCAACCAGCGCCATCTAGCCGGGGGACGGCCTACACTACGTTTGCTGAAACGTGGTCTCGGCAAACGTAGTGTAGGACGTGTATATATATATATATATATATATATATATATATATATATATATATATATATATATATATATATATGTGTGTGTGTGTGTATGTGTATATACACATATACATATATATGTTTCGATCCGAGAATTGAACCTGCAACCATTGGTTCTAAAAGCTGTAATTTTGCCACTTTAATATAGTAATAAAGTGAAGTAGTAAGACGCTCTGTACCGTACAATGTCAATCGCATTTCTTCACACTCAGTTCGTTTGCCCCTAAAGGTTTAATAGGTTTCGTCGCTTGCTTTAATTAGAAAACTCAGCAAAAAGCTGGGAACCAACTTCATTTTCCGTGCCTCGATTAATTGAACCGGAATTAAGTTTACCCGGAGCTCTTCAATCGGACACTTTGTGAAAGAGGATGAAGTAGGATTTGGGTCTTTTAAAATTATATAAATACCTATAAAAACATATATTATACATCGGTCATTATATATCGAAATTTATTATTTTACAATAATTAAAACACAATTTTATGTTGGCTTCCTTATTAATGGAGTCAGGCGTTACTTTGCGGAAATCCATCACTATATGGACAGTCAAAAGTTTTACTTAGCTAAGATCCGCAACAAGCAATACAATAACAGAAAATTAATAATGTGTGTTTTTCCGTTGGGTTTAGTGGATTTATTTGGAACTTAAACCAAAAACTTATCGAAAATCGGCCATCAACTCTCCACCCACCAACCATTATACACAACGCCAAACACACACTATCACTTTTCCATCTTGTAAACGACACGTGTTTCGCCCCAACACGAGGCATCTTCAGGTATAGTAGACTCTACGGAAGACAACCGAAAAACTTTTCGGTTGTCTTCCGTTATTGTTTTGCTTGTCGCGGATCTTAGCTAAGTAAAACTTTTGACTGTTGGCTTCCTATTAAATATATAAAGATAAAATAAAATATGTGTAATAATAAAAACAACTTTTTTATTTGTTTTTTTAATCCGGCTATACTACGATGTGAACAATATTATTATAATTGCTCTAAAAATATTGCCAATTATAACGTACAAATGTCTTGTCGTACAAATCAATTCTAAAATTATATTATTGGCACCGCATCACATACACACACACACACACACACACACACACACACATATATATATATATATATATATATATATATATATATATATATATATATATATATATATATATTTATGTTAAATGTATCTGATATAATATATTTAGCAGGATATAAAAATATAAATAGGAATTGACTTTAGTTTTTTTTTCTATTACTTATCTTCGTAAAAAAAGAGTCTACTGTAGTCATTAAAATACGATGATGATGAAACAAGCTACCAGTTTGTAAAGAATTGATTCTAAAGTCATTAGAAGGAAAAGGGAAACACAGAATATCCTACGCCATTGATAGTACTGAGATTTCTGAAACGAGTTAGCTGAATAAGCTAGGATAACATCATGAAGTTTGAAATTAAACCTCTCACAATCTGAATATCCTAACATTTTACTTGTGTCAGTGGATGCAAAGTTTCACTTGTAGCTGAGTACAAAAGATAGTTAATTAAATTTGCTGCCGTTATTACAAAGTATCTTAAGTTTGCTTTCCTTAAGAACTCGGGTGCATTTCGCTTTACGTTCTGTGAATTAACTACAGTGCAATAACGAAAGACTTTTCATTGTAATTATTGTCTCAACCTTGCAGTTACATTCTAATTGAATCAGTTATATTTTAGTTGATAAAAACAACGTGACGAAACATAATCTATGAAGAAATTATTTAATAAAACAATGATTCGTCTCATTTTCATTGATAGTCAATATATCGATATGAGGATATTGATAGTGGTAGAGCTACGCTGCAGACGAATACTTTGTCAAGAATGGCATCATATTTGTCTGTAGCGTGAATGGGCCGGCTCGCCCGGAGAAGTACCACACTCCCGCGAAAAACCGGCGCCTTAGTGGTAGCTTAGGTACCGCGCTTCGTACGGTGAGCGGCTGAGTTCCGGAGGCCCAACACTCTCTCCCTCCTACTCCCACTCCCCTTAATGACACTTTCCTTAAAGGTCAGCAACGCTCCCGCACTGCCTATGGCATTGCGGATGTCTATGGGAGCCGTTAATTGCTTTCCATCAGGTGACATGCCTGCTCGTTTGCCTTCCTATCCCATAAAAGAAAAACAATCGCCAAGTTAAAGAATTATCAATGATTGTAATTCAAATTATAATCACTTTACGTTTTCATACAATGTTGGTCGTTCTTGCTAAGAAACTAGCTATGGATGGCCTTCTGGAGTTAATCTATGAAGTATACAGATTGGTGAATAAACAAGCGTCGCACATGGACATCCGCAATACTACGGACACTGCTTCACCTACTCTAAGATAAGGATATTCGTAATGAGAGAGGAAGAAGGAAATAAAAGAGGGAAAGAAATTAGAACTAAGGACCATGTAAATATTCTCATTGTGGCGTATTATTTCAGTTTAAACTTTCAAAAGCCGCCAGTGTGATCGAAAGCTTCAAATTAAGCCATAAATAAATCCATAAATTAAACTCACTACACGACTATACAGAGCGTCACTTGCATCTAATTCGTGCAACATGACAAAATGGCGGCCATTACCAATATGGCCGTCGCGATTAGCGTAGTGCGACAGCGTCATTGCGACCGATGTATCGCTAATACCACTATGGGCCTTGATACCGACTTTAACGTTTTATTTTCGCATATAGCATAGAACTTTAGAATTGTTATATATTTTGAGGGTATATGTATTGATGCAAATTAAACGCCCTACTCTTTGGGACGAGCACGAAAGAACTTTAACTTATTTTCTTAATAATTGCCGACTGACAAGTATCGGGTCTTAATATTTTACGTACAACAAGTCTTGTAAAATTACGCGCAAAACGACAGCCAATCGCACCTTTGTTTTAAGAAGTGCTATGCCTTAACATGAAGATTCACTGATTTTTTGAATACTTGAAATCAAATTATTTTAAGTTGATCTTTAGATTTGTATAGCGAGACTTCTTTATCATGCTCATTTTTAGAGAGCCAAAAAGTAGTCAATATCGCCTCTGCATACCTGTAGAGGTGTTGCTTCTTTAGGATAATGTGAATAATCAAAAGCTTAGAAGAAAACCGGAGAGAAAAAGAGAAGTAATGAGAAGGGTAAGTAAAGAATAATAAAGGAGTTGGTGGGGCCTCAGGGTTTAAACGCTCCCAAATGATACGATTGTATGATGCTTCAACTATTTACAACTGTATTACACATAAACAATCTGTTAGTGAAATAAATTTCCATTTGTAATATTATACTATTTTAAAATAATATAATATTTGTAACTTTTGAATATTAAAACAAAATAATAATGCGACACAAGATAAAAAAGGTTTATTAAGTAACAACGAAGTCCCATATCTATCTATCATTGGAATATTAACCCTGTATTGAGTTAGGAGTTGATAACATGAAATCCGATTAATTTCAGTGGCTTTAAAAATATTATTTTAAAAAGAAAAAGCAATATAATCACTCACCTGAAATTGTTGTGTAAAAATCATTGACCTGACGAGTATAACTATTCTACATAAACGTAAAACCCGCGCGTCACTAGCATCTGATTCGCAATATACATCATGACAAAATGGCGGTACTTACTAAAATGGCCGCCGGTGATTAGTGGCTCAGCAACGTTGTAGCTGATGTACCGTCGAAACGAGCCATGATAGCGACATTAACGGTCTGTGTCGGCCTTTTGCTCGCGTTTGTACTTGCCACTGATTAAACTGACTGTCTCATTGAAGTGCGGATACATGACCATTTTGTATTTATACTTGCTGTGGTACCCTGCGTTTCCTAGGTTGCATTCTTTTTTTTTTAAAAATAATTTTTAATTATTATAACCCATTAGTGACTGTCTTCATATCAACTTTTGCTATAAGCAACGATCTATACTATCATACTAGTAGTGGCGCCACGCTGCAGACGAATGCATTGTCAAGAATGGCATAATATTGGTCAGTAGCATGAATGGGCTGACTCGCCCGGGGAAGTACCGCACTCCCACAGAAAACCGATGGCTGAGTGTTAGCTTAGCTAACGCGCTTCGTACGGTGATCGGCTGAGTTCCGACCCAACACCTCTCCCCTCCCTTTCCAATGACACTTTCCTTAAAGGTCGGCAACGTTTCCGTACTGCCTATGGCGTTGCAGATGTCTATGGGCGTCATTGTTTGCTTTCCATCAGGTGACACGCTTGCTCGTTTGCCCTCCTCTCCCATAAAACAATCTATATCGCAACTGTTGCTATAGTAAACATATGTGTTATTGTGTGAATGAGTATAGGTAGTTTGCATGGGTGGGTGTTGGCGTTGTCAGTACGTTAGAAACCTTCACACAAGTGCCAAAAGTAACAATACAAACTTTTATCGCGATTGGATGGATGACGCGTCAACGTATAGGCAACGATCACACATACATATCATCACGCCTGTTTCCTATAGGACTAAGCAGAGACCACAGATCTCCATCTGCTATGAGCTCGACACTTGCTTTGCTCACTCACAGACTCATCACTTTTTTCATACAAGTTCGCCGGTGAAGGGTACTTTTGACGTGGCCTTTCATAAAAAATTCAGCAATTTGATCAAGTTATGTTCGCCTAAACTTGAGAAAGGGATGCTGGGATATTTTGAGTATATATAGAGGATAGATAAATGATTACGAATGAAAGAAATTTACGTTGCGGATGTAGATGGAAGGGTCGATAGGGGAAGGCAAAGGAGAATGATCACACAAACATTCGTTTTTTTAAGATTAAGTAAACATTTTGTGTGATTCCTGGTATAGAGTAGAAACAATCCATTTTTTTCCCGATGGTGTCATATGATGCGATTCTGGGAGCAAATACCAGTAGATGGACAGCAACATCTAGATGGGTACATCTATGCCAATTCGCCTTATATGGACAGTCAAAAGTTTTACTTAGCTAAGATCCGCGACAAGCAAAACAATAACAGAAAATTAATAATGTGTGTTTTTCCGTTGGGTTTAGTGGATTTATTTGGAACTTAAACCAAAAACTTACCGAAAATCGGCCATCAACTCTCCACCCACCAACCACTATACACAACGCCAAACACACACTATCACTTTTCCATCTTGTACACGACACGTGTTTCGCCCCAACACGAGGCATCTTCAGGTATAGTAGACTCTACCTAAGACTCTACCTAAGACTAAGATGGAAAAGTGATAGTGTGTGTTTGGCGTTGTGTATAGTGGTTGGTGGGTGGAGAGTTAATGGCCGATTTTCGGTAAGTTTTTGGTTTAAGTTCCAAATAAATCCACTAAACCCAACGGAAAAACACACATTATTAATTTTCTGTTATTGTTTTGCTTGTCGCGGATCTTAGCTAAGTAAAACTTTTGACTGTCCATATAGTGATGGATTTCCGCAAAGTAACGCCTGACTCCATTAATAAGCCAATTCGCCTGTCAAGCATGGAGATTATAGTAACTACTAATGTTCAAGAGTTGACTGGTACGGCTTGCTTACGGAGATGTTAATGCTGGTAGCCTATAAGCTTTTACAGCTTTAACGAATACGGGGCTCGCGGGCGCTCAATCAATCAACAGCCTGCGGCAGTCCACTGCTGGACACAGGCCTCCCCCACCTAGCACGATCTTCGGCTTCACGCATTCAGTTTCTGCCAGCTGCCCTGCGCAGATCGTCGCACCATCTAGCCGAGGGGCGTCGCATACTACATTTACCAAGACGTGGTCTCCACTCCAGCACTCGTCTCCTCCAACGATTGTCGGATCTCCGACAAACGTGACCAGCCCATTCCTACTTTAGTTTGCTAATTTGAAAGGCTATTTCGGTAACTTTAGTTTTCTGGTGGATTTGTTCATTCCGAATCATATCTACCAGTGAAACTCCGAGCAAAGCTCTCTCCATACCTCTCTGAGCGACTCTGAGCTTATAAAGCAGACGGACTGTCAACGTCAACGTATTCATGGGGGAGGTCTATGTCCAGCAGTGGACTGCCGCAGGCTGTTGATGATGAAAAAATAGAGTATAGTTAGGACACACTCGCGAGCACTGGTAAGGCTGTATTTGATAGATTGATAGATCAACTGATTCATAATCATTGGGTCACACCTGTATCCAGCCACCAATAGAAAGAAATCATGAAGACGTAGTCAATCCATTAGTGCAAAACGTCTTTGGACAAAATGGTTTGAAATTACTGCAAAAATAATACTAAACGTTGCTATTCCTGTCGAACAAATTGCCGGGGAGTTAGAGATGAAGATTAATTATGATGGCAGTAAATTTTCCGTTACGACTGGACCCTCAACTAGACGAGATGGGGTCTAATAGAAATTTGTTACAACGGCCAAGTTAAAGGATAGTTTCTATGAACTTTATAGGTGTAATATATTATGTAAACAGAACTTTTACTTAGCTAAGATCCGCGATAAGCAAACAAAAACAGAAAAATAATAATGTGTGTTGCTTACTGGAAAAAGTGGATTTACGGGGAACTTAAACTAAATCTTACAACTTAAAACTTAACGGTTGTCTTTCGTAGAGTCTACTATAACCTATGATGCCTCGTGTTGAGGCGAAACACGTGTCGTGTGCAAGGTGGAAAAGTGGTGGTGTGTGTTTGGTGTTGTTGATAGTGGTTGGGAGGTGGAGAGTTGCTTACGGCCGTTTTTTTTCTGGTAAGATTTAGTTTAAGTTACCCGTAAATTCACTTCTTCCAGTAAAAAAACACACATTATTATTTTTCTATTTTTGTTTGCTTGTCGCGGATCTTAACAAGTTCTAACTGTTCACGTAGTAAACGATTTCCGCAAAGTAACGCCTGACTCCATTAATCATTTAATATATTATTTAACTTTAGACAATATCTTAATTTATTAATAAGTTATAATTTCATTTCGTTCACATTAACCTCTTTGGAACCATAAATTTGACTCCAAGTTCAAGTAATTATAATTTGAAACAAAAAACAGAGATCTTAGAATATTAAAAGACAACAGATAAGAAGGAATTAAAATATTCTCAAACAAATTATTAAAATTTACTAAATCTTAATTTATTAATAAGTATTTATTATAAGAACATTTATTATAAGAATATCTTAATTTATTATTAAGTAATTATTTTATTTCGTTCACATTATCCTCTTTGGAACCATAAATTTGACTCGAAGTTCAAATAATTATAATTTGAAACAAAAAACAGAGATCTTGGAATATTAAAAGACAACAGATAAGAAGAAATTAAAATATTCTCAGAAGCAAATATAGCGTTGTAGGTCAAGGCAAACCCATTTCAAGCACGAAATTGTCACAGAGACACGACAACCTCTCCTTTTGTACGAAATGCTTGACAACAAAACGGATGAACATTATTTTGTATTTCAAATGTTATAAAAAGAATTTACATTTCAACTAAGAAAAGCATACCATGTTTATATAAAATTTACAAAACCACTTTTTAATTTTAAACAAACTTAGGTTCAAATTTTTAAGTTTTAATTAATGAAATTCTAATTATAGCAGTATATTAACACAATACAAGAGTGAGTCGGCTCGAACTAGCAAGTAATACAGGGTGTATTACTTGCTCGTTCGAGAGAATATCGGCGATTAATAATATTTAGTAAAATCTATCAAAATTACAAATTTTAATTTCTCTTTAAATGAAAATATTTATTTTCAACACTGCAGCGCCGAAACGTGGACGCTGACAGTCACTCTACTCAGAGCTCAGACACAAGCTCAGAGTCGCTCAAAAAAGTATAGAGAGAGCTATGCTCGGAGTTTTTCTGGTAGATATGATTCGGAATGAATAAATCCGCTAGAGAACTAAAGTCACCAGCATAGCCTTCTGAATTATCAAACTAAAGTGGCACTGGGCTGGTAACGTTTGTCGGAGATCCGACAATCGTTGAAGCAACCGAGTGCTAGAGTGGAGACCGCGTCTTGGTAAACGTAGTATGGGACTCCCCTCGGCAAGACGACGATCTGCACCAGGACGTCTGGCAGAAAATGTATGCGTGAACCCAAAGATCGGGCTAGGTGGCGCTTCATGGGGGAGGCCTATGTACAGCAGTGGACTACCGCAGGCTGTTGATTGATTGGTTTAAAGAGCAGTTAAAATGAACAAATTCATTTGAAAATACGTTGAAATTTGTATTTGAAAATAAAATTAAAGTATAATTAGTAATTTGCCGCCAAAAGTCTAAAGTAAAAATGACTTCCGAAAGGATAAAATTAAACACGATCGCTTCTGTAAATATATAAGTCGAGGATAACGGGCAGTGAGAACGAGTTAAAGCTATTTCAGAAGGAAATACTGGCGTAAAAATGCAAAAATGTGTTATTTTTTTAAAACTAAATGGTGAATTCGAAACAATTGCACCTCTTTGTATGAAATTTCCCGGAGCATAATGACCAGTAGTGCACACGTGCTTTACAAAAAATAATATGCATATCTCATGAAAGCTAACACACATTCTTGTGTTACCAAATTACTTCGTAAATGAGTTGAATAAATGTGGCGTTAAAGTAATACATTACCTTAAATCTAAATTAATCTGACATTTATATAGTTTTTTTATGGGATAGGAAGATTTTTTTTATGGGATAAGAAAGCAAACGAGTAGGCGTGTCACCTGATGGAAAGCAATCATCGCTGCCCATATACTTCCGCATCGCCATAGGCAGTACGGAAGCGTTGCCGACCTTTAAGGAAAGTGGCATTATGGGAGTGGGAGGGGGAGGGTGTTGGGCCTCCGGAACTCGGCCGCTCACCGTACGAAGCGCGGTAGGTAAGCTACCACTCAGACGTCGGTTTTCTACGGGAGTGTGGTACTTCCCCGGGCGAACCGGCCTATTCATGCTACAGACAAATATTATGCCATTCTTGACAAAGGATTCGTCTGCAGCGTGGCTGCACCACTATAAAATATCCAAATTCATATCAATTAATATATAAAATTTAGTTTTGTACAATATTATATATAACTATAACCTACTGTTGGACAGAGCCCACTCACAAAACTGGCATGTTTTGAGAGTGGGTTGTCTCCTAGGCTGATTTTCAGCTTCAATCACACAAATAGTCGCTCTATTTAGCCGGAGGACTTCCCTTACTGGTTGCCAAGATGCGGTCTCCACTCCAGCAGTTAGTTGTCCGTTCTCCAACAAACGTGACCACCTTCATATAAGATCTATTAATTCATTACACATTTATGTACCTGAGATGAAAATATCAAGACCAACAAGACAAGATGTAACTCCCTAAATTAATAAAAAATGAAATAAATCATCAAAAATATTGCTCATATATATTTATATTCCTTATATTTATTTTAAATAGAATAAAATAAAGCCTCTAAACTCTTTTGCTTTTTGCTCATAAAATATTATATATATAAATAGTAAGTTTACATGTCAAAAGTTTTACTTAGCTAAGATCCGCAACAAGCAAAACAATAACAGAAAATTAATAATGTGTTTTTTATCCTGGATGAAGTGGATTTATTTGGAACTTAAACCAAAAACTTACCGAAAATCGGCCATCAACTCTCCACCCACCAACCACTATACACAACACCAAACACACATTAGTACTTTTCCATCTTGTAAACGACACGTGTTTCGCCCCAACACGAGGCATCGTCAGGTATAGTAGACTCTACGGAAGACAACCGAAAAGACCACTTCTCGGTTGTCTTTCGTAGAGTCTACTTTTATCTAAGTAAAACTTTTGACTATCCACATAGTGATGGATTTCCGCAAAGTAACGCCTGACTCAATGGAGATTATTAATGAATAACCTTAAGTAAGTTTACTTTCTAACCATAGCAACCATTGAAATCCATCTGGTAAAAAACATCGCTCTTTTATGCAGAACTGACTGTTAATACCTATATTTTTAAAACTTAAATTTAAAAAGTAAATTCTACGTTACTAAATTGAGATGGAACATCCATTTCCATTCTAAGTGTCTGTACGATTTCGAACGGGCGACAATGTAGTCAGTATTTACTTTGCATCAAATTTTATTTAGCCGCTCATTCTGATAGCAACACGACTAAGCTGCATAAAATGGCTCGGGGAATCTCGCCGGAGATTAAATTTCAGTAAGCTGCAATTCTAAAATTAAATTATGAGAAAGCGGCGGCAGTGGTTGTTTCGGCACCTCCGGGACTGCGCTCCACCAGGGATATTCTGCAGCCGTTTTAAATGAAATTTATATTGTTTAATCCCAACGCCGTGTTACATGAAACGTCAGTGAAAACTTACTCAACAAAGCTAACTGAGAAGAGAAAATTAACGTTTAAGATAATTTTTTTATGTTAGAATGATGCTTATGTGTGACATCGATTGCTTTTTATCAAGTGGCACGCCTGCTCGTTTGTCTTCCTATCCCATAAAAAAATGATTTTATTGCTGAGTTTGTCGACTCATATTTTATCTAACTTCATCCTTTATTGCATCCGGCATGAACTCCAAAGTGCTGTGTACAATAGACTTTGTGGCGCGAAGTTTGCAACGATCATCTCTTCAACTTCGCGCCCGGTACTTCCTCGTTATTGATGGACCAAATGAGGGGTCACGACGGCTATCTCGCCCCCGTAGTTCACGGCTAATTTTTTTCACGGGTTTGTACACGAACTTTAATTAAAATTTGCTGAAGTAAGTTCTCAGGGAGTTTACTCCACTTTATTATCGCTCTCATCCTGTTTTTGCGAGGATTGCAAAATAGGCATTAAAAAGTAAAGCGAGTACTTACATACGTATATATTTAAGGACACCAATAACTAAAGCATTTTTTTATGGGATACGAACGAGCAGGCGTTTCACATGATGGAAAGCAATCAAAGCCACCCCTAAACATCCGCAATGCCATAGGCAGTGCAGGAGCTTTGCCGGCCTTTAAGGAAAATGTCTTTATGGGAAGGTCTCCGGAACTCCACCGCTCACCGAACGAAACGCGGTAGCTGAGCCACCACTCAGACGCCGATTTTCTGCAGGAATGTGGTACTTCCCCGGACGAGCCAGCCCATTCATGCTACAGACAAATAATATACCATTCTTGACAAAGTATTCGCCTGCAACGTGGATCTACCACTACAAATATTAACAAAAATATTTTTTTCCACAACCCAAATATGTTTCATTGATGGGTACATCGAATTCCCCTTTGTAGGGCAATAGACTTTGTTCCGCCACACTTGTCCAAGGCGAATTTGTGCAATTACATTTATTGTTATATAAATAATCTTTGGGCACGTGTTTCGGCGCTATAACACCATCATCGAGCGCCTGATAGTGTAGAGAAAAGTAGAAGGAACCCGAGCGCATGGTAGATTTCCAATGCGGTGGACAGATCTAATGAAGACCGCTCCCTATGGGTGCTATTGCATATAGACTATATATGTGTTTAAAAAAATACAACAATTTTAAGTATGCAATGAGGAACTTGTTCTTTTAGTTGTGGTGAATTTATTACATGACTTATTTTTTTTTTTTAATTTTATTGTATTGTATGTGTATTTATGTATGTGTTTATGAGTAGTAGTATATATATTTGGATGTATGTGTATGTATGTGTGTGAGTCAGTATGAAAGACGTTCCTGTGGTCCCCGATCTGACCACATTTAGTTCTTGCTGAAAACCAGCGCCAGGTGCTCCAATAGAACACCTGGCATATATGCTGAGCAAGAACCATTTTATGGCACTTGTTAGATTAAAATTATTTTCTTTTTGCTTTGTTTATTTATTTGTATATTATAATCCCTTCTTACTGTAAAAAAAGTGTCATAAATAAAGTTTTTTCTATTTCTATATAGAAGGTAGCCATGAGGAATGAATGACGACGTCTTGTTAAGCAAGCCACCACTAATATACCGACCTAGTCGTGGTCGGTATGATAACCAAGAAGCATAGGCCATACATATATTTATTCCGATGCGGAAATTGAAACCGCGATTCAAGTTTCGCCACCGAGCTAAATAGATCTGAAATAAATAAAAAATGTGAATGAAATTTGCCTGTTGCAAAGATTGCAAAGTGCAAAATGTATGTTCTAACTTCGTAACTATTGCTATATATAAAGACATGAGGTCAATCAGGCGGTCGACATGCCGAACGAGTGGGTCCGATCGGATTTCACGGGCTATTTGCCTGTACTATCAAGCTATAAACGGTTTACTTATGCTGCTGTTTCTGTTTACTTTTGACGTTCACTCGAGTCGTGCCGCGCGTTACCTGGCTGTTTTCACTTAACTGGTCAAAGGAGTTTCGCATCTTTCAAATTTTATATTGTACCCAATTTTAAAAACCCATAAGTGATATGTAACTGTAATAAAATAAAATATACTTTATTGTTACCCTTCCTATACCCGCGCGTTTGTCTGAGAGACCGACAGAATGATTTTTCGATTTTAAATAAAGAACGAATAATGCTAATTTAATGAACTTGGTCACACGTCACGTCAATTTCAAGGTCGTATCAAATTAGGCAAGTACTAGAAAGTTCATTAAACTAGCATTATTCGTACTAGAAAGTTCATTAAATTAGCATTATTAGTGAGTAGTTAGTTTTTGAAGTTTTTGAATATTATCAATAATTTTTTCAAATGTCTCCCATGTTTTTGGGAAATATTGAGTGTTGTATGCAATATGTATATTTTTCGGAATTAGATCTGTTTTTAATATCATAAATCAAACATGTTAACATTTATTTATATTTAACGCTATCAAGACGATATAAATCGTTAAAAAATTGACGGCGATGTGGTTCGCCACCCGTCACGTTCTGATTCTCACATTACTATTCTGACTACAGGGAGAGAAGCGACGAACGGAGAGCCGTTTCGCTACGGTGAATGTGAGATGAAGGATGAATGAAAAGATGGATGAGTGTGAAGGAAGCAAGGAAGGTGTGTCGGGATCGTAGCGAATGGAGATCTGTGGTCTCTGTCTAACCCTACAGGGAGACATCCGTGACTATATGTATGTATGTATATGTCCCGCTTCTGGAAATGGGCCTCGTCATTTCTGGTGTATTTGATATTTACCCACCCCGCTTGTCCGAGGCTGATTTAGGGACACTCACACCAAGGACAAATCCATGTAAAATACTCGCGATCACTGATATTGGAAACACGACCGAAACTGCTTTACTTTAGTTAAGTGCCTAAACAAATAAAACGGGGGGGGGCGGGTCGAAAAACAGCGGTCTCTTTACGCATTATATGAAGCGGCGCAGCCGCTTACCACGGGCGATACTAAACTCGGAGGCGCGTGCGGCTACTACGGCACTAAAATTATAAAAACTAACTTAATATTAAAACTAAAATTATTTTTAATTATTGTATATTTAATTAAAACTGTATTAACATTAAGTGTCATCTACTACAGTCGTCAGACGACCGATTGGCTCAGTGGCGCGGCCCTCCGCCCACGGAGTCAATGGTCGCGGGTTCGATTCCCGCATCGGAATAAATATTTATATGGATTTATAAATGTTTATTCCGAGTCTGGTAACCCCCCCAATCCGCGTTTCCTTTCCTACCCCTTCCTTTCTTCTCTGTCCTTCCTTTCCTTTCCGCCAATCCACGGACTGCCGTGCCAATGGATGCATGGCTAGGGGCGAGCCTAGTCGAAAGCGTGCCGATCGTCCCGGGATCGGGCTCCCCCGGGTACTATGGTGCCTTACCTCAGCATGCGGGGCTCTGCTGGGGCTGACCTCCATCCTCCCTTGCGGCTCGTGGGATTCACTAAGACGAATTTAATATACCTAATTTGTCGAAAATGACGGCGACGTGGTTCGCCACCCGTCACGTCCTGATTCTCACGAGGGCGAAAAGCGACCAATGACGAGCCGTTTCGCTGCGATGAATGGCAGCGGATGGAGCTCTGTGGTCTCTGCCAACCCCTGCGGGGGATAGGCGTGAATATATATATAAAAAAATATATATATATATACTACAAGTTTAAACAATTTATTTCAACTTGATTGGAGGAATAAAAAAGTATTTTATTAACAATTGAAAGTGTGCATAAATGTATATATGTAGGTTGTAGAGTAGTTATACTCAGAATATTCGACGCAGTATTATTTCTGATCTGAATATGCAATAAAAAAATTGACATGTGTCATTAACGGCGTTTTCGATATTTTGTGTCATGAGTTCGGTTAACGATGAAATGAAATATTATAATAAGTTAAAATCACCCCTGTCCATAGATATCTATATTACATACACAAAACACAAGCTACCCCTCACTGGAAAAAGTGTGCCCGTGCCCAATAGTGGGATATATATGGATTGCGAAAACAATTCTACTCTAATATTGCTATCGGATCCTAATTAGAGACAGCGCCGACGAAACTGCGGTAGAATGTGTCAGCGTTTCCAAAAATTTCAAAAAATGGCGCAGAGGTTTAAAAAAGGGCGACATGTGGCAGGCGACACAATTAAAGACCAAAATATTCGATACATACATACGTACATATCGTCACGCCTGTCTCCAGTAAGGGTAGGCAGAAATCACAGACCTCCATCTGCTACGATCTCGGCATACTTCCCTTGCTTCCTCCACACTCATTATTCTCCTCATGCAAGCCCGCCGGTTAAGGGTACTCTTGACCTGGCCTTTCTTCAAAACTTCAGCAATTTGGTCAAGGTATGTTTTCCGTGGTCTTCACCTACCGACCCTTCCATCCACATTCGCAACGTAAATTTCTTTTGACAGTTGTGTTTCATCCATCCTTTCTATATGCCCAAACCATCTAAGCATCTCAACTTTGAATAATAGAATAAGAAATGAAGATACAAGAGAGCAATGTGGAGTAAAAGAAGGTGTTGTGACAAAAAATATTCGATTGTGGAAGATAAATGTAGTTCGAACCCAAACTTTGACTAATATCCGAGCAGAGTTACCGTCAAAGTAAATATATGGAGAGAAAAAAACATGAGTCGTGCAAACGATTCCCTAGGAACTTGTTACGTACAATTTGTTTGTGACACGATCCGCCCCAGTTATGTTATTTGTTTTATATCCATTATTCGTACTGCGGCTGTTTCGTCATATTTTATACCAGCAACAATATTAGCACAATGTTTTTTTCTATATTAAATTTTTAATAACTATTCAAAAATATTCAAAAAAAGCGTGTATCCATTAAAGGCCGGTAAGGTAACACCTCGGCGGTGCGAATATCTATGGGTGGGGGTGATCGCTTACCACCAGGTGACCCGCATGTTCGTTCGCCTACTTTACTTTAAAAAAAATAGTATTAGAATTCTTGTTAAGGATTCCAACTAGTTGTGACGTACATTATAATACCCTTAGTTCAGTGATAGACAATCTACATTAAGCTTCTAAAGTTCAATGGTAGACAATCTACATTCTACTATATTCTAAGCCAAGGATTATGAGTTTAAAATGCTAATCGATGATAAATAAATTAAACATAAAAAATAGATTTTTGTGGTGTCCTTTTTAACTTTTCGAAAAGAATAACTTTGGTCGTTATGTTAAATCCCTCCGCTTCCTTCACGTATCCCACTCACCTCCTTTATCTTCAAAAAATTACTTGATGAATCTTACTTTTGCCACTTGATTTCTGTAGAATAGCAAATTTATCATTGTTTCATGGTATTATAATAATGGAATCATTAGAAAACTAGATATATATAATATTATTACAAATGGGCATATACATATGTGTAAAAATAAAATTTTATTCAAACTTTTTTCAATTTTGAATAGAAACATTTATACTGAGATAACTTGAGTAATATAAAAGTTTAGAAAAGACTCAACAGCATTGGATCCCATAAGGAACCACTTGAATATACTTATGATTGTACAAATTGTTTCAAATATCTTCAAATTGAATGATTTAGAAGTAATTGCGCAAATGGGCCAAATTTGAATAATAATAATATATTTATTGATCATTAACAAGTTTACAATTTTGTTTCACTGCCTGCCGAACTAGGGCGAACCCTGTACTACAGCAGACAGTTACCTTCTATGACACATTTTTGTATTACATATATTATTCTAATTGCCATACTTAATATAATTTTACAAAAGACTTAAAAACTAAGAATTAAAGAACATTTGATGAGACAAAGACTAAAAATTTCAGTAGTGATATAGCTACGCTGCAGACGAATACTTTGTCAAGAATGACATAGTATTTGTCTGTAGCATGAATGGGCCGGCCCGCCTTGTTCCGGAGTTCCCGAGGCCCAACACCCTCCCCTCTCTATTCCCCCTCCCCCTCTCATTCCCACTCCTATAATGATGCTTTCCTTAAAGGCCGGCAACGCTTCCGCACTGCCTATGGCGCTGCGGATATCTATGGTCAGCGTTGATTGCTTTCCATCAGGTGACACGCCTGCTCGTTTGCCTTCATATCCCATAAAAAAAAACTATATCTAAATTATACAAACAAAAAAGAAATATAGTTTACAAAAAAAATTATTAATCACGATTAGTGCAGCGCTTTTGTGTGTTATGTGTTAGTGTGTGTAGGTGTGTTTCTCTTTTCGTATCGAATCGTAGAAATCTTCAAGTAACTTTCGAAATATTTTATCAAGTCGAACACGCAAATTGATATATAAAATATTATACATACTAGGAACGGTGAGCATTCATAAAATCTTTAAAGGGAAAATTCTCATTTTAACATCTCCCGAGACTGCAACACAGAGATACTGGTAAATCCGTAATGGAAATACCGACAACTTATTTAGTAGTTTCCCAATACTTTGCTTTTTCCGTAATCTGCTAGAACTGGAGATTTAACCCCTCTCCCCCTTGCCGTTACTGTATCCCCTCCTCCCCCTCCCCCACAGTGCCTTTGTTGTCAGATGTTTATATCTAGTTATAGATGGCTTATTAGGTAACGGTAAATAAATATATTCCGGAAACAAAATTATACAACACTAATTTTAAATTTTTTTTTTCGTGATTTTTTTTCTGAAATGTCTAACTGGAATACACAATATATAATATTTTATGCTTCGAGACCATTCTTAGAACACAGACGAACCTTTATTTAATTAGTTTGCAATTTTATTGCGATACTTTGAATATACCGAGACAAATTAAGTAAGAAATAAAAAAGCTTTTAAAATATTACAATAAAGGAATTTTTTCATAATAATTGATAGTTGTGAGCTCTAATTTTATAAACCCATAAAAAACTGACCTAAGTCTGAGCCTAATTTTCAAAATTCGTAACTATTGTACTTTTCAAACTTTTCGCTTTTGATACCATCTTACATAGTATTAAGATGTATCCGACGACATGTTCGTATTTACCTCAAAAAATACCTATAGTAAGACAGATTTTATAAAACATACATACATATAGTCACGCTTGTTTCCGGTAGGCAGATACGACAGATCTCTATCCCCTACGATCCCGGCACACCTTCCTTGCTTTCTCTACACTCATCCATTCTTCCTCTCACATTCATCCTTGCGAAACGCCCCTCCGTTAGTCGCTTCTCGCCCTCGCGGGAATCAGGACGTGACGGGTGGTGACCCACGTCGCAATCATTTTAACACAAATTAGGTTAATTAAAATTCGTCATAGTGAATAAAACTATGAAAGAAAATCAGCGTTTTTATTGTTCCTGTAAAATAACTGATATGGACGTACGAATTATAGATTCTCTATCTGATCTATTAGGCCAACGAAATATTTTCTAAGATATCAAATAATCTGCGACTGCGTTTCGGCCGATGAGCAGCGAATGGATTATCTCCATTATTAGTCGAGACGTGCCATTCCTGCTTTTCTCTTCCTACATACATACATATCGTCACGCCTATCTCCCGTAGGGGTTGGAAGAGACTACAGATCTCCATCCGCTACGATCCCGGCACACCCTGCCTGCTTCCTCTACACTTATCCATCCTTTCATCATAGCTAAACATTCATCGTAGCGAAACGGCTTTCCGTTAGTCGCTTTTCGCCCTCGTGGGAATCAGGACGTGACGGGTGGCGAACCACGTCACCGTAATGTTAAACATAACTCTTCCTATATTACCATTCATAGCATTGTTTTCTTTTAATAAAAGAACTTGGTACTTGGAACTTATGTTCATTACGGTTTGGATAATTTTGCAATGTTTCCAGCAGAAAATAGTTAATTGAGTCATATATGAAAAGCGAAATTATTATTACCGCTTTCGCGCCACGTTGACAGGTGTGCTGCATCCCCTTATTTCCGCATGTACGCACAAACGCTCCAACTAGCTGAAAATTAATTGCGAAACAAAATGTGTATTCACTAAATGTGTGACAGAACAGTGTGAACAAAATATATTTTAATTAAGCTAACGACCTAACTCGCTCAGTGGCAGAGCTACCGATCTTGGAATCAAATATATGTATAGCCTTTAGATCTGTTGAGACGCTGTGGTGAAATCCCCTTCAGCTTGAAGATCAAACGTCGCAAGTGGAGCTGGATCATATCCCCAAATAAGTCTTCTTTTGCCTCGGAGGTTCTAATCTAGGAACCTCCGAGGCAAAAGAAAGCGCGCTCGCCCCAAGCAAATAAGGCGACGTATGGAAATAGCAGAAGCGGGTAGCATCAATATGAACTGGAGCGAAATAAATCGCGTAGCTCAAGATACAAAGCAATGATAGAGTACTGTGGACGCCCTCTGCCCCACATGGGGGACACAAGTAAGTCAAATGCAAAAGATCCTCGGGCCAAAACGCAGACCGGGTGGAAATTGGAAAGTCCTTTATAATGCCGAAATCCAGGAGCTTGTGACCGATGCCAACATAATCGGAAAGACAAAGGCGCATAAACTCCATTGGCTCGGTCACGTGGAGAGGATGGAAAAAGATCATGCGGCCAAAAGGGCAGACATGGCAATACCGTCCGGTCGATGTCCCGTCGGTCCTCTAGATACCGATGGAGCGAAGTAGTGATCGCCATCCTGAACAAGCTTCAGACAAGCGATTGGCGAGAGGCAGCCCAACACTGTGACCAGTGGTGATTTCTCGTTTCGGAAGCCAAGACACACTTTGGGTCGTAATACTAGCGTAGTAATTGTATAAGGATGGCCTATAGAGTTTGGTTGCCACTTACACCGCTTTTGAATAGCGTTTTTTGGAGCGGTGGCCCGTTCTAATTTTTTTCGCTCCAATTTTTGCTTTGTTCTAGATTATTTCAATAAATAATTCTGTATTTTCTTTATTATAGCTTATTATAGCAACGACCGTCAGAAAGACACGCGTGTGTCGTGAGTGATAGGGTATAGTTAAAAATCAATCTATAATTTTAACATTGCATTATTCTGAGCTAGCTATTGCATTATTCTTTTTTCGCTTAGCTATAGATAAGAATAGTTTCAGTTATTAAAGTGAATAATATATTATTGAGTACTGTAATCCAATGGTATATGTATAATATACTCGATATTGTGAGATCTAGTTATGGGATTACGAAGGAATTATCTATTCATGCCCGCCCACCATCTCCAACTGTACAAAGCACAAGTGCGGCCACATATGGAGTACTTCTATCATCTTATCAAAAAAAATTGACTACTAAAGAACTTTTTAAATATATTTTCTGATTTAAAAGTGAATAAAAATAAAAAAAAGATAAACATTTATTATGTTACAATAGTATCTCCACTACAAGGCAAATGTTGTTTCAGCCATTCCATATCTCTTAACAAAGAAGCCTTTCATCGGAATAATTGGAACGAGTACAGAATTAAACTGTTAAAAATTCATTTCGTTACATCGACGAAAATTCCGAAGCTTTTTCCCTGCGAGCAATACGATAAATCCATTGTTACGGAACTTCCTGTGGAGCTCAGCGCAGACAGTAACAATACGGCCGCGTTGCGATATCCTTACGTGTATTCAAATTGTTTCCGATGAACTCAAATTATCTGCAGTGGTACTGTGACAGAATATTTAAAAAATTAACACAGATTTCAATAAAATAAACATAGTGCGTTTTTTTATGGGATAGGGAAAAAACTTGTCGCCTGCTGGAAAGCATTTAACACGGCCTATAGACATCTGCAACAATAAAAACATATCATTGCGGGATATAAGAGAATTTTTTTCTCCAAAATAAAACTAAAATTAATTAATGTATGAATTAATATTTGATAAAACAATATATTAACATCAAGTGTCATAGGTTTAAAAAAATGCATTTGAACTTGAGTAGACGAATAATATCCTTCATGGCGAGATAAACCAAGCCAATGAAGGATCGGCATCCAAGAAAAGAAACTTTCTCACGATCGCATTTGTGCACAATACGGCTGCTTTTTTAATTTTGCTTTCTCATTTTTATTATCATGAGGAATCTTCCGTTATTTCCTGTTTTGTTTGGCGTTCTTTGTTCTTTATTTACTGTAATTTTGAAATTTAATGTTAATAGAGGTTTAATATTACATAAAAATTAATTAATACGTTAAACGAAGCTTTGTGTGGGTACAAAGCTTCGTTTTACGCATTTATAACCATAAAGCGCGCACGGAAGAGTATGAGGTATGGCTTGTTTGACTTGGATTAGTTAAAATTCATACGTAAAACGAGTGCAGTGAAGTAAGAGAGTAGTAGAACAAGTAAGATGGACTTTCGACTACAAGACGACCGTTAATACTATGTTCTTTATGGAAAATATAAGCGAATGAGCTGGCTGGTAGCAAACTTAACAATCGCCATTGCCTGGTTATTGTTGGTTGCTGGCACGCCGTTAGTCGCTTCTCGCTCTCGTGGGGAATTAGGACTTGACGGATGGCGAACTACTTCGCCGTCATTTCACAAATTCGCAATATTAAAATTTGTTATAGTAAATCCCACGAGCCGCAAGGGAGGATGGAGGTCAGCCCCAGCAGAGCCCCGCATGCTGACTATAGTACCCAGGGTAGCCCGATCTATTAGCACGGCAGACCGTGGATTAACAGAGAAGAAGGAAATAGGATAGAAAAGAAATGAAAGGGCAGGGGAAAGGAATGATGGATTTAGACAGGATGATAGGGATATGATACTACGGCTACAGAAGACAAGGAGTAGCACGGTAGTAGCTAGGGAGGCTGGGGTCGCGTACCCATGTATCAATACCATAACTACCGGACAGACGGCTAGGTAAAGATACTCCCTGACCTTTGCATATGGATTTATTGCTCATAATCATATGAGCCACTAGCTTGTTTGGCGTTTCCACGAGATCTCCTGTCGCCTCCTAGCCCCCAAGACCCGCAAGACCAAGGGATGACCCGCGACAGACGCAACTTAGAATAGGTTGACCAAATCTACACGACATGAAGACGGTAAAGGATTCCTAAAATCTGCCATCATTGGCGATGTCGGCCAATGACCGCGAAATGGTAGCGCCGAGAATTTAAGCCTGAATGGTGGGATTTCATCTTCCGCGCTCGATCGCAAACCCCACAAAAATACAATGTGCGGAGCGTGGAAGCCACACTTTGCTTACTAGTTTGCCTATTTCGTCCATAAAAAAAATATCTATTACATTGATATAAGTAAATGGTGTTTTATTGTTGCGCCTGCCATTCACATTGTTGTTTCTTTAAATTTTCTCTTTTGTCATTTGTTTGGGCCGCTCAATTAATCCCCTAAGCGTCTCCCGTTATTATACTAGGACGATAAAAGTAATAATTTGTCAACCGCTCAGCGGGAGCATGAGCCAGTCAGTTTGGCCACGCCCAACAATTCTAAGAGCAATCAACCTTGTAACTTTTACCGTAACTTACTAAGAAGTTACACATGAAAGTCTGTGAAAGTGAGACATTTTTGGATAAACTTTTTATTTCAAATAAAAACTTTAATTTTTTTAATCTGTAATAAAACCTTTAATTTTTTAAATTTTGTTTTGTATATAAGATAAAAACTGTTATAACATTATTTATTCTCGGTTTATTAAGTATTCTCGGTTTTTTGCATTGTATTATTTATATAATACAATGCAAAAAACTGGGTATCAAGATGGACAGTGAAAATAATTTTGCGAACGGAAATCAGAAAAATAATATTATGTGTTCACTAAGAAGTCTTAATAGGGAATTACTTAGCGAGAGACGAAAATAGAAGAGGCAACTGTACTGTGTCTTCTTTCGTAGACTCTTCTACGCCTGAGGATGCCTCGTATCGTCACGAAACACGTTGTTTTTGTGGTGAAAAGTGGTATTGTGTGATTGACCTTGGTATTGCCCATACCGAATATTGAAGCTTTTTATATATATATATATGTATATATATTTATATATGTATATATATTTATATATATATATATATGTATATATATATATATATATATATATATATATATATATATATATATATATATATAATCGTGTATATATCAAATATATCTCTTGTAATTCTTATCTTCCGTAATACCTATGAAAAGCGGTGTCTATGAGGGGTGCTGGTTCGTTTGCCCTCTTGGCCCATAAAAAATCTTAATTTATTACTTGTTTCTTTTTATTTTTATAAAAATCTTATTTGATGACACACAGTTCTAAAAAGTGCAATTTTTATGCAAATCTTTTTTAGTAAACCGAAGACAAATCTTACGCCCGTGGCGACTGCATTTCTTCAAGCGTGAATTGTCTATCTGATACAATGTCTAGACAGTAAGCCAAACAGAACAAATTCATTCTCAGGAGTATCAGTAAATATAATATTTTTGTCTAGCGTACAAATTTCTACCAATTTCCTCAATGGCGAGGCTGCCGGGTACGGAGTAAATGGTAGCCGATTCGATCTCCATATTGGGATAAATAATAAATAAATTTATCTTACAGATATTTTTTTCGACCTTTACAACGTCATTCTGCATTGAACAATAGTGATTTTTGTCCTTTCCTTCAGAAATGGGAAGTACTCAGAAGTTCACTCAGTCACGATAACTACCTGGCTTTAAATTCCAGCTATCTTCAACGGTATTTTCGAACTAATATAATATTGGAACCTTCAAAAAACAAGCCTATTCACATTTTATAGGTTGGCAACGATTTGTAATACCCATTGTGTTGCGTATGTCTATGGGTGGCATTAATTGCTTTCAGTCAGGCGACACGCTAGCTCGTTTGCTTACTTATCCCATAAAAAAAGATAATATATATATATATATATATATATATATATATATATATATATATATATATATATATATATATATATATATATATATATATTTATATATATATATATATATATATATATATATATATATATATATATATATATATATATATATATTCACGCCTATCCCCCGCAGAGGTTGGCAGAGACCACAGAGCTCCATCCGCTGCCATTCATCGCAGCGAAACGGCTCGTCATTGGTCGCTTTTCGCCCTCGTGAGAATCAGTACGTGACGGGTGGCGAACCACGTCGCCGTCATTTTTCGACAAATTAGATATATTAAATTCGTCTTAGTGAATCCCACGAGCCGCAAGGGAGGATGGAGGTCAGGCCCAGCAGAGCCCTGCATGCTGAGGTAAGGCACCATAGTCCCCGGGGGAGCCCGACCCCGGTACGATCGGCACGCTTGCGACTAGGCTCGCCCCTAGCCACGCATCCATTGGCACGGCAGACCGTGGATTGGCGGAGACGAAGGGAAAGGATAGAGAAGAAAGGATGGGCAGGAAAGGAAATGCGGATTGGGGGGGTTACCAGACTCAGAATAAACATTTATAAATCCATATAAATATTTATTCCGATGCGGGAATCGAACCCGCGACCATTGACTCCGCGGGCGGAGGGCCGCGCCACTGAGCCAATCGGTCGTCGTATATATATATAGCAGAATAAACTTAAATGTGCTTTTTACCGTAGCTGAGGGTCACCCTATTATTTCAATTGAATTTCATAAACGCGACTACGAAAGCAAGTACCAGTGAATGGAAAATAATGTTTACCCGCGTATAAAAATCAATCTATGATCCCAATACATATCAAATTACATTAACGGGAAACACTGGTCATTTGCGGGGAAAGTCAATGGCTTACTCTGGAATATTATGATTGTAATAATGAAGAAACAGTATATAATAAGTAGAGCACATGTGTAACAATCGGATAAAGCTGTCTCTATGGATTGCTTAACGTATAGATAGTAGTTTGCGAAAAGAATTTATCCTATAAATTAAGACAATTCACGTAAAAACACGTATCAGTCTTGTGCGGTTGAAATTTGTTCAGTAACGGATTTCGTGACTGAAAGAAACGTTGCATGAATATATTTTATTCGTCTGAATTATAGCCGCCATCAGACTTGAATTTTACTTTTCGTTTTACGACACCTTTTTTTTATCTCGAATTCTTGCAAGAGAGAAAATATATACACAACTATATCAAGGTATAACTTCTGCTTAGTTTGCAATTTCAATACTGAAAGTTTTGTATCTTTGTTAAGAATAAAATCACTTGCTCAGCTTTTATCAACTTTTTGTATTGTTTATGTGTTTTATTTCAGTTTCATCCTACCTCTCTTTTACTTTATCAATACACCTTATCGAACCTATTTGAACTTGTCCTGATCGGAATGGTCACACGTTATCACAGATTCAAAATTATTTTTGATGAACCACTTTGTAGCATTTTATTTATAAAATTTCAAAAGATTTTTCAAAAGCACCAATATCTTCATCAAGATTTTATTTCGTTATACCCATGAGCTTAAAATTTAATATCGAGATAGAAGCATTTAATCTCACTTGAGTTTTACATCTAAGTCTATATATCATCATCGGACTACGGTAGTCCATTGTTGTACATAAGCTTCCCGCAGGTCAAATCACGTAACCCAATCTTCGGCTTTCGCAACCAGTCTTTGCCAGTCGCCTCATACTTTGTAGCATTTTATTTTTAAAACTTATAAGAAATCTGCAAAAACATCAAGATCTTCATCAAGACTTTTCGTTTCATTATACTCCCGTGTTTATCATTTAATATCAGAATAGAAGTATTCAATCTAGAGAAATTCTAAATCTAGATAAGTATGTCTATCATCGTCGGACTACGATAGTCCATTATTGGTCATAGGCCTCCCCAAGACACTACCTGGCCCAATCTTCGACTACCGCATCCAGTCTCTGCCGGTCGCCCTTTGAAGATCGTCTCTCATCTAACCGAGGTAGCGTCCTACACTCAGTCTATTTACACATATCATGAAAACTATTTTCTATTCCGATAAAATTTAAAAACACTAAGCTCTAAAGTAAGAAGATTAAATAGAAGGTGCGTTATTCAGGTGCAAATCAAACGCCTGGGCGCTGCAATCAGAACTTCAATTAATCTGGGTCGCTGGAACAACTAAACTAGTTGACGCTCGCCTCACGGGTCAATTGATGCACCTCTTAAACTGTGAACTTTCACCTCCTTGATAATTACTTTGTGTTCGTTGAAACAAATTGCTATGAGTATGAATTTTCGTATAATAGTAACAATATTGTAAGATTTAACATTTTACGCGATTTAAAGGTAATGCAATCATTTATCGAGAAACAGCATTAACGATGGTAAATGTACGGTTACCAATCGCCAAAATGAGATCTAGGACAACATACATTTTTGCGAATAAATTTCATAGTTATAGTTTTTTTCATAGTCACAGTTTCATAATTTTTTTAGTGGTAGAGCCACCCTGTAGACGAATACTTTGTCAAGAATGGCATATTATTTGTCTGTAGCATGAATGGGCCGGCTCGCCCGGGGAAGTACCACACTCCCGCAGAAAACCGGCGTCTGAGTGGTAGCTTGTCTACCGCGCTTCGTACAGTGAGCGGTCTGAGTTGCGGAGGCCCAACACCCTTCCTACTCCCACTCCCCCTCCGATTCCCACTCCCATAATTTCACTTTCCTTTAAGGTCGGCAACGCTTCCGCACTGCCTATGGCATTGCGGATGTCTATGGGCGGCGTTGGTTGCTTTCCATCAGGTGACACGCCAGCTCGTTTGCCTTCCTTGCCATAAAAAAAAATATTTACTATCTCTACGAGTATGTCTATAATCAATGAGTCTCAGTCTCAACACGAGACATCTTTACGTACGATAAACTACACAGCCGATAACTGATGTCATCAGTTGTCTTCCATAGAGATTCATCTAAATTTTCTGTAAAGTCTAACTAAACACGCCTCATGTTATGGTTAATTACATTTTCAGAAACGTTCGATATTTTCAATATCAAAATACACCAATTTAAGCCATCGCTCCGTGATATCTTTGGCAGCCGATAGATCATAAAAGTATTCTTTTTTAATTTTATTTTATTTGTTCGATTTTTTAGTATTTCATTATTACATAAGTATGCACTGGTTCATAATTTACTGTCCACAGAACTCGGCATAGAATGTTTTGACTTTCCATCTTAAGTTATATGCTATAATGATAGTTATGTGAACTTCTTATACCATAAAAAACGTTACTTTCCATACAAAATAGTCCCATGAAACAAAATACTTATATATATTATTATGTAGTATGAATTTTATAAGACTGCCTTTAATTGAATTCCAAAGGCGAACGCTATTTTATTTTAGCACCGCATATGTGCACGCAAGATGTAATTTTCCTCATCGGCTGTATTGAAATTCCTTCCGTACTCGCTAAGGAATTGTGGTAGAGGGTCAAATCTACATCTTCTATTAAATTAGAAACGCGAACAAAGTATTAATGAATATTGAGTAACTTAATAATATCGAAAGAATGATGAAAAGAAAACAAGTCCAAAGTCCATAGCATCAGTGTTCAAACCCATCACGGCACGTGTAAACAACAAGTGGAGGGGTAAGATGTTTACAATGCACCCGCATTTAATCGCTTCCTCGATAGACAGCGTTTGCGAGCCTCTGTGTGAATGAACACTGTATACGTGATTAAGACAACCTCTGCTTTGTGAACTCAAATCCGCATGTTGCTTGTTTTATTACAGTTACCTCGTGGATACAGTTGGATCCGCTTCCACCAATGCGTTCGTATCATCATTTTTCACAGTCGTTTTGGGTCTCCCACGCGGATCATTTTGTCGGACAAAAACATCATCAATCTTTTTCGATCATTAACTGTCCCCCCCCCAAACGCTTGGTTTATGTTACGTGCAGCTTTTACAGCATAATTACCAAGTTCATACTCATACAAAAAAATTATACAAATATTGTTTAGATTCATTTTTTTTATATATTCACGCCTATCCTCCGCAGGGGTTGGCAGAGACCACAGAGCTCCATCCGCTGCCATTCATCGCAGCGAAACGGCTCGTCATTGGTCGCTTTTTGCCCTCGTGAGAATCAGGACGTGACGGGTGGCGAACCACGTCGCCGTCATTTTTGACAAATTAGGTATATTAAATTCGTCTTAGTGAATCCCACGAGCCGCAAGGGAGGATGGAGGTCAGCCCCAGCAGAGCCCTGCATGCTGAGGTAAGGCACCATAGTCCCCGGGGGAGCCCGATCCCGGGACGATCGGCACGCTTGCGACTAGGCTCGCCCCTAGCCACGCATCCATTGGCACAGCAGACCGTGGATTGGCGGAGAGGAAGGGAAAGCATAAAAAAGAAAGGATGGGCAGGAAAGGAAATGCGGACTGGGGGGGTTACCAGACTCAGAATAAACATTTATAAATCCATATAAATATTTATTCCGATGCGGGAATCGAACTCGCGACCATTGACTCCGCGGGCGGAGGGCCCCGCCACTGAGTCAATCGGTCATCGTCGTTTAGATTCATATCGGTAGAAAATAACAAAAGGAAACACTTTCGAGAAAATCTCCTGTGTCGAAATGTAACTCCGGCAATGGACAGTAGGACTATAAACGAGGTTATGCTAAAAACAAAAAGTATAACTGAACTAAATGTTGCTTGTTCTATATTGTGTTGTTGTATTTTTTATGGGATAGGGAGACAAACGCGCATACGTATCACCTAATGGAAAGCAATTAACGCCGCCCATACACATCTGTAACACCAGAGGGATCACAAACGTGGCCGGCCTTTAAGATATGAAAAAGATAAAGCAAAACATAAAGAGCAAACGAATGCCTCCGAGAGCATTGTTTGTCTTTAATTCCCTTCGATTTCATTACAAGAGCGCGGATATTAAACATTTTGATTGAAAGAACAACGTTATTATTCCACGAAATTGCGAATCCAATTGAATTGGAAAAAAGTATGTCAAGCGAGGAACAAAGCTGGGCCCGGATATTTTCGTAAATATGAAAAAAAAAAAACAAAGCGTATTCTTTCCCAGCGAGTACTCCAGATGTACCTACAGCCGCACAGCGCCGTTACAATGAGGGTAGGATGCCTTGTTCGGCCCAAAGATTGTAGCCTCGCGGTCCATTGTGCGACACAGATCCCCAGATTGGATGGGAATGAAACCGGAGTATTGTGACACATGAATTAAATAGTGTGTGCCTTTTTATCGATATTTCCAAACATCGATATTGGAGTCATTATTTATTAAATCACTTAACACTTTCAGTTAACTAAAATGAACTTTTTTTGATCCACTTTGCAGCTTTCATGAGTTGTATAAATAATTTTATAGAAAGAAATATTAAAAGTACGAATTTAGTAGTGAAAAATGAATATATGTATTATAAACAGTTATGATCGTCACCTCAGGTTTTATATGTCCTATTTTTATTTTGAACTACATAGTAAAACCTATTTATGCCAATAGGTTATTCAGCCAAACACACACTATCACTTTTCCATCTTGTACACAAGATGGAAAAGTGATAGTGTGTGTTTGGCGTTGTGTATAGTGGTTCGTGGGTGGAGAGTTGATGGCCGATTTTCGGTAAGTTTTTGGTTTAAGTTCCAAATAAATCCACTAAACCCAACGGAAAAACACACATTATTAATTTTCTGTTATTGTTTTGCTTGTCGCGGATCTTAGCTAAGTAAAACTTTTGACTGTCCATATATTCACAAAGAAATAATATTCATAGACAATGCAGACATAAAAGCTTAGAAATATACGTGAATAAATTTCAATGAATGTACAATAGTGAAATCGGCGTAATAAATATTACGGATATCAAAGTGCGGATTTAAATTCACAAAGAAACGGATCTCTTCTATTTTTCGATTACCGTTGACGCAGGTACATTATACCATATCGCTCGAATAAAGCGAAACGTACCCAAGAGATCCGGCTAATGTTTCTTCGAGGCAAATTTTCGGAAACGCGCTAAAATTTCTTTCTTCAATATTTTTCTTTGTTAAATAAATTGAATTCGCATTCATCGCTTTGTATCGGTTATTGCTTCCATTTACATTAAGTTTTTCTTTTGAAAGATATTACGCATTTTATGTCTGAAGTTTAATGTTGTCTTTATTTTTTAGTATTGTATACTTTTTTCTTTTTATAGACCTTTTGGATTCTTTGGTCGTTATCGTAATTAGGTCGGCGGTCTTTCTTCGTAAGTGAGCATTTGAAACGACACTTTTTTATGGACCTGATAACCAAACGAGAAAGAGAGTCCTCATGGTGAGCAACCCACGCCGTCCAATAAAATGTTCAGTGCTAAGGACTCTGAAGGTCGTTTGCCTAAGGATTACTTCTGAAAGTAAATGGAGCGAGACAGACTTGCACAGTTTGGCTAAAAGCGCGCCTTGGGTGAAGCAATTGTTCAGTAAGGGTATGTCGTATTTTAAAAAAAGTAATAAACTAATCAAACTCAACCGCTCACCGGACTAAGCGCAGTAGCTAAGCTATTTACTTAGACGCCGGTTTTCTGCGAGAGTGTGGTACTTACCCGGGCGGACTGGCCCATTCTTGCTACAGACAAATAATATGCCATTTAAAATAAAGTATTCGTCTTGAGCGTGGCTCTACCAGTTCAAGAAAATGGGATGAACCAACCGTGATAGTATCACACGCTTACTGAACAAGTATAATAATAACATTTTTCTCTGTTACCTCGTGTTATACGAAAAGTGTAGTGATCTGGAAGCCAAAATCCTTTTCTCTTGCGTTATATCCTTCTATCCGTCCCATTATAACATTTTCCCATTCAAATCCTTACCCTAAGGTGACTCGCTTGGTAGTATGTCTGTTTTCTTCTTTTTAGGATGCCGCTTCGACTAGCGAAGACTGGCAATCAATTCAGTACAACCATCTTCATCTTTAGCGATCCGAGGTAATTCGGTAACACTCTCCATCTCTTTCCATTACCTGATAATACATAGCTAATATTTCCTTCTGCAACCAACTCGTCTTTTGCCCGCGAGTCACTTTTGTCCCTCTAGCTTGTGCAGTCACAAGCTCCTCGATGCCAAAATAATCGGAGAGATACAGGTCCACAAACTCAATAAGCTCGATCCCATGGAGAGGATGCAAGAGGATAGAGCGGCCAAAAGGACATACATGGCTATACTGTCCGGTGGACGTCCGGTCGGTCCTCCTAGACATCGATGGAGCAACCCAGTAATTTATTTTTACTTATTTATTTTGTATTTTAAAACACGATTATTTTTTTACAATTATATAAAAAAATAAGCTCAAGGTCAAAGCGGGCAACGCGTTATATTTTCATAAAACATAATAACAAAACTGGTAGCCGCCACGACAACTGAGTGACATCCCTGAAAGGGCTTAAAACTTACGAAGTCCGACCTTTTTGAAATGTAAATCAAAGCCCAAAAAGCCCGTCCCCGGCGCCGCTTTGATGTGCTAATTTCTAAACCGGGGCCCACGCTCTCGCGGGCTTTACATTAATTAAAACGTGTGTTGCTCGAAAGATAATTGCCCTGTCCACAGCACTATAAATATGAGGCGACATAAACAACGCGTGATGAAAACATGGAATATGTTGTACAATTTCATATGTACTGTTAATTTTCATACGACTTTGTAACGTGGTATTTTTTCTCTATGTGATTCTACATTTTTGTATTATTAGTTAAAAGCTTTCATTGGTCAATGACGAAGTTATCGCTTTCGGAACCATTGATTGCGGGTTCGATGCCTGCATCAGATTTAATATGTACATATATGAACTACAGCTATTTTTTCTGACTTTGGATTTTCTTCTATTTCGCTTTGAACAAGCATGGTAGTTTAACGTCCATGTCCCCAGAAAGGAGAAAGCGCCATGCCCAACAGTGAGAACATGGGCTGTAAGAAACCTTTTTTTGGTTTTTGATATTTATCAAACCAATTCGACAGGTAAGGCAAGTTGCATACAGAGAATAACCACGATGATAATGTTTCTACAACAATGGATGATTTCAAATCCTAAGACTGCGCTAAAACGATAGAATGCGAAATATAAACGATAGAACGCTAATGCGATCGAACGCTCGACTTGGAGCGGTATCAGAATGGAAGGATGGATTGGCCTGTTCGAAACAACCTGGTACAAGAGAATATCTCTCGCAGGCCATGAAATCCGGCAGAGAACCAGCGTTCGAATGGTAGCTTAGCTACCGCGCTTCGTCCGCTGAGCGGTTTGAGTTACGGAAGCCCCTCCCATATTTTATGGCAAACAAGCCATAATTTAATGAAATGTGCTCCCCACGACTCGCCATGTTATGAGTTTTCAGGGCGTCAAAAGACCTCTGAAGTGATTTAACACCGACACCGTTTTTGGAAATCCAAAAAAGTTAAAGTGTAATGAAGAGCAAATTGTTTAAGGGTATAATTTCTTCAGTGTTATATATAAATTTTTAATTTTCATTTTAAGTTTTTTGAATATATATGTATCTATTAGACATTGAGTTGTAGTATATGTAATTGTAAGCAAAAGAAAATAATCAGGCAGTCGAATTTACATCGCTGTGAAATTAACTTTTATTATATATTACCCTTATCATTTGGTGCTAGAGCTCAAATATACACCAGCAGCAATAACCAGAATCACATGTTAACATGCCACCATAGAATATAAAAAAACTTCCATCAACAATAAAAGCAGCTTGTTGGCTACATATAAATATTCATTCGCGACTTAGCAAGGTTGAAAGTTGCTTGACTTTTCGTTTACCAAATACACACAGCCGCTTGACGAAAGAGCGCTTCAACAGTTAATGACTTTGTCAAACACAAACTAGTTCATGCCAAACTACAACAAATTGCATATTTTTTTCTCGACTTTTGGCCCGACTGAAGTAACTTTTCTAATTTCGTGCCCGTGCGAGTGATTTTAATTTTTGGAACTTTGTTTGATCTAACCCTTTGTAAATATATAAATTGTTTTTTTTTTATTATTTTAAACAAAAACGATCGAAACAGTTCTGAAAAAGCCTGTTTGACATCACCTATAATTATACTATAATGGCTATGGTAATGCCTACGGTGTTACAGAAAGAAATTCAAAACAAAAAATAAAAATTATTTCGACAAAAGAAATTACATTTAATTTATTGAACGTTAGTTTGCTATCAATAACACCATTGCGTAATGAGGTTCCTCTGAATGGACAAGAAACAGCGGAAGAAACTCCACAGGTGTCCTCTATGGGCAGATATCCACACCCATCAGCTGGGCGGCGTTGGTTACCTTTTATCAGGTCACACGCTTGCTCGTTTGCCTTCCTATCCCAAAAAAAATTTAAATAAAATCTTATAAGTAAAATCTCGTACTTGAAAATGAATTTGATTTGTGTGTTGCCTAAAACATCTTATTTTATAAAAGGTAAGACTACAAACGCTTTCCAAGCGTACTAGGATTGCAACCCTCGTTCTGCCAAACGATTTTTAAACTGTGACAAAAATCTTTACTGTAAACTGTTCTGTGGACAGTCAGAACTTTCACTTAGCTAAGATCCGCGACAAACAAACAAAAACAGAAAAATATTCATGTATGTTTACTACTGGAAGAAGTGGATTTACAGGGAACTTAAACTAAATCTTACCGAAAAAACGACCGTCAACGACAACGACTCTCCACTTCCCGACCACTATCAACAACCCTAAATACACATCGCCACTCTTTCACATTGCACACGACACGTGTTTCGCCTCAACACGAGTCATCATCAGGTATAGCAGACTCTACGGAAGACAACCGTTAAGTTAGTAGGTAAGTAACTGTAGTAACTAATCATTCATCATTGTAACCTCTGTGTCACGCATGCGGTTGTTATCTTACGTATTTTGTTTCCTTCTACTCGTAGACGGTTAAAGTTCTTACTAAATAATAGAGGAAACTTTGTTCGAACTACACTCCCACAATCGCAGATGCAGTTTCGCATCAGTACCTTTATGACTCAGGGAATCGGCTGAATTTAAAAGTTCCAGAATGTTCTTCGCTCTGTTCGAGAACTGTTTTATGGACTAAGTTTAAAATGCTCTAGCATTGCTGATAAACTTTTTCTTATATGATATAAGTACCTTTTTGACTAATGTTATGTGGAAGGAAGTTACTTATATATTTGATATTGATATTTTGGCGTCAAATTGCTCTGATATCATCATCAAAAGCAGTCTACTGCTAAATGGAGACTATAGCTACAAGTAGGTCTGAGTGAATTGGTGATAGGAGAATCCGTCATCTTGTTCTAGTACGCTGTCCGTCTATGAAAATTTATGGTCAGTCTTATTTTCAAGATGGTTACACCACCATTTATTGGTGATTGACAACCTCAATTGGTATAAAGTATCCCATGCAAGTAAGCTGGACAGCAGGATAGGATATATGTATATAAATAGTCTCAGGCCGGAGTAACAGCATTGCCGGTTTGAAATACTTGATTCCAGACTGCTAGTTTGCCTATTTTACGTGGCCACTATAGAACGTCCTTCCCAGTCTGGAAGACGCCTTAAACCAGTTGTAAAATGCACCATCAGAGAAGCGTTTGATTTAATGTTTACAATCCTACTAATGACGTGAACCATATTTACTAAATCAATAATAGTAATTTATATTTTGGTGTAGTACAACAAAATTATACTATATGGCGCTGTTGGAAAGATTAAGATTTTTGATATATGCAAGGGTTTGGTTCACGCAGGGATCTGAGTTGGTGCTCGCTTCTATTGAAAGAATTCAATAAAAGATGTATAAGTATACTTATTACTCTCACTCTATTTATCTGGAGGGTCTTTGGGTGGCTATAACTTCTTAACAGGTGATTCATTTAATAGTTGACTTACTTCTTGCTTAAAAAAAATACAATCAGCATAATCTAAGTAGGACTGGTTCTGGTAATATAAAAAATATTGCTACTATAATTTTAAATAAAGAAAATTAACCCGTTATGCTAGAAATGGGCATCACAAGGAAGTCAACTATTTGTGACAAGAATAAACGACATCAAAATCAAAAGATTTCTTTGACATTTTAAAGTATATATTATAGTAAACAACAATGGCACTAAAACGGGTAAATTAATTTATTTTCACTAATTTTTCATTTATCACGTTCTGGATTAACATAAAAGAAATAAGATAAAAGAAAAATATCGTAATACATAATATACATATATTGTTTTTTTAGTTAAAATCAACTAAATTTCACTGATCTTTCATTTACCACATTCTAGAGAAACATAAAAGAACTAAAGAAAAAATATCAAAATACATTGTATATGTATGTATTGTTTTTAAGTTAAATTCCTCATTTCAATTTTCTTTCATTTATTGCATTCTGGAGAGAAATAAAAGATCTAAAGGAAAAATTTCGAGATATACGTACCTACATATTTTATTTACGTAATATTGTCCCGTCGGTTCACTTTCACTGAATCAATGCACAGTCCAAGGCAACAACAATACTAAACATCAAACAAGGGATAAAACAATGGCTCGTTGTGGCCGACCTTCTGTTCTGTTTTGCTTTAATGAAAAAACGAGAGCTCGGGATAATCGTTTTATGTCCCTACTGTATTACACGGCCCTATTAGTGTACAAAGAGAAACGCACAAAAGGATCTAATCTGATATTATTTATTTGCGATATGATATCTGCGTGTATTTTTAACATTGAGATTTTTTACTTCGTTGTTTGAGGTACAAAGACTGATGTAATCTTAAACTCTCACATTATTGTCGAAGAGCAAGATTTCAACAAACTGCTAGATTCCTTTATATTGCAGAGAGAGTCTCATTTCTCAGCATCTTTTATGGCTTTTAACATGAAGAATATGGCGATGAACGTCGGCGTCTGGTGAAGCGAGTGACCACCAACATAACAAACACAAGTGCTCTGTTAAGACTATGACGACCAAAAAAAAAGAAGAAGAACATTAGGAGTCATTCACTGAATTCTACTACTGCACAACTTGCCACAAAGAAATTTCATATGGTATGGTATACCTGGATGAGTGGCGATCAAAAACGGTGCGTTTTTCACACACCATTAATCGATGGAACCAGCTAACTTCATCTGTACTTTCAAACTGACGCGACATTGGAACATTTAAAAAACAAGTCTATACAGTTTTCAAATGCCAGCAACGTTTCTGCAATGATTACGGTGTTGCAGATTTTTATGGGCCGCGTTAATTGCTTTCAATAAGGCAACACGTTTTTCTTCCTATGGATTAAAAAATATATCAAAGAATCTGCTTTTTTGTAATGGTAGAGCCACGCTGCAGATGAATACTTTGTCAAGAATTGCATATTATTTGTCTGTAGCATTAATGGGCCGGCTCGCCCGGGGAAGTACTACACTCCCGCAGAAAACCGGTGTCTAAGTGTCCCCCCTCCCCTTTCCCATAATGAAACTTTCCTTAAAGGCCGGCAACGCTTGTGCACTGCGGATGTTTATGGGTAGCGTTGATTGCTTTCCATCAGGTGACACGCCTGCTCGATTGCCTTCATGCAAAAAAATGCCGTTTGCCTGCAAAAAAATTATGTCTTTTTCTGCAATTTAAATAGGCCAGTTCCTTCAAAGAAATTATTTTTTTTCTATATATATATATATATATATATATATATATATATATATATATATATATATATATATATATATATATATATATATATATATATATATATAATATGTATATTGCGTCAGGCAGCTCAATTTGTCAATAACAATGTTCTTTATACGTGGAGTAATTCAAGGAATTCGGAATAATTCTTAGTAAGAAATTCCGTCATTACACAAAAAAAATATTCCTTATTACCTGAGATTCTTAAGATCAAGTATTCTTGGACTCGTTTGCCTCGCTCTGCATAAAAAAACAATTAATGACGGGAACCAATGAACAAAATACGATACTTATTATTATAATAAGAGACCATGTTGGCATACGTAGTGTGGGACGCCCCTTGGCTACATGGTGCGACGATTTGCGCAGAGCGGCTGGCAGAGACTGGATGTGGGAAGCTGAAGATCAAGCTAGGTGGCGCTTCTTGGGGGAAGCTTACGTCCAGCTATGCATATAGATGCATAGCTGCATATGTAATAATGATGATGATTGTTAAAAATAAAATAACACCCAGGGTAATGATGTTAAGTTCTTCCCATTTTGTTCCTTAAAGCAAACATTAGAAATTAATACGGTCCACACACATTAGGAGCTTCGGGGATCCCGCAGCATTAATACGGGAATTCATCGAACCCTTAATAATTGAAGTATTTATTGTACCGTGGTCTATTATGTTTGCCGAGCGTCTGGGATGAAACATTGAATATATCCGATCAAAGACTATAATGCGCACCCTTGTAGACTGGTTCTTGATAAACTAATCCGAAGAGTTGTAAAGGGGCCACCAAATTTTGTTCCCTGCCTAGCTAGATATATCGAATAGCCGATACATCAGAAACGTGATTCTAATAACTGACTGGTGGTGTTGTAACTAGCCTAAAATCGAAGAAAGATAGAAATACCAGCCATATTTGGCAGCACATGGATTATCAGTAAATATTTCTTCATCTTCTGTACTATAAAAATATTTTGGAGGTCACGTTTAGCACTGTAGTGATACATTCATAAATGTATTACTAATGCATTAAAACCTTTTATATTATATTACTTTTTTACATTCGTAATATTCAAATTTAAAATGAAAAAGACGTCTTCGAACTTCGACGTCTCTTGGAAATAGACATGTCACCCGTCCGGCACAAAACATTGATATTATTATAATATTTATATATTGATATATAGAATGTAAATTGATAAAGTGTTATTAGATTATAATTAATATATAAATGTACATTGAAACGCAAGAATACATTAATATCGTTTTGAAGAATTTTATTTGAAGTCCCCCAAAGATCCCGGGTGTCGCCGTAAGCAGTACGGCAGGCACGTTACAGTACCTAAGATTAACACAATGTAATATAATATAATAAAAATATGTACACATATACACCGTAATATAATATATGGTGTAATATGAATATCAAACAAGTATTTCCTAGGACAACCGATTGGCTCAGTGGCGGGGCCCTCCGTCCGCGGAGTCAATGGTCGCGGGTTCGATTCCCGCATCGGATTAAATATTTATATGGATTTATAAATGTTTATTCCGAGTCTGGTAACCCTCCAATCCGCATTTCCTTTCCTGCCCCTTCCTTTCTTCTCTATCCTTTCCCTTCCTCTCCGCCAATCCACGGTCTGCCGTGCCAATGGATGCGTGGCTAGGGGCGAGCCTAGTCGTAAAACGTGCCGATCGTCCCGGGGTCGGGCTCTCCCGGGGACTATGGTGCCTTACCTCAGCATGCAGGGCTCTGCTGGAGCTGACCTCCATCCTCCCTTGCGGCTCGTGGGACTCACTAAGACGAATTTAATATACCTAACTTGTCGAAAATGACGGCGACGTGGTTCGCCACCCGTCACGTCCTGATTCTCACGAGGGCGAAAAGCGACCAATGACGAGCCGTTTCGCTGCGATGAATGGCAGCGGATGGAACTCTGTGGTCTCTGCCAACCCCTGCGGGGATAGGCGTGAATATATATAAAAAAAAAAATTCCTAGGAAAATTCATTTAAATTCCATAAAGAGGCTTTACTTGTCTTACGGAACGCAACCTTAATACTGGTGCCTTATACTTTTGGTTATCAATAAATATTTCTTCGTCTTCTGTACTATGAAAATATTTCTAGAGTCACTTAGTACCGCAGATTAACACAGTGATATTATAATACAGTGTAATAAGAAAAGTTGACAAGTATCTACTAGAAAATTTCATTTAAATTTAATTAAGAATTCTTAACTTGTGTTATGGAACAAAATCCTAATTTTGGTGCCTTATTATTAATTTTAAAATGTGTTCAAAGAAAAACAAATACATATCTATTAAAATCGTCTTGTCTTTGAATAATTATTTCTAAAAATCAATGAAACCCTGCTTTTGTCAAATATCTTATTATTAATGGAGTCAGGCGTTACTTTGTGGAAATCCATCACTATATGGACAGTCACAAGTTTTACTTAGCTAAGATCCGCGACAAGCAAAACAATAACAGAAAATTAATAATGTGTGTTTTTCCGCTGGGTTAAGTGGATTTATTTGGAACTTAAACCAAAAACTTACCGAAAATCGGCCATCATATAGTAGACTCTACGGAAGACAACCGAAAAGTGATTCGGTTGTCTTCCGTAGAGTCTACTATAGCTGAAGATGCCTCGTGTTGGGGCGAAACACGTGTCGTTTACAAGATGGAAAAGTGATAATGTGTGTTTGGTGTTGTGTATAGTGGTTGGTGGGTGGAGAATTGATGGCCGATTATATCAGATATGAAACTTACTTTACTATTACAACCTTTCTTAATGTCGCACAAACAATTCGAGTTCGCACGTCCCGTCCGTAACTCACAGGTCGGCGCGCGTAAAGCGCTAACTTCGCTGGAATCGCACCTGAATCGGCACACGTGCGCTCTAAACGGCCGTCCGTAACTCCTGCAAGGTGTTAATTCAAACTTCCACCTGGCTTTCGAGTTTGTAACGTGATAAACTGACGGAAGACATACATATATAGAGCCAAGTATTATTAATGGAGTCAGGCGTTACTTTGCGGAAATCCGAAGATCAAAACAAATAACATAAAATTAATAATTAATAATTTTCTCTTATTGTTTTGCTTGTCGCTAAGTAATCGCTAAGTAAAACTTTTGACTATCCACAGAGCCAAGTATTATAAGGCAATTAATTTTAATAACAAAGTTGTTTTCTATTAATGGAGTAATCGTTTTTCCTGATAAATAATATAGTGGCATCAATCAATTAGAGTTTATTATAAAGTTTATAGTTAATTATTAATTTGTACTAAGATTTGCCGTCTGAATCAATTATACAGTCTTTATACGGATCCTTATACACTCTGCGTGTGAAAATGGATGGCCCTATTGTGTTACGCCCCAAAACGAGACAATAAGGTTTAGTAGACTCCCAGTTAAGGCATAAATATGTCGCAGATGAAAAAAATGAATTTATTTTATATAGAAAACAAAAGCATCACTTGATTAAAACAACGGAACCTAATTGGATGTAACATTTTTGTTTTACTCGATCATCAACGGAGTGTTCGCAAAATAAATTACATTTTGTAGGGTAAATAGACCCGTTTTAAAGGTGAAACACCCATTCGACCCTTTTCACGTACGAAAGTCAACGCTACAGGTCAAATACACGCGACGTGATAAAATCCTTGGTACATATTACAGTTTTCTATAGGCAATTGCTACTACATACCCCTGTTTATTTTTACATGATATGGGTGTTTTTTTCACAACCCATATATTTCCTACTGCTAGGCACCGGTCTTCCCATTTCTGGAGGAAGTAGGGAGAACATTAACCCACCACGCTCATCCAATGCGGATTGGCGGGTTAGCTTTTTTTATAGCAGCGTAGGCAAACGAGCATGCGTATAACCTGGTAAGCGATTACCGCCGCCCACAAACATCCACACCGCTGGAGTCATCGCAGATGTGTTGTCGGTCTTTAACGAACACACACGATCTTTTCTTGAGTACCCCCATATAATAATCACATGGGAACATCGTAGGTGGTAAATTGTTCCACATTTCTACAGTTCGAGGCAGAAAATTGCGACTAAATCGCACGGTGGTAGATGGCCAGCCATCCAGGTGATGGGGTTAGAACCTATAAGCTAGACTCGGAATAAATATCTGTAGGCCATACATATATTTATCTCAATGTAGGAATCGAACCCGCGGCCATTGACTCTGTCAGCGGCAGTCCCGCCACTGAGTCGTCGTCATGTATAAGTACAATAACCAAATGGAGTATAAGTAAAACAATTCTTAAACTATGGGCGTTTACTTGATATAAAGTAAATTAAGATCTAAATCAATACTGGCTTTATTTGTTTTTTATGATTTAAAGAGCTTAAAGAGCTTGATTCTATTTTCATCCTATTGGATCGCCACTCATCCAGATGGTTATCTGGATGAGTGGTGATCCAGTACGATGCGTTTATCTCGAAACTTCGTTTACCGCACGATCACTATGAAGCTATCTAACTTTAGTGACAATTTCAAACCATTGCAACATTGAAACCTAAAAAAAAACAAGCCTATTAATTTCTTCAAGGTCGTCAAAGCTTTTGTAATATCTATGCTGTTGCATATACACGCATCTTGGTTGGTCTTCCTCCATAAAAATCCTTTAAAAATGCGGTTGTCGCTCTTTAAGGAAACACATTGGCACACACATATATTTAAAAAGCCTTAGTCACAATCAGACTAACATTAAATAAGGATCAACTAGGAGTTTGCTTTGATAGATTAAAGGAAATTCATCGCGCTTACTTACTTACTCCGCTGAGTCAGTGACCCGAGGTGGACTTTGGCCTCCGAAACGAGAGCCCTCCATCTTTCCCTGTCCCGCGCTAATTCCCGCCAACTTTTAGCTTGAAGTTTGCGCAGGTCAGTATCCACCTGATCTCTCCAGCGATATCTGGGTCGACTGACTGGCCTTCGACCACTTGATCGACACAAATACACCCTCTTCACACTCCGGTCCTCGACCATGCACTCAAGGTGACCGAGCCAATAAAATCGATGTGCTTTTAACTCGCCCATAATGTTTTGCTGGTGCATCAGGTCTCCTATCTCGATCTTTTTTTCAGTTCCTCCATGACCCATCCTCTCTTCCTGTTCTGCCCATTTCATCGCGCTACTAACAATAAATAAAATTACTATTGCCTCTTATAAATTGATACCGGTTTTAATTTTTGACAAAATGATGCAAATAATACATGAACTGTTTCATTGATTCCGTAACAAGTCTTTTACATAGATTATCCGTAAGTGGTACGAGCTGCGAAATGCTGGAAGGTCACACCCGTCATTCGCCAACGATTCCACCGGTATACAAGCGTAGCTTTGGCTATGCTACCGACTGTTCACAAACCATGGTGACGGAACTGTAAAGAAATCGCACAAAAATGAAGAAGTTTCTCTTGTTACAGGCAAGATACTCCTGGTCGTTGAGCCAACTTTGAATATTTTAAATATTATTAATTTGATCAATATTCACACGTCCCTCTGCGCACGTGTCTGATATCCTCAAAGAAATAGGTTGACCCAGTTACACGATTCCTTAGCCGGTGCGGAAGGAATCTCAATACAGTCGATGTTGAATATTAAATCTTGCGTGCACGTATGTGCTTAAGTAAAAGAGCTTTTGTCTTGCGCAGTTCAATTAAAGGCAGTCTTTTTTTATAAAAATCTTAATGTATCCACGTAAAAGCAAAGCAAAAACTGAAAAAAACGTATCTGATCACTCATTAACAGTCATTTTGAACGCTGTACAAAATCATCTATTGGTCGTAGAGGTATAAGATTCAGATCATTCGACGCATTATTTTTTTCTGATCCGAATATGAAATTTTTTTTGACATCTATGTCATTTAAAGCGTTTTCACTTTGTTGTGTAAAAAAAATAAAAACATGCACATATAGAAAATTTTATTTCATGAAACTATTTTGTAAACACGCCTATACATTTCGAGAAATGCATGGGCGTGGTTTTTGAAGGTTCCAATATCGTGTATATATATATATATATATATATATATATATATATATATATATATATATATATATATATATATATATATATATATATATATATATGTATATATATACACACTACAAAACTCATGCAAAGTAATATTAATACAATATTTTTGAACACTGACATCTATGTCCAGCAGTAGTTTACCGAAGGTTGTTGATAATGACGATGATGATAGTTTTTATATACAAAAAAATTATTTTACGATGTGTATTTTATCATCATAGAATTTTATTCATGTTACATCTTTTTTGTTTCAGGTAATCTTCACAACTCACCAACATACGCGATCCACGCTCTCCGTATTTTTGCAAACAGCTCAGTTGTAAATAAGCTTAGCTTAGCTTAGCTTAAAGCTATGTGAGCGTTTCGGACTTTTGCCAAATTTCAAGGAAATCGGCTCATTTATGATTTTAGCTTTGTATGGCGGCCATCTTGTTTTTCGCCATTTTGATTATTTTTCCTCCCCACTTATCACCATTTTTAGTTCGAGGCCGACGAGCAATTTTTTTCACGGTTCAGATTTTCAATTTCTGGATATAAAATTCTGGATATAAAACTTTGCCTCGAGCCTTATCCGAACATTTCCCTAGACCGAACTTTCCCTCCATCTCTTACAGTTTTCCAAATATCAAGTCATTCAGTAAGTGGTAATGCAGCTTTATATAATTTTAATTAATTTCGGAAATGAGCCTCACATCATAAAATTTAGTTTTACAGAAATAACAATTTTCGTTTTATAAAAGTATTGTTGTGTGTAATATAACGTGCCAGCCGTACTGTTACGGCGACACGGGATCTTTAGGGGGTTTTATCTTCGATATAGTGAAACTCTTCCAAGTGAAGTTAATTTATTAATTAATCACTTTACATTTTATGTTAATTATATTAATATCAATAAATCTTTACACTTTACATTTTATATTCAATATTAATTTATTATGCCAGGGAAGGTGACATTTCCTTCGAAAGACGTCAGTCGATCGAATCTTGTTTTTATATAAAACAATTTATTTCTTTCTATTTTAAATTTTTAAAATTACGAATGTAAAAAAAGTAAAGAGTTTTAATACATTAGTGATACATTTATCAATGTATCATACGATTAACTGGGATTTTTTCCATACTTAATACTTCTACGGTATTGTCGGTACGTTAGATACATTCAAATATTTAGCGAATATAAGCAAAGGATAAAGCATGTGATCTAATGCAAAGTAATCTTCCGCCCGTTGACACTTGCAAAAATATCTGGCAATTTATAACAAATGTAAAAAAAAAACAAACAAAACAATAGGGAGTTGCAAAGCTACGCATACTGCTACAGAGGCAGGTCATAAAGATTTTGATTTACGAGCGCAAGATCGCGCCATAAATCACTACAGCCTCGAGCACCTCGCGTCTGAAAAATTACACCGAGGAAAAATTACAATCGGCCGACGGACAAGTATTTACGACGAGAGTGAGAAGCCATTTACGTTATTAATTAATCCCTTCCGTTACATTTAATAAAAATCATAACGATCGCAGCTGAAGTAACTCTTTTTTGATGTAAAGCTAATCGCATAATACCCAGACTCAGAATACAACATGTAAGTCATAAGAGAGCGATACGGAGTAAATGGTGTCGTGACAAAAGTTGAGAAAGGGATGCTTAGATGGTTTGGTCAGATAGAGTGCACAATACTAAACGCTTCAGTACTTTTACACTTTTAATCTCAAATACTAAAATTGTGTATATATAGCAAATAGAATCAATACAATGAACTATATATATCTAAACGCACAATAGGTACTAAACGCTTCAATCATTTTCTAAAGACAAACACCCAGACAACACCCAGACTCAGAATAAATACTTATAGGCCATGCAAATATTTATTAGAAGTACCTATTTATCTATATATTAACTATATATTCTTCCAAGTTGATAAAGTTGAATATCCTATCTTATGAATCATATAAAAAAAGAAATAGAACATACAATAGAAGCAATACAATGAAATCTAAGCTGAAGAAGCTTCCCTGGCACGATGCAGTCATAAATGATATCCGAAACAACCCATTGCCCATTAATATAGGTTACGGAGCACTTCGGTTCCTCAAGCTTCGGACCTTAGGGGCTTACGTAAGGAAGCAATTGTAATTTCGGCCCATCACCATTCGCCTCACGCCGAGGCAATATGGCCAACGATCCTGAAACTATTTGTATTATTCAAATCATATTGCCGGTCGAACCTTTGCAAGAAATCTGGCAAGTTTTCTACCCCAAGAAATAAAGGTACACTTTCCTAGTAAGATATTCGTAAACTGTTTGACTTTATTTGATATTTGTTTTCAAAAAATCATTTGTTTGTTTTGGAAATTGTTCGAGTTAAAAAAATGTTCAGATTGTATTTGGGTGTTTGGAATTGCTTTATTCTTTTTTTGAATAAAACCGTGTTATTGCCTTTTCTTCTTTTTGTAAGTAATTTCCATCCAAGTAATAACATCGACTATATTTAAGATGTTACGAATAAAGATAATTGAATTTTCATTTAAGCTGCCTTGCCTTAATCTACGGTTGATCGATGATCATGGTTTCGATTCTTCAATTTGAATATTGAAGTGAACCATATTTTCAAAGCATTTTTTAAGTTACTTCGAGTGGCTGAAAAGCATTTTTAAAAATATTTAAAACAAGTTTCTAGTCTTTTATAATAACAAATATTAGAATAAATACCAAATAATCAATCACTAAATTTTTTTTCACAGCCCATATCCCACTGCTCTGCTGAGCACGGGCCTCCCCGTTACTGGAGGATATACCTTATTTCTATTTAAAATCTTTTATGTTTAAACCATAGTTAAACCTGTATCTCAGGTCACTAGCTATCCGTCCCATATTTCTAATTAGAATGCAGTTTTAAAAGCACAAAAAAAAATCAAAGAAAAATATAGAGCCATGAAAAAACTGGTATTTGTTATGAAAATACATAATAGGATTAGATTACTTACGTTAAAGCGAGCCTTAAGTAGCTTTAAACATTTTTTCCTTGATGTCGTCAAAGGGAAAATGACGAAAAATCGAGTTTCCTCGTCTCCCGCTTGCATTGAGTACTGTTAATCTCACCCTCCCTTATACCCCACATCTAAGACCTCAAACGGGAATGCGCCTTAAAGACTGCTATTAGTATAAAAACACTGTAATTTATCAACAAAGATGCCTACGGAATGTCGTTTCGATTCCCTTAAAATCCCGCCTCCATTATTATTCCGCTTTTGCCCACCACGAGGGAAATTTGCGTAATCCCCTGGCTGGCAAGCTTTTTATTTCGCGTGAGCCTCACTTTACGTCGATTTAATCCAGTTTATTTAACTCTAACACCTCCAGCGGTGTTTCACCAACTACAGTGTTTGTTCGGGTTTCCAGCGTAATTTTATGGTCGGAAATTCTCTTTAACTGAGGTGGTAATACGCAGATACATCTAAGAGAGAAGTAAGCATATACTATTATAAAATTAGAACACAAAATAAAAAATCAATTACCTATCTAAAAAGTTAGAAATAATATATTTAACTAACTTAAATATATTATTTACTAGTTAATGGCGTCAGGCGTTACTTTACGGAAATCCATTACTATGTGGACAGTTAGAACTTTTACTTAGCTAAATGGAGAGATGTGGTCTCTGTTTACCCCTCTGGGAAACAGGTGTGACGATATGTATGTATGTAGAGGTATTAGATCAGTACAGTTATATCCCCTTTATTAATTAAAATAATTTATCCTTAAAATAATTGAATTTTGATACGCATAAAATGAAAGAACAACGGTCCGATTTCATCTATACGCTCTAACGCATAAAATTTTCACTGGAATTATAGCTTTATTTCGGCGCGAAAAAGCAGTCTATATTTTTATAATTTAATAAAATTCGTTTGATTGGCTTGAAATATTCTTCCATCAATCCCTACCCTAAAATAAAGGAAAATGAACGAACTTGCGTCATTAAAGAGTAGTGTTCTTACTTTATTTTAGTATAATACATTCACATTATTATCAGTTGTAAATTGTATAATTCCGGTGGCGTTATGTCACTATAGTTCGATCACGGCGTAAAAGCGAAGTGAAACCAAATTATTCCGTATGTTAATAATAATAATATATTTATTTAAACAGACAACTCGGGTCCACTTTTTAGTTAATACCATAATTTTAATTCTCTTAAAACTATTGTGTTAGTAAACTAATTTTAAACACTACTAAGAATGCACTTTGTGGAATTGCTGTAGTGTGGAAGAATCCATCTTACGGATTACCCATCTTACGGAAGATAACCGAAAAGTGGAGTAGTTCCGTAGAGTAGTACCTGAGGATGCCTCGTGTTAGGGCGAAACACGTGTCGTACAAGATGGAAAAGTGATAGTGTGTGTTTGGCGTTGTATATAGTGGTTGGTGGGTGGAGAGTTGATGGCCGATTTTCGGTAAGTTTTTGGTTTAAGTTCCAAATAAATCCACTAAACCCAACGGAAAAACACACATTATTAATTTTCTGTTATTGTTTTGCTTGTCGCGGATCTTAGCTAAGTAAAACTTTTGACTGTCCATATATATAGTGATGGATTTCCGCAAAGTAACGCCTGACTCCATTAATAATTCTAAGTATTAGTTTAACAAATACGTAGCCTGAACAGAAAATCTTTTAAAAACGGTCCGGCGGGGAACGTATGAATATAAAAGAAAGAGAAAAATTGTTGCGAAAGATCAAAGTAGTTAATAAGCGTAACATAAGAAGGGGGAAATATATCGGATCGTGACTTCCTATATTGCAGTAAGAAAATATGAGCAAACATGTTTTTGGATCCTTCCAAGCATGTTAAGTTAATAATCCCTTTCCTCCTCCCCGTTCGGGCGTCTGATATCCTCCGACAAATAGACTTGACCCACTAACATGATTTTTTACGCGACGGAAAGAATCTCATAAAATAGACAACACTGTGCTATTTATATATGTATTCTCACTCAAGATTCTTTCCCATTGTTATATATCTCCTTCATTATTATAATGAATTCCAAATTAATCTAAAAGTTAATTTTCATTACTTAGTATTCATTTTAATAATAATTTATTCGTTTCTTCTTATATTTGTATTTGTTTTATTTGTAACAGTTATGAGGTGAAATTTGATGGAGCATTACTATCATCTCACTAGGCAGTCACGTACCGAGACATACCGATTCGGTCATTTTTCAAATTTAGCTATATATGCATACATTAATAAATACATACACACAAATACGATACATAATATAGATACTTAAAAATAATATAAGTACCAGTAAGTGATTATATTACCCTATTTAATATATGTATGTAGATTTGGTTCTTACTAAGAGATTTAACCCATTTTTAAACTGTTATTGTAAATTAGTATTAATAATTATTTTTAGCCTTTATATCAAAGTGACAATAACTTTGTATACTCTCGTATTATGATACGTTTTTTATTGGATAGTAGGGCAAACGAGCAAGCGTGTCGCCTAACGAAAAACAATCAACCCCGACCATAGACATATGGAGTATTATAGGTATCTCTTTTTAGTATCTTAAACTTTTATAAATATCATTAAAAACATTCACTAATTGACAAACCTCACATTCTAATGATGGGACTAAATAAGAAACTTAAGAACTAACGGTTGTCTTCCGTATAGTCTACAATACCTGATGATGCCTCGTGTTGAGGCGAAACACATGTCGTGTACATTGTGGAGGAGTGGTATGTGTTTAGTGTTGTTTCTAGTGGTTGGGGAGTTGAGAGTTGCTGACGGCCGTTTTTCTTCTGTATAAAACACACATTATCATTTTTCTATTTTTGTTTGCTTGTCGCGGATCTTAGCTAAGCAAAAATTCTGACCGTCCACATAGTAATGGATTTCCGCAAAGTAACACCTGACTCCATTAATTATCTTTGTTCCTTATGATAATATACACAGTAAATCAACTGAACAACTGTCAAGCCTTATCACGACATAAACAGTTGCTTGTCGTCGATAAAACATCGGGTCTTCATCTTTGGGCTGCGAAAGTAATAACATGTTAATTGCAATATGGACTGTGCATTACTATATTTTTCCCTCATTCGAGTTGAGTTATATGCGGAAAGCTAATAAGGTTTTGGTAAAATGGCCACCATTTTATCAAGACGTAACATCATACGCTGACTTGTTACATTTCAAGATATAAGGATATTATTGTATTTTACATGACATTGGCATAGTTTTAATTAATTGCAATCAAAGAAAAAGTATTTAAAAGACTTTTCCCGTCAACTTACATCAGTGACGTGTTTTTATTTCATTTTCATAATCTTCTAATCAGTTATATTGTTTAATTGTGGTGGCGTATTATGTAATATAATTCGATTAAGGCTTATAAGTGAATTAAAATGAATTAATGTGTATCGTGATTCCTTAAGTTGACTGAAAAAGTCCATAGAAGATTTCGGTAGAATAGCCACCATTTTATCAAGACGTAACATGACAAGCTGACCGCATTTCAAGAGATTTGATATTATTGTATTTTATTTGACACTGGCATAATAGTTACAACTAATTGCCATCGAAGAAAAGAAAAGTGTTTAAAAATACAAAAGAAGATCTTTTGTACTATCCGCGATGCCAAATACCCAACTGCGTACCCGAGTTTTTAGTTTATTGGGGCAAAGTCGTTTAGTTTTATATTAAAGCACCCTCGTAAAATTTCCAATCTCGACAGCGTTCCACAGATACTTTTTAAAAACAAGTCAATACATATGTATACATAAAATTTAAGGGTTTTTTTTTATAGAACAACATGTCAATCAGCAGCCTGCGGCAGTCCACTGTTGGACATAAGCATCCCCCGTGAAGCCTGATCGCCACCTAGCCCGATCTTCGGCTTCACGCATCCAGTTTCTGTCAGCCGCCCTGCGAAGATCTTCGCACCATTTAGCCGAGGGGCGTCCCACACTACGTTTCCCGCGACGCAATCTCCACTCCGGTACTCGTCTGCTCCAACGATTGTCGGATCTCCGATAAACGTGACCAGACCACTGCCATTTTAGTTTGCTGATTTGTTCATTTCGAATCATATCTACCAGAGAATCTCCAAGCATAGCTCTCTCCATACCTCTCTGATCGACTCTGAGCTTGTGAAGCAGATGAACAACATGTAATGAAAGTCATTATCAGTATTGGTATTTCACTACTGGATAAAGGCCTCCTCTAAGAGGCGCCAGGTAACTTCATCTTCCGCTATACGCCCGATTTTGACGGCAATCCCGCGTCACTCCATCTATTCTGGCTGGCGTAAACCCGGCCGGCCTAAACCCGGGATGGCTTAAACCCGGTCTCCTCTATATTACTCATCTACACCAACGGTTTTCGATTCTCATGGTCTCAATCCTCCCCATCCATAGCCCCTATATGTCGCTCTGCTAGATCTTATCCCGTTGCTGGAGGAATGGACCTTACCAACCTTTACATTACATTGGACAATAAACCACCACGCTCGTGGTGGTTTAATGTCCATGGTGGCCTTTTTATGGGATAGAAAAGCAAACGTGGATAGGAGGAAACAAAATGGGATAGGAGGAAAGCAAACGAGCAGGCGTGTCACCCAATGAAAAGCAATCAACGCCACCCATAGACATCCGCCGCACCATAGACAGTGTGGAAGCGTTGCCCACCTTTAAGGAAAGTGTCATTATGGAAGTTGGAAGAAAGGCATAGACATCTGCGACATCAGAAGCATCACAGAGTATTACCGGCCTTTAAGATATGTTTTATGAGATAAGATAAGACTTGTTTTATGAAGGTTTAAATTTTGTGTTGGTACGAAATACCGCCAAAGACGGCCGGTTCCATTCGGTGTTGGTGCATGGAATAAAGTTCAGGTGCATGGAAGAGGAAAACGCAACGTACTGGATTGCCACGCATCCGGGTGATGGGGATCCATAACAGCTTGTTGATTGACTAGGCATTCAGGCGAAATAAATATCTGTAGGCCTTACATATATCTTTCCCAATTTTAACTACGAAAGTGATAACTTCATCGCGGAACCAGTTAGATCGATACCTTATTACAAAAAATATGATTTCTTCTTATAAGTTTTTTGATGTTTGTGTCTTACTGAATATGTTTCTATATATATTGTTATAATAGTGGGAAGCAAGTGAAGTATGCCGAGATCGTAGGAGATCTGTGCTCTCTGCCTTCCCCTACTAGAGACAGACGTGACGATATGTATGTATGTATGTTGTTATTTTATATATAATAATATATACACATAATGCTGACTGGCAATTTGTAAAAAAAAAGAAACAACGATAAAAACAATGTTAGGGCGTTGCAAAGCTACGCATACTGTTACAGAGAGATTTTGATTTATGAAAGAAAGATTCCGCCATAAATCACTACAGCCTCGAGCACCTCGCGTCTGAAAAATTACAGCGAGGAAAAATTACAATTGGCGGACACACGAATATTTACGACGAGAGTCCCTTCAAAAGCCCCAACTCGTATTATTAATTAATCCCTCTAATTAAATTTTGTATGCTCATAACAAGCGAAATGAATTTTGTTATTCGATACCTCTTTATTAATCTCATCGGGCTTTCTTTAGAAATTTCAAACAAGGCGATCCTTTATAATTAAGTCAATATCCCTTTTGTGAAGACGACCGATATATAAACCAATCAAAAAATTGTTATAACGACTAATTGGTCCAGTGGTGGGGTGACCGCTTACTGAGTCGCGGGTTTGATTCCCGCATCAGCATAAATATATGTTTGTATGGCATAAACAAATGTTTATAACGAGTTTGTTTACCCCGCCAATCCGCATTGGGTAAGCGTGGTGGGTTAATGTCCTTTCCTACGGAAATGTGTAAGCCCGTGCTTAGCAGTGGGCTGTGAATAATTAATTGTGTAAATCATTCATTGTTAAAAGCTAATATTAAAGAAGCTAGTCTAATAGTCTAAGTTTGAAGTGGTAGCGCCATTCTGCAGACGAATACTTTGTCAAGAATGGCATATTATTTGTCTGTAGCATGAATGGGCCTGCTCGCCCGGGAAGGTACCACAATCCCGCAGAAAATCGGTGTCTGAGTGGTAGCTTAGCTACCGCGCTTCGTCCGGTGAGCAGCTGAGTTCTGGAGGCCCGAGGCTTCAAGGCTCCCTCTCCCGCCCCCTCCCCATCTCATAATGACACTCTTTAATGGCCGGCAATGCTTCCGCACTGCTTATGGCACTGCGGATGTCTATGGGCGAGTTGATTGCTTTCCATCAGGTGACACGCCTGCTCGTTTGCCTTCTTATTCCATAAAAGAAGTAACTTATCTTTGAGGCGAGGTGTGCGAGTGTATTGGTACATTGTTATCAACCTAATATTGGATTAATATGTTAATATAAGTAAAGTCAGTTATTTGAAGTTTATGGTTATATTGATTATCAAGGCACTTTTGTAAGACCTCTTAAAATGTTATTATTTAATCAAGTAAAATAATTTTATCAAATAATACTGTAATAAATGTTTACTTGCTTTTGTCAAATAAAATATAACTTTAAAACAAGTTATGAAATGAATACAAATTCAACTTGTTTCAAATGAAAACATTTCGTCGAAAGCGAAACTTAAATTAATATAAAACAAGCGACGGAAAATACTCGTTAAAATATAAGAACGATGCCTGGAATAATATTATTGTTTCAGTTTTGTGTTGCGAGAGCGGGCTAAATTATTTTCCTTTTGGTGAACGACCATTGGAAGTAACTTGTAAAATATATCTTTACGACTCGCAATGCTTTCCTTCGATAAGTATTGCCATATTTAATATATATTTCTTATATTTAGCAAGTAAATCGCTAACAAACCTATAAAGAGGGTTATGCGTGAAGTTTTTCTGATGGAGAACCAAAGAATTAGCGATGAACTGGTGACTTCTGTTAGAAAACCGATAATTGTTGAAGTAAACGAGAGAGCGCTCTCCTGCTAAATGGAGCGACTATCTGCCCAGGGCAGTCAGTCTAATCTACATGGGAGTAGCGGAAGATCGGGCTACGTTGAGAGCGTTGGGGAAAGCCTTTGTAAATTTCAGCTTTTCTACTAGTAGAGCCACGCTGCAGACGAATACTTTATCTAGGATGGCATATTATTTGTCTGTAGCATGAATGGGCCAGCTAGCGCGAGGAAGTACCACACTTCCACAGAAAACTGGCGTCTGAGTGGTAGTGTCGCTACTGCGCTTCGTCCAGTGAGCGATTGAGTGCCGAGTTTATGGGATAGTGAAGCAGACGAGCAAGCGTGTCACCTGATGGAAAACAATCAACGCCGCCTATAGACATCAGCAACACCGTAGATATCACAAATGCATGCTTTAAGATATAAGTAGGCTTATTTTTTGAAGGTTTCAATGTCGGATCGGTTTGTAAATACCGAAGGTAGTTGGTTGTATATATATTATATATTTACTTATACTTTAGCATTTGATAAATTTCGTTAAATTAATGTCTTAATACTAAGTAACTTACAACTTCGTAAGACTTAATAATTTATGAATATAAATGTAATCCTATCCTACTAATTTAAAAACTAATATTATAAATGCGAAAGTTTGTGAGTATGGATGTATGTTTGTTACTCTTTCACGAAAAAACTACTGGACGGATTTGGATGAAACTTTACAATTATATAGGTTATACATACGGAATAACATATAGGCTACAATTTGTAATGATTTTATGTAATTTTGGTCGTAATATAACGACACATGTCAATTAAGTCGGAAAAAAATCAGGCCTCTGAGAGCTATCTTGGCGTACGCTGCCTAAACCATTGGAGTTACACAAAAATGATGTACCGTAGGATTGTTTGTCTTGAATAGTTCTAAATAAAAGTCTGCGACAGTATATATCTACCTTTTGTGTGGAAACCACTATGACCAAAATTGTGAACCATAAATTAAGTAAAAAAAAATGTTTATTTAAAATGATCTGTCACGAAACTTAATGTGGCAGGCCAAATTCCACGCGGGCAAAAGCTAGTTATATATAAACGTAATGCCCAACTTTTAACTACGTACCCTCAAGAGAAGAGTTACGCGGTTCTTGCATAATTAAACTAATATTTTGAAGATTTGCCTTTGTATAATATCTAAACCGCATACCCGGACAATGTAAATTCAATCTAATATCCTTATGTTACAGTCCCTTTTTATATGGAACGAAGCGGTATAAATTAAGTGGCCCCACACTGGGCGCCAATCCGAACAGGAAAATGGAACAGTTGCGTCCCGACTCCGCTTGAACGCGTTTATTATTATTGTCCTCTCCTTGCCTGTTGTCCCTCTTTACTTCCCTGGACTTTCCGACAGTCAGTTGAATGGATTGTTTTTCACTCACATGTCTTTCAAATTACTACCTTAAATAAATTTTAATCTCCTACCTTTTGTAAAGAATTATAAAGACAGTCAATCTCTCGAACACTTTATTGATTATCTTTTTTAAAAACAAGTAATATAAAGACGACCGATTGGCTCAGTGGCGGGGCCCTCCGCCCGCGGTGGTCGCGGGTTCGATTCCCGCATCGGAATAAATATTTATATGGATTTATAAATGTTTATTCCGCGTCTGGTAAAACCCCTCCAATCCGCATTTCCTTTCCTGCCCCTTCCTTTCTTCTCTATCCTTTCCCTTCCTCTCCGCCAATCCAATTGGTCTGCCATGCCAATGGATGCGTGGCTAGGGGCGAGCCTAGTCGAAAGCGTGCCGATCGTCCCGGGGTCCGGCTCCCCCGGGGACTATGGTGCCTTACCTCAACATGCAGGGCTCTGCTGGGGCTGACCTCCATCCTCCCTTGCGGCTCGTGGGATTCATTAAGACGAATTTAATATACTTAATTTGTCGAAAAATGACGGCGACGTGGTTCGCCACCCGTCACGTCCTGATTCTCACGAGGGCGAAAAGCGACCAATGAGGAGCCGTTTCGCTGCGATGAATGGCAGTGGATGGAGCTCTGTGGTCTCTGCCAACTCCTGCGGGGGATAGGCATGAATATATATATATATATATATATATATATATATATATATATATATATATATATATATATATATATATATATATATATATATATATATATAGAGAGAGAGAGAGAGAGACAAAACCGTAAATTAAAATGTCTTCAGTCACAATCACGCCGGCGTTCGAACGGCCAAATTCAAACTTAAATAAAGTGTAACATACTTTTTTATATTTTATTTTATTTATTTAGATACATACAGCACATTTTAATGTGTTAACCAGTATCATCAGTATCAATACATATAACTATGGAGATATCTAGTTTATATTTTCAGTTCGCAGTATTTTAAAATCTATACGATTTTAAAAGGTTTCAAGAAGGGATCCCGTGAGTGTTATAAATCTCCAATAAAACGTTGGGTCTTTGCCGAAAGATTGGCTTAGCTTGCATAGACGGAGGTCACTTTATATGGGAAATAAAAAGCTTTAGAAGTAAAAAAATAATTGGTGTGAAACCCACCGTCGTATCACAAAATTGTAGACTATAATTTTATTCTCTTAAATTGATCGAATTGAATCCTTATATTAATTGGAAATATTAGTTCATCATCATTATCAATAGCCTACAGTATTCCACTGCTGGACAAGGGCCTCTCCAAAGAAGCGCCACCTAGCCCGATCTTCGGGACTACTACAACTAGGGAGCTAGTGGGGAAGGAACCTTATTTTAAGGTTTTAGCTAAACTAACAAAATAGCTCTTTATATCTTTCGCTTTATATATAGATTTTTAAGGCACAACTAGCTCACTAAGCCCCGTTCTTGACAAAAATATTTATGAATTAAAAAATAGGAAGCATAACCGAGCATAGCAGCCTTACATTAGCATATTAAAAAAGTACTAAAACATAAACAAAATTATAGCTTATATCTATAAAAACCCACATCAAAAACAAACCTGAAACAGATAATTACAAAGATGGTTTCCGTAGCGTTAACCTTTCATATTTTATACTCCAAAATAAACAAATAGCTCACATAATCGCCTCCTAAATATTCATAACGTATTTTACGTAAATATAATACGAGAGAAATAATATAATAAACATTCCAATAACTCCCCCCGGGGAGCACCGCTTAATAGCGAAGCGAAAATATCCTGTGTAAGCGAGGAGAATTGCCTCTGATAACGCTTAAAACGTTTTTTGAGCCGTCACGAAGACATTATGTTGGCTAATTGGCGGGAGGGCGCAATTATGCGCCCTAACAACTGGGGCACGGCACGTTTGAAGCCAGCGAGCCTTTTTTGTTACCCGCGGCGTACACGAGAAAAGCATCCTTTCATAACGGCGCCTTCTTGCGTTCAGCAGATGCTATCTTTGTTTCGCGACAGCGGGCACTGTCGCCATATTTCAACTCTAGCGTTTATTATTAAAATTTTACTCGTTAAGTCTCTCGCAGTCGTTAATGAAATATGTTTTTATACTGCCTATTACCCCTCACCTGCCGAGGAAAACTTACGAGATGCGAGGAAAACTTACGGGATGCGAGGAAAACTTACGAGATGCGAGGAAAACTTACGAGATGCGCTCCTGTGTCACGTTTTTCATACAGGCGCGCGTAGTTATGCGGTGTATTGGAAGAAAAAAAGAGGTGCGTTTTGCAACATTTTTACCTTCTTTTTTTTAAAAGCGTATGTATATATACGCCGGCGGTAGTGAACGAATATTAAAAAATAATTACATTACATCAAGTGCTGAATCACAGCTGATTCCCCAACCTGAACCCCACCTATTATATCACTCATCAAACCTCTGTGGAATCAACTGCTTTTATATTTTTTTATTTATATTTTTTTATTTTAACCGCAAAATGAAAATTGTTTGGAATAATTCCTGCCGTCGAATTCCACAACCGCATAACTACTACTACGGTGCGCTCCTCTCAAAACTTCTTTCCACGCGCCACCCAGGAACCAACTACCTTAGGCGGTCTTTCCGAACCGATACGACGTTCAATATATTCAATATCAGCCCGCGGCAGTCCACTGCTGGACATAGGCCTCACCCAAGGCGCGCCACCTAGCCCGATCTTCGGCTACACGCATCCAGTCTCGGCCAGCCGCCTTGCGCAGATCGTCGCTCCATCTAGCAGGAGGGCGTCCCACACTACGTTTGCCGAGTCGCGGTCTCCACTCCAGCACTCGTCTACTCCAACGATTGTCGGTTCTCCGACAAACGTGTCCAGCCCATTGCCACTTCAGTTTGCTAATTTGAAGAGCTATGTCGGTGACTCTGGTTCTCCGGCGAATTTCTTCATTTCGAATTCTGTCCACCAAAAAAAACCCGAGCTCTCTCCATAGCCCTCTGAGTGACTTTGAGCTTGTCGAGGAGACGGACTGTCAGTGTCCACGTTTCGGCACCGTAAGACAGTATGGGCAGGACGCACTGGTTGAAGACTTTTGTCTTCAGACTTTGTGGTATGGGCGACGAGAAGACTTGACGAAATTTCCTGAATGCTGCCCAGCCCAACTGTATCCTTCTTTCTCGAAGTTGTCTCCGTCCAATCGCTCTATTTGGCCAAGGTAGACATATTCCTAGACAACTTCGAGAACTTTACCATCAATCATGGTCGATACGACATTGGTACTTTCAAAAAACAAGCCTACACATACCTAAAAGGCCGGCAACGCTTCCGTAATACGCTTGTTCGTTTACCTTCCCATTCTATAAAAAAATCTAAGTAGCTAGGAATTAAGTTATAGTTTGAATAAACAGTAAACGCTTGCTTACTGATTATTTTCTACCAATATTGCAAGAAAATCCTACCTTCACCTCATGCATATGGTTTAAAATAGATGGCGCCATGCCTTACACTGCTAGAGAGACCAGGCAGCTTCTTCGTGATTACTTACCTAGGAAATTAATAAGGTGTTTCGACGATGCTCCTGGTCGTCTAGGTCACCGGATCTCACCCTTATGGACTTTATGCTGTGGAGGTATCTAAAAGTAAAGTCTTGGAAAAACCCCGACAATCAGACAATCATCTCAGCACTAAAAGAAATTCTCACTAAAAGACACCCCTATTAGACTACACTAAAAGTCATCACTATTAGAGCAAATGGCACTGAACACTGTGGCTAGTTTCCATTGGCATGGCGGTCAAAATTCGATTAAATAATTTTTAAAAAATAAAATCCTCACTTATCTATCTTTTTCAAAAACGTTATATAATTTTATTCATATGCTTTGTAGATTTTATATTATCCTATATATACTTACATAGGCGCCTCTTACAGGTGTCGTACCTCAAGAAGTGGGGTGATATAGCTTAAATTCGTAACCAGCATACTATGTTATATTATTTATTAAAATGTCATATATCATCAGCACTTTATATATAGTATTTAGTTTTAATAAATAATAAATTAAAATTTTACCAAAACCAACAAATTTTCATAATAGCTCTATTCTCGATGGTCACGATACGATATCCAATAATCGGCTCTGATACTGAAATAATCGCAATTCGATGCAATTTTCATTAGCATTCAGGTAATCTGACTAAATTGAAACTTCTATTATATTGGATATACATATTCCAGTTCAAATCAACAAAACTGGCCCAGCAATCAAACTATTAATCTATAATAAAATAAATATTATACTTTAATAGTTTCCATTACACAAACGAACATATACATGTACGCGAGTGATCTTGTCGAGTATCTGGTGGCATTTATTTTATAATTATTAAAAAAGTCCTTCGAAGAATCCTGGGCCCAACAAAAAGATATGATGGCAGTTGGCGAAATCGAAAAAATGCCGAAATCAAGCATCTGGTGACTCAACCCAATTGTAATAGGAGACTAAGGCTCACCGACTTTGTTGGCTGGGCCATGTTCAGAGGATGGGGAAGGATCGCGCAGTCAAGAGAGCGTATGTGGGTCACCCAACTGAATAACGTCCTGCAACCTTCAAATCTGCAACTGGCAGGAGATGGCGCAGGACAAGGCACGGTGGCGTAAGATCTATTCGAAGGCCAAGATCCATTTTGGGTCGCTGCGCCACCAAAGTTACTTAGTTGAGTGATCTTATAAAGTAAAGGTAGAAACTCTTGATAACGCTCTTGATAACATATAAACACTTACGGCATACTTTAACCGAACTTCCCGTATGAGAAAGCGGGTGTGAAACGATTAAATTTCATATTATAACTTTGTTAGCAAGCACCAGTGAGCGAGGGCAGCGCTACGACTCCTGGGTTCCCCGCTTAAGTTACCGTCGCGGCTGTCCCCACCTACGGCGCTGACGAGACGCCATTATCCCTGTAATACTCCCTTAACGGGCCCGATTTCCATTAAACTTTGTACATTTTAAACAGTTGGCTTTTGCGCCCACTTCGAAATTCATCGCATATTTAAAGCTTCCACAAAGAGCTTTGTTTAACTTTTTGAGCCCGTTGGGGCCCGGTCGCGTGGAAATTCGTGTTTTACTTACAAACGATGTATCAAAGGCGAAACAACACAGTTTAAACAAATACTTTAAACTATTTGATAACTGTTTAAAAGGAAAAGTAATTTTAAACTATTTGATAACTGTTTAAAATGAAAGGATAATTAGTAAAAGAAATTAGCATTATAAGCTGAATTTCGTGAGATTTTACTTTCAGCAACTTATGTGCATTATATTTATACATCAATGCAAAAAAGCTAAAACGCTGAGGATAATACAGATATCAAAAAACCTTTATTGCATATTCTACTGCTGATCAGAAATAAATACTTCGTCGAATAGTATGTGCCTTACAGGTCTATGACCAATAGAAATTTTGTACAGCGTTGAAACAGACTGTTTTTGAGTGATCAGATACAATTTATTCAGAAATCTTAAAAGATTTTTTGGCTCTGGTGGCAAGTAACGTAGTAGATCGTCACCATCTGGATAAGTGGCGATTTACTACGGTGTGCTTTTCTCGAAATTTCTTTCCACGCACCACCTCTCTGTGGAACCAGCTACCTTCGGCGGTCTTTCCGAACCGATACGACATAAGCACCTTCAAAAAACAAACCTACACATACCTAAAAGACCGACAAGGTTTCCGTGACTCCTGTGGTGTCGCAGTTGTCTACGGGCGGCGTTGATTGATTTCCTTTAGGTGGCACGGGGGCCCAACTCCTGGATACGAAATACCCTCCTATCCAGGCTTTGGGCCCCCGGAACTCTCATCGTACAAAGCACGGTAGCTAAGCTACCTCTCGGACGCCGGTTTTATGTGGGAGTGTGGTACTTCCCCGGGCGAGCCGGCCCATTCATGCTACAGACAAATATTATGCCATTCTTGACAAAGTATTCAACGTCTGTAACGTGGAGTAGAGCCACTATAGAAAATAAAGGTTTCATTTCAATATTCTTAATAAAAAAATTCTATTTTTTGGTGAATATATAACATTAAAAGCAAATTTTCACTTAGTTTAATATACTTGTTATAATGAAAAGTGTGTGGGGGGAACCTTCATTCCTGCCGCCATTCTCAGACACCTCCTGACAAAAGTTGACCGCCTTTTATCAATCACTTGAAGCTATTGACAGCCTTTATCCGCTTACACATAATTTTGCGATAACCTTGCCTCTAACCTTTTAGTGAAATATGGAATATTCCACCGAAAATATTTCAACTTTGACGACTTGAATGACGGTTCAAGATGGCTTACTTTTGCTTTCAATATTATATTCATGCTATTATGTTCTTTAATGTTATTATTTTATTTCTTATTTACTAACATACGTTTTTATCGAACTGGCCACTGTAATATATGTTTGTAACTGACATGGAATTCTAAATTCAAATTTAAATGTGATCAAAAGGACTTGCAGATTTTTTTTTATAAATTTTATTTTCATTTTAAATCTTTTGTAGCTGTCTGTAGCATAAATGTAGCTGGTCCCAAGGAGTATCAACTTCTCATACAACTGTCTGTTGAGTAAAGTACCTTAGCTTTTGCGTTAGGTAAGTTATGATAGCTGGAGGCCTAAACTTTTTTTGCTTTCCTCATTTCGCTCATTCTTTTATTTTATATCCTTTCGCCCTTTCCCAGATCCAACATCTTTCTTTAAATCAAAGAAATCATATACAATACTGCTGGTTTTGCAATATCCTTGGATGGCGGTTATAAATTATTGTCAGATTCAGGTTTGATCCATCGCCTGTCTTTCTCGTAAAAAGAAAATTTTTTTTAACCCTAAAAATATGTAGTGTCTGTATGAAAATTGTCCAAAAGAAAAATAATCACAAGAAATAGCTCAAATGTTAACCTTGTCTGCTTTCACTTTATGCTAATGTTATGTCCATCTATAAATAGGATTATATTTAAGTATGTTTTTAGAAATATTTAGAATAATGTATAATGAATGTAACTCCTGCTGATAGTCCATAAATAAATAAACCCTAAATATATATTTGCCCGGCATATATTAGTGAATATTTCGAGAACAGAATAGAACCATCATCTCTTTTCATGTATTAGAACACAATTGAAGTAATTTTAGGAACAAATACCAGGAGATGAGCGGTAGCCTCTACACAAAAAGACTTCTAAAAAGCCCCTCAAGATCTGTCCAGCAGATTGAAATATATATTTTGAATAAAATATAAAGTATATATATATATATATATATATATATATATATATATATATATATATATATATATATATATATATATATATAGCATGTTTTTAATTGACATATTATTGTTTTTGTGTGCACTGCCGTCGTTTCCATAAACCCAAAGCTTGACTGGTAAAAATTGCCTTTCCGGCATTAAGTCCGCTTTTATACCACAATTCGTACAGAAAGAACAAATGAATAAATATATTATATTTTCTATAGTTCCATAACGAAAAAAATACATTTGGAATATCCAGCAACTAGCATTACTGATACGGACATAGTACGTTGATGCTGATTATTAGTTCGACCTAAGAAACTGATATTCGAAGCGAGTTTTCAAAGCTTGTGAAGTAGTTTTTTATTTGTTTCTAGAAATTCGTTTCAGGCCAAGGCTGATGAATAAAAAAATTCTCCTCGAAGTTTCTCTACCTAGCTTGGCACTTCCACGCGATGAAATACCTTATTGCGAGCTAGGAAAGCTAGGAAGACATTTTATTTCATGTGTTGGTACCACGCGGACAATTTCTATCTTCATTATGAAAACGAACGTTAAAGTGAGCTTTTGCAATACTTATGGTATGGTTGTAAGTGTGGACGATGTTGATTGTTTTTCATCAGGCAACAGACACTCTTCTATATGCCGTTCGTTTGCCGTTATATTCTATAAAAAAAATTGATGATAATGAATAAAATTGATGATAAAGTCAATACATATTCGTATACACATGTACGTATGTATAAACTGACATTAAGAATTTATAATTTAGGAAGAAATATAAATAGAAAATTTAAAATAAACCTCAATTCTACGGCATCGCTGTCTTTGATGCTTACGTACACAACAAGATAAACAAAAAGGCCGGTAAAATCTTTATGATGAAATATAATCAAAGATTCATCAATCAAATTTGTAAACAGATTATTTGATAAATAATTGTAAATGAAATAAAGTAATGTATTATATTAAAAAAAAATTCAAATAAGTCAAATCCTACTTATGTCAACAAAGAAAAATGGTATTTAAGTTACTTTTTATTAAATAATTACAAATAAAATAAATATGTGTATACATTAATTCCTAAATTTATATCCTAATAAAAATCTTATACAAAAGAAATTTTTGTTTTCTACATAAAAATTAAATAAATTAATTAAATGCAACTATTGAATTAATATTTAAAAAAACCCTATTATTAACATCAAGTGTCAAAATATATATAGAGTGTGAACTAATACTAGGAGTATGAGTTCACACTCTCTCTCGGTCGCTTTTTAAAAGAATTATTTTTTTTTAAATACGACCGAAACCATTCGATGCAGTTTTTATACGGTTCAAATGATGTATAATAATAAAATAAAATACTTCATTTTCTACTTTCAGCAAATACGTTTTTTATCTATGTAGATATACATACATAACTGACTAAGAATTTATAATGAAGAGAGGAGAATAAATAGAAGGTTCAAAATAAAACCTAATTCTGCGGCTTCGCTGTCTCTTTGATGTTTACGTACATTGCGAGGTAAACAAAAAGGCGAGTAAAGCACCGAGAGAAATATAATCGAAGCTAGTCTAATTTATAAACAGATTACTTACTCTCTTTGATAAATAATTGTACAGGAAAATGAAGTTTGAAAACATACAAGGAATTATTAACACGTTTTTTGCCATTCATTTAAGTAAAAAAGGGACAATTTTATTCGTAAATAACGATATATTTGTAGTAATATTTATATATTAGTAGTGGTAAAGCCACGCTGCAGACGAATACTTTGTCAAGAATGGCATATTATTTGTCTATAGCATGAATGGGCCGGCTCGCCCGGGGAAGTACTACACTCCCGCAGTAATCCGGCTGAGTGGTAGTCTAGGTACCGCGTTTCGTCCGGTGAGAGGTTAAGTTCCGGAGGCTCAACCCCCCCCCCCCCGCTCCAGGTGACCATGTCTGCTCGTTTGCCTTCCTATCCCATAAACATTATATATATCGCGACTTCGCCTGCGTTTTCACGGATTTTCAAGGTAGTTTCAATCATTCCATAGGAAGTCTTCCATTTTCTCGTGAAAACCTTATGCAAATCCGTTCACCCATTTCCAAGATTAGTTCGTGCAAACAGTCAGGAAAAAATTGAAAATCGTTTTTGTTTTTCACTGCTCATATATTCTAAATATGTATTCTAAAAAAATGTATGTACATATATTCTAAAAAATGGGCACGGTCGTCCCAATTTCTGAGCAATGGACCCATACTTATGTAACGCGGATCGGCGAGGCCCCAGTCTGTGACTGGATGTTTGTGTGAAATTGTATCTGGTCGTAGCTGTGAGGCTCACGTCATAAAACGGTGTATTTTTTTCTGATCCGAATATATGTACAATATATATTTTTTACTTGTGTCATTTACAGCGTTTTCGCTTTTTTGCGTCGATATTTTTTTCTTCTTAGTTTTCCTCTGTTTCTTTTCCCTTCAATTCTTTCTTCTTTAAAGTAAAATAATATTGTAGTATCCAATCACACTTCCTCTTCTATTCTCAATGTGTTGAATTCGAATGTCAAATTGTATTTGGTTCTGTTCAAACACTTCTTCGTTGGTGACGTTTTCTTTCCAAAATACTCTTTCCATGTGACGTCACCGCAGTATTAAAGGTGTTAAATATTCTATTTTAACAGCAAGCATCGGTACGAAATGGCGAACGGCCGGCAATAAAACACGGTAGCTGTTCAACGCCGTTAGGGCACGCGGCAGGTAGCGTTGTAATAAACCGTAGTATATAACAGCGGGGTCAGTTTGGCCCCGCATTATCCCGGCGCAATAAATAATATTTCTCATTACGGCAACGCGAGCCGTGTTGCGATAGGAAAGGTAATCTGCGCGCTTTCGACGCAGCTGGGGATGACTTTTTCGGATCGCGCTTTTCTCTTTTACTTCATGTTATTACATTTTGTTATTCCAATTTTTTTTCAATGCCCATATATGTCCCTGTGTGCTGAGAACGGGCTTCTTCATATCTGGATAAAATGACGTTAACACACCACGCTTTTCCAATGCGGATTGGCGGGGTTACCAGACTTTAAATAAATATCTGTGTATCATGCCATACATAATAGGTCGGGCAAAAGAATTTTCGTATTTTGAATGTATTATTAGTAATCAAACCTCTTTGGCTGTACTGAATGTAACTGGCTGGTTTTAATACCATATTAAATGTGTCATTCTGAAGATGCAATAAATAAAAAAAACTAGTTCCCGCCATTTTTCAATTGTTTTTCAAGCAAGCAAATGAACGCATGTGACGAAGAAATTAGGTACATTTTAAAGTTTTATTACAAAAAAGGTAAAAATGCGATGAACGCCGCGAATAAAATTTGTGCGGTTCACGGACCTAATGCGGTATCAATAAGAGTAGCACAAATGTGGTTCAAGCGTTTCAAGTCTGGAAATTTTATTATGAAAGATGAGGTTCGCTCTGGACGGGTCACAGATAAAATCATTGCCATCTTTGAGAAAGTGGAGCCAGATCGATATATTAGTTACTACGACATTGCTGAAGAACTGGATGTTGATCATAAAACAGTTTTACGTCATTTTCGAAAGTCTGGGTACAAGAAAAACTTGACATTTGGGTACCACATGATCTCACTGAGAGAAACCATGACAACGCCAGACTGCACTCATCTATAGCCACGCAGCAAAAATTGAGAGAGCTTGGCTGGGATGTGTTGATGCATCATCCGTATAGCCCTGACCTTGCTCTATCAGATTTCCACCTGTTTCGGTCATTGCAGAACTCTTTAGGAATCTTAAAGCTAACCTCAAAAGAACACTGAACACTACCTGTCAGATTCTTTTAATCAAAAATCTCAAAATTTCTACAGGAATGGGATCATGGCACTACCCACAAGATGGCAACAAGTCATTGATTATAACGGCACATACATATTATAAATAATACAAAAATTATACCTAAAAAAATATTTTCCTTTGTATGAACAATACGAAAATACTTTTGCCTCGACCTAATATATTTATTCCGATGCGGGGATCGAACCCGCGACCATTGACTCGGTGGCCAGGGTGCCCTGCAACTGATTCAATTGGTCGTCGTCGTCGAATTCCAATTTGATTGATGTCTTACAAACAATCAGAAAACTAAAATGGAACTGGACCGGACACATTATGAGGACAAAAAAAGAAAGATGTGCAAGAGATATCGTCGAATGGTGTCCGAAGAAGGGAAAAGACAAAAAGGACGACAAATAAAGAGATGGCATCACGATTTACCAAAGGGATGGGATGATTAAGTCGGTATAGAGAAAACAAAGGTCAAAGGACAACCTGACAAGAAAATTGGTTGGACATGACCGTGGTGGTTGATTTTTTTAATATATAATGTGTGTTAATGATATTGTAATTGTAAATCGCAAATAAATGCTTATCTTATTCCAATTTGCAGCGGTAAATAGAAAAGAATTAATACTGTATTGCATCGAATTTAAGACGCACAGTTTTATGTGTTTGTCAGTTTCAGTTTTACATATTTTCGATTTCGATGACTGTTAGACATAAAGATTTGCAATAGACTTGCAATTACTGTGCAATTACGTTTGCAATAGACTTGCAATTACTGTGCGGTAGCGGTCGATGACCAAATTTCAGTGTTAAATCGGCCCATAAATGATTATTTTGAGTTGTTATGGCGGCCATCTTGATTTCTGCCATTTTGTTTTTTTTTCTTCCCCCCCACCCACACATGTGTTCGCACTAGTCTCTATTTTTTGTTCGCGTGTGACTCCGGTAGCTGTTACGATTCAGGTCGGAGAATTTTTTTACTAGCTTTAGATTTTCATATAATTCCTCTGCCTTGAGCGTTATCTGAACATTTCCCTAGAGAAAACTTACCCTCCATCTCTTACAGTTTCCCAAATAACAGGTAATGTAGGTTTAGAGAATTTTAATGTATACTTAATATTAATTATAATTATAATGCTGCTTTTAAACGAAAAGTTATAATTTATGCTGAAGAGCATGGAAGTGAGCGGCGGGACGTAAATTCGACATTAATGAAGTGAATCTGAAGATTCTTATGATGATCAAAGTGAATTGACAAAATTAGAAAGTGTTTCAATAAGAAAATATACTTTTTAGTTCTTGAAGTATATACATATTTATGTTTATTCTACGCTTTATAATAAATTACTAAATTCAGGTGTTTATTTTTTATTTTTAACTTGAAATATTTAGGGTGCGACTTATAATCAGTCATAGCCGACATAGCCTTTCGAATTAGCAAACTAAAGTGGCAATGGGCTGGTCACGTTTGTCGGAGATCCGACAATCGTTGGAGCAAAGGAGTGCTGGAGTGGAGACCGCGTCTCGGTAAACGTAGTGTGGGACGCCCCCCGGCTAGATGGTGCGACGATCTGCGCAGGTCGGCTGGCAGAAACTGGATGCGTATAGCCGAAGATCGGGCGCTCCATGGAGGAGGCCAATGTCCAGTGGTGGACTGCCGCAGGCTGTTGATGATGATGATGATCATAATCAATAACATCTTATAAACGATGTGATACGGTTATTAATTGCATTGATTAAAATATAAGACACTGGTTGAAGGTGGAAAACACAGAAAAAATTATTTGCATGACTAAAGGATAGGACCATATATAGACAAACGGTCGCCGACCTCCGAAATAGAAATGGCTCTAATAAACTAAAAATAATCTAGGAGCTGACACAACAACCCCTAGTGAAAAATGTGGTGAAATTGAACAATAGCGCACACATCACAGAGTAACAATTTCACTGAAAAAAAAACGCTAATCAATTTTATTGTGATTAGTTTATCAAATTGTAGAAGTGAGTAGGGGCCGCAAAGTTTAAGAAGCCTTCCAATAGAATGAATATGTGTAAATCCACCGCTGATAAATTAAGTGACGGGGTAAATGATTCAACGGTTATTCGGGTTCACTCCAGCCAACCAAAGCTCTGATCTATGACCGGACACTAGCCTGAAAAGCTATCATATTAAAAGAAGGTTTAATAAAAGTAAATTTGCTCAAAAAATTGCGAATTAATTTTGATATAATGTTTCTAAAATGTTTTACAAGCAGACTTAACGCCTGATTCTTTTAATTATAAATTTGATTTTTTTACTACATATTTATTTAAAAAAAATGATAAAAAAATAGAAAATCTTTATTTATGAAATCTTTTTTTATAATAATTTAAAAAAAAAAGAAAATAATTTTAATCAAACAAGTTTCATAAAATGGTTCTTGCTCAGCATATGCCGAGCGTTCTATTGGAGCACTCGGTGCTGGTTTTCAGGAAAAACCAACGTGGTCAGGTCGCGGACCACAATAACGACATTCATACTGACACACACTCATACATACCCATACGGATGATAATATTTAAATATGAATTTTTCTAATTTACAGAAATATGTGTTTATTGCCGTTTAAGCAATTACAAAGGTTTTTTATTATCTATGTATTTTATACGTAAATTCATATTCTATTTCAATTTAATTTACATAACCACAACAGAACCATCTGTCGGACATAGCTGGAAACGTTTTCCTTGAAAGCCTCCACCAACTTTATCCCGGCATCTGTTGGCGCGTGTCGGGAACGCAAAGCTCAACAGCCCCTCCCCCTACGTTCTCCCTTCAAAAAGCCTATCGATCGCCCCCACAAGCACTACACAACTTACGCTAACCCAGAGTTCACTGCCACATTTGTGAAAATTCCACTATTACCAACGAATTGATTAAAATCTAGCCTAGTTTCTTATCAAATTTTGTAGATATTCGTTCGTTGACCTAGGACAAATTGCAGGTAAGTACTTATATATGTTTGGCCCATTGATACGTCGTTTTCATTGATGGTGACGTAGTTATAATCTTCATTTTTGATTAATCATTCATTCTTACATACTCGTAGTGTATCAGATAATATTGCGTAGTATATTCTTGTTTCGTTTGAATTATTTTTAATATAATCCCTGTTGATTTGTGCCGGCACTTGTGTTGCGTTATTGACGTCATCTTGAAATTTCTGGAAATAGGTCGCGGGAGTCATTACACTGAATAACGAAGTATGCAATTTATATATTTCTCACCTCAATACGGCTCCGGTAATTAATTGTGAAAACTAAATAAAATAGTTGTTATTTAATGTACATCTGAAATATCATAAATGAATGTGTTAAGAATATATAATAAACACAATATATCTATATGTATACATATAACAAAAGTAAAAATGGTGTAAACCGCAAAATGAAAATTTACGCTCAGAGTCAAAAAAAACTTTTTAAATTTCTGAAAAAAATGTATCTGATCTCTAAAAAAGTCAGTTTCGACGCTGTACAAAATATTCTATTGGTCGTATAGCTTTGAGGACTATTTCATGCAGTATGTTTTACTTTTAAAATATTTGACATCTTGATCATTTACAGCGCTTTCGCTTTTTTGCATCGACATTTTTCTTTGTTTTATGAGATAAGAGGGCAAACGAGCAAGCGCGTCGCTTGATGGAGAACAATCACCGCCGCCCATGTATATCCGCGACACCGCAAGAGTCACAGAAGCGTTGTCGGCCTTTTAGATATGTGCTTCTTTTTAAAGGTGCCAATGTCGTATTAGTTCGGAAAATCCGCCGAAGGTAGCCGGCTCCACAGAGTGGTGGTGCGTGGAATGAAGTTTCAGGAGAAGCACATAGACCTTCAAACTAATATATTTATATTAGTTTGAAGCTCTGTTTTTTAATTTATCCTATTGCAGCAGATTTTTATTTATAAATGAACATTATATTAATGTTGGTGCATTATTATATTTAATCATAATATGGATAAGATCAAGGCTCTTTAAAGAAATAGATAGTCTATCTATTTATTTAAAATACTTTAATCTTGTCAATTTAATTGGCTCAATGAAGGGGCTGTCTCTAGTATTTATTTACTTAGTCTGATTATCCCGTCAATCGGTATTGGACAAGCGTGATGGGTTAATATCCGTTTCGTTAGAAACAGGGCCTGTCAAGCAGTAGGACATATAATGGCTGCGACAAAAAGAGAATACTTCGTTGTGCTAAATTAATATTCGTAATTAGTCACTTCTACAGCCTGAGGCAATTCAGTGGCGGAACTCCCGCCTAAACGAGAATTGTCAGTGGCTAAGTTTCGATCCCCACATCGAGGTAAATATTTGTATGGCCTACAGATATTTATTCCGAGTCTGGTTACCCTGCCAATCCGTATTAGTCAAGCGTGATGGGTTAACTTCCGTTGTTCTAGAAATAGGAAGGTCAGTTCTAGCAGTAAGACATATATGGGCTGTGAAAAAAAAATATTTTTAATAACATGACATTTCTGAAATTACAGGACGGCGTCTCCACCTTGCCGACGGACAGTTCGGTCCACATTCAACACGACGGCCCCCTAGCGTCCGACCGCGACGTCTTCATCGACGATGACGGCTCGGGGCTAGGCATCGACGAGAGCTCGGGCTCCGGCTGGGGGCCAGGCCCCGGCCCCGACGACGAGGACGGCCGAGGATCAGGTGACGCACCTAACGCCCCGGAAGATGACGAAGACTATCTACCGGCCCGCACCACCGCCGCTCCGACTACGCCAGCCCCCGAACCTGATGATCCGGACGTTGTCCACACGCCGGACGAAACGGTCTTCCCGGATACCGAACATCCAATCCTACCAAACGTCCAGCAGTTCGATGTAGTCAGTCGTGAGTAGATGCTGGAGCATGCCAGTTTTGTTGCGTTGTTTCCATTTTTTTATGAACATGATCTCAGGAATGATAATTAATTATAAATAAAACCTTTGTTTAAAATAAAAACATTACACTATTGAGCAGAGACTCTCAAAGTATTTTGGGCAAGAGACATCAGACACCTATAACCAAATTACTTTAAAAATCCTATATCTAGTTTTTTCCCCGTTGATACAAAATATTTACCAATTTAAAAACTTTGCATTTGATGCTGAGTTTCGACCCCAAGGGGGTCGATATCGGCCCCTTTGGAAATCCCTGCTATAGAGGATGCTAATTATCATACGAGGAATACGCAATGTTGTAGAAAACTTCGCCCTTCCCTAAATACTCATATTATATAATACTAGTCTTTGTCTCTTACTTACTTTTTTAAAACATCTCATAGATGTCTTACACTCTACTGTATGCATTATACCTATAGTCGAGATATGAACAGTACATACAAGTTAGTTCATAAATTTACAGTTTAACTTGTCAGTTGTACAATTGGAGCTATGTTATTGACAATAATACGACAATAATGTCTAATGAAAGTAAATTTCCTAAATTAAGTGGCAAAACAAATTGAGACAATTAAAAGAGAGAGCTACAGATGCCCCCTTACCAGATACGCTCAGTCTGAAGACAAAACCCTGACGTGTATCACCTCCATAAGTTTACTTCTGATCGACTATCCAAATTTTTATTGAACGCAAATATCTTTCGACATTCCTTCGATATCATGTTCACATTATTATATTTTAATCATTAGTAAGCCAAAAGTATCAATCATTTCGATATAAGTAGTTTTTTTTAGGATTTTTATAATATGCCATTTCTACAGTTTTATAACTCTATATGTTCTTTGTATTCATGCAACAGCAATAATTGTCAGCAACAGCGCAAGACAGTATTACAAACAATTTAAAAATAGCTTGCTACGTCGTTATGGCGAATTAACCTAAATAATTATTCAATATTAATCAACTTGCCGAGTTAATAGTATTTTAGTTAACACGCTAGTTTCCCCGTAAACGTTAGACGAAGTGGTTGTTCAGACAATGAACGTAGAGTTTTTTACGCCGAGACATTGAGTTTTAAACTGAATATAATACTGTATTTTATCTTTCTTATTTTGTTCTGACATATTTATTGAACTACATCGAAGGAATCCCGGTAAGTTTATTTTCTTTTTCTGTAAAAAAAGTTTTGATTGATTTTCCTGGCATGACTTCATACATTGTCATCATGCAAAAAAGTAATTTATTATATTTGCCCATTTCCATTGTATTTTGTGTTTCAATATCGCCGCATGATTATAGGCTAAATCATATTAGTTTTGGGCTCATACCATTAAGTTAATATGCCGATACTACTACACTTTCATTCTCGTATTCTGTAGACTATTTATTTAATTGATTTTATTTGCTAGAATCATTATGTAGTTTCTCCCAATCCAAAAATCCATGTTTTTAAAGGAGCTGAAAATTCAAATTTACCCTCTCGAATTTTAAAATGAAATAAAGTCTTCGTCATCATGTAATATTAATAAAATTCAATTTAGGTTTAATAAGATATCTAAAAATATATACCGAAATAACTTATATGAAACTATTCGTAGAAT